>CM034157.1:102005339-102449314 GCA_019776745.2 Taxus chinensis
AAAAGTGCTGACAAATTGCTAATACTATGAAAATTATAAACCCTTCTGCAAAGAAAAAGATGGATGTATACATCATTGTTTACATCATCTATAGCTCTGATACCATGAAAAGAATTATAAGAAGATTGTTCCAAGCCAGCGATCTCAGATGATAATAGCACACCACATTAGATTTACAAAATAGAAGAGCTAAAATACCATATATGGAAATCCATCATAATCCATAATGCTCAATACATTACAATACAATGACTTGAATTATTCAATAAGAAAGATGTACATATAGGAGGAGGGAAGTGCAACTACTACCTAAATCAGTGGTGAAGAACTCCCACTAACTGATACTGGTAGTTAAGTTAACTCCAAAAGACTATTAAGCTAACTCCACATAACTGAGAAGCTAACTCAACACAACTAGTAAGCTAACTCCACACAACTAGTACACCTAAGCAAGCTAACCCAACAAGTGTAGGGCTAACACAAGTGTAAGAGTTATCCTGATAAATAAATAAAATGATAAATAATAACCTACACTAACAACACTTGAGTGGAACCATCATGCACTATGGTAACATAAGTGTTGCCCTAAATTTGAGGATGCTAAGTCATCAATACTTGAATTTGTTGTGGTATTACTAAGGTAGTATTGATTGCAAAGTTTGGGTTAGTAAATTGCTGCTTAACATCATTCAATTTGTTAAGTTATTTCATTATGGAAGAGGGTATCAGAGCTATATCATGCATATCAAAAAGTGAGACTTGAATGTGGCTAAGTTATCAAAATTTACACGGGTCTAATGATGGTGGATAAGGATTTTTTATACAATTAGTGTTTCTTGATGTTGTGACAAGGTCTGAGAGTAAGATCTTCTACACAAAGTTTAGAAATTTCAAAATGGGTTTAGAGATCAAGACATTTTCGATCCAAAAGTTATACCATTTTATGGACTTGGGATAAATTCATACTAGGTCTACAATATTTAGGGACATTAGGTCTGATTACTTACTATAGTTGATTCAGAAAGCTTTCCAAATACATTAATTTGGGGTTTTTTTCTCTATATTTGAACTCTATTTGGACCATTAGAGTTGACTATCGCGTATGATTCAAATAGCATTTCAGGTTAATTCACTTAGAATATCGTAGACCTAAATGTAATACCTAAATTATTCCCAAAATATCAACTCAATTGGACGAAATGTGTGCAAGGTTTGAGTGAATCAACCTTTGACTCTTGATAGATATGGATTTCAAATGTTCCAAGCCCTAGTTTAGAAAGTAACACCAGTATGTCACTTCATATGCAAAGGGAGGTTAATAAATCCTTGGATGAGTTCATTTCTGACCTCATCGTCCTGAATGAAGATTCTTTTCTATTAGGGTTCCTCTTTACTAGAGGAAATCAAGATAGGGTTCTTCCTTCATATGTAGAGGGAGTGATGACCACACACTCTTCAAGCATGAATACTAACATGAATCTCAATGTCCCTTACATGGGTGTCCTAAAGAACACACAAATCAACATTACGCCAATTCAAGGACCTTTGTGGACTTTGGCACACTCATGTGCATCCAATATTTATAAACCAATTTAACATTTTTAAAGTGGAGATATGCAAGTTTGTCGGTAATGAGATACCTCATCAGTCCTGGAGGAGTAAATTTCAAATGAGAATGGTTAAATTGATCATCAACTACCCAAATAGGCATTCACCTTAGAAAGGTAACACTGATATCGTTACCTTTTAAAGAATGGAACAATCATTTGGTATACCCATATGTGACTATGTTCTATAGGGTTGAAATGTCTCTCTGTTAGAAAAGTTCTAATCACTTATGAGATTGCCAAACAACTATAATAATGCCATATAGAAACTATTTTATGGTATATCCTGATTTATAATTTACATAAGTATCTCTTTATCAAGGCATTATGTTGAGTAGATCTAAAACATCGGTAAATTAAGAAATTTATATCTAATATTTCTGAATGATCTCAATGAATCCAAAACACATCCAGTTTTTTGATGGGTATACCTATTGTTGAGGTGAGTCTTCTGGTATCAAGGTTGGTTCCTTATTGATGTATCCTAAACTAATTTTTTGGGGTTTTGAGGGTAAAAAAGATTGTTGTAACTGTATTAAAATGGGGTGATACACCAAATTGATTGAGGGCTTTGATTCAATGAGTACATACAAAATCAAATTGAGAAACAAATTACAGACAAGGAACCAATGGGTTTCAATTTGATCTTAAGGAAAAACACTTGTGTGTTGAGGGAATAAATCACAAAACAATAGATAACATGCAACTAAGACTATATAGAAAGCACCAAATTTGTATAAAGGTAAGATGATTAATCAGGGAATTGAAATTCACAAGAATTAATGTAAAGATACACACCATTGCAAATAATTGGAAAGGAAATAACTGGTTCTCATTAAAGGAAAAACTACAAAAAATATGCTTCAGCACTCCCGTGTCTAAAAATTCCATTTGTGCCTTGCTCCAAATGCACACAATATATAGCAAAATAATTCACCCAACCCCTCCTAAAAATAAACTACAATTTGTACTGTACCCATGCATGTTAATTTTACCCCTTTATCATGAATAAATAAAGGAATAAAAATAGCCATGCAATTTATAATGAGGTATTAATATCCTTAGTTACAAAAATACACTTTAGTCAAAGTGTAGTTGACTGGTCTATTTCTAATACAATAAATATACTTGGGTGAATACTTTGGCTAATAATAGCTCTTACTTGGTGTGAAAGCTTCCTCCAATGTGCATGAAAATTTTCTTATGTTATAGGTGAATGATTAAAATAATCATATGTAACATCTCTTAGTGTAAGAAATATGTCATCACATTGCATGAGAAATTTTTTCTTTTTCTATTCTGTATCCTAGTGATGCAATAAAATACTCCTCTAAACAAAAATAATGCTCTCCTTGGATATATAATCTTGACCAAAATATCACCTCTTCACATTATGGGGACCACCTCCTCCATGTGCACATGCTAAATAATATTCATTTTGACCCTCCAATTTGATCAATGATTTTTACAAGGATTTTAAGGTATATATTCAGTCAAGTTTGAGAATCTTGACATCCTTCTTTTTTAATTTGGACATTAACAGTAAAATCATTTATCAATTTTTAAATGAGAGTTCCTTTTATAATAATCAATGTATTATAAAGGTTCTATGACCATTGGTTATCATAATCATATAGCGGAAAATCGATTTGTCCCCCTAAGTTGTTGACTCACATGATCATTTTCTTGATGGAATTGAACCAAATATAGACCTTTAAGGCTTTGACAACAACTAGTGGCACATTGTGACATAAATTTGGCTAACATATCATTTGAATTTTTGACCTTATTAAAGGGTCTTTGAATTATAATCATCGGAATACTCATTTTTGGCCCACTCTTATGCAATTTAGAACTTAAGGTCATGGTCAATGATTAAATAATGAAACCTTATAATTTAGTTTAGGACTTTGATTTATCTATAGCTTCATGCAACATGATGTTTTACCTCTTTTTAGATGACCTGCCATTGTCAAGGATTGGAGCTCTTGACCTCAACCATGGCCATCACAATGAATTGAAATTATGCTTTAATTCAAGTCTTGAAATGGATGTGATTTCATGGTAGTCAAAATCTATGGGTTTATTTCTATAAGATTGTTAAGTATCCATGAATTGCATATCATTTTTAATTTGTTAGCTCTTCAAATCTAGGGTTGATCTTGTAAAAATTTTGAATCCATAAATATACGATTTCCTTTTATTTGTTGTTAGTAATGATTAAATGACTGCCATGGATGAGCTATGGTTAGCACTTGGTTTGGATAGTATTTTACTTCTACCTATCTTGATTTTTCCCTTTCTTTGACCAGGAGATTAATGGGTTTTCTTTGAATTATCAAACATTGCAAATCTTATTACTATCTTGCTTTCTTCAACGATTTGACAGACTATGGGGCTTGGTATCATTAAGGAATGGTTTCTCTTTTTGAGCTCCTCAAATTAGAATGAAAATTACTTATTTTCACTTTGCGTTATGATTCTTGAAATCAATCTCCTGAATGGAAATTTTCATAAACGATAACTTATGTTCCACTTATTTGAAATTGCTCTCTTTTGCATTAATCACTAATCTGTAACTTACCTTCTTCCATTTTTATTTGATACATATGGCTTAAAGGATCTGTTCCTTATGGGTTTCATTTATAAAACAAAAGATTTCTTTAACTTGGAGCATTGAATCTGGTGTATACTTTGTTTAAGACCCATAATGGGTATTTTAAACAAATCATTCTATTGCTTCGAATTTGAAACTTTTGCAAATTCTCTCTTGAATTGGGTAGTGACCACTATTTAATTTTCCGAACTTCAACTCTTTGTTTTTTGGTATTTAGATCCTTTTTTATTTTCTATGTATATCTTCATGGTTTTCGCCTTACTTGTATTGTGTTGCCAATTTATTTTTATGAGACTCTGGGTGTATTTTATTGCATGAGATGATCATTTACTCTAGCTTTGTTTGATTTAGGCTCAAACCTTTATGACCTCACATAACTTGTTCATTTTTTACATCCTTGGAGCTCGATTTTATTTGATGGGTCGATTTCTAGAATTGCATAGATATTTGTTTCTTGGCATTTTTCTACCCTTTTCATAATTTGGTATGTTCACCGAAAACCCTTTCTATGATTTCATTTTATTTTGAATTCCATATTAACTTTAAACCTTTTGCATTGAACTCTTAAAGTACTTGGCTCTACAATTGAAAAGGGTTTAATTCTCTTGTTTTGGAACCTTGATGTTACCATTGCTACTTATTGTATTTTTGTGATGCCTTTAATATCTAATTGACATTTGTATTTCACCTAGGTAGAGAAATTCCACTCCCAAGCATTTGTAGATTGTTGCAACTTAACATTTCCTGAAAATTTTATATGTTTTGAGGATTGTTTCTGAACTTCAAACTGTTGTTCACAACCTATCTACAATTTGGTTTTGTAAACTTTTGTGTCTTGCATAATATCACTTTTGCATTTTCCAATAAATATACCTTGTAAGAATTTCTAAACAATTAAAATTTGTTAAGTTCATAAGGATTCTTGACACCCTTTTTCATTTACTCCTACCATTTAGAATACACTTTTGACTAGTCAGCTGTGGTATTGCTTGATTGTTTGTGAATTTCTAACTGAAAGATTGATAGCTGATATTATTAAGTTTACTATTTCCTTTTGAATGTAAGATTGGAAAACTTTATAGAATCTTGTATTTATTTATATAGCCTACTTTCACTTATTTCTCATGCAACATTGCATCCAATATTGCATAATTTTACTTTGTGATGGGGATGTAATAATCATTTTTTGAAGAATGTGCTTTAAATATTATTTTGCAATAAAAGTTTCTCTATTCATGGCTATGTTTCAGTAATTGTTGAAATTTGAAATGGCTTTCAGATATGTTGTGATATTCTGGAGCTAAAATATGTTTTAAATTAACCAATTGAACTCTTGAAGTATCTATGTATCCATTGATTAAACTTCACCCTTATTGGCTCTCCTTGATAAATGATGTAATACATTAGTCTGATAATTGAAACTTGTAAGCTGTTATCTGAATCTTGATCCTAAAATTTGTGCTCTATGAACGGGCTACTTTCCTTTAATTTTTCCTCTAGATTCAGTTAACATGATACTTGTGAATTTGCTGATCATTGTGATTGCTGAGTAAATCTTATTTTGAAATCATGTCTGATAAATCTCCAAGTTTGATTCTAATTCTTTTGATTTGTAGCTAATGTATTTTCAAAGAATAAAAATGTGATTACTTGCAACTGAACTATATCTCACTTTGTAGATTTCTGAGAATTGTATTCTTTGTACTTATATGTATAGCTACTTGATTTCGTTATGATTTGACAAATCATTTCTTTTGACCTAATGAGTTTCTAAACTTAGAAATTGCAACTATATAATATTAATGTAAGCTTCTACTTTATTCTATGTATCCATAGTTGGTATCATTTGTCTTCATTGGATGACCCTGAATGCATATGTAGCTATTCTTACAATTTAATTTTACATTTATGGTTGTAATTCTAGGAACATTGGTACCTGAATGATAGGTTCCTTAAGGGTTGGATCCTGTTATTTAACTTCATTAAGTAATGTTTTCATCTTTTGATTTCTTATCATTCATGGTTTTATGAAACTTAAAATGGTGCCTCATTTGTATGATAATTTTGATCTCTGAAAAATTTCTGAACCATTCTTTACTTTTGATACCTTGAAGTTTGTTACACTGGGATGTGACTTTTATTTGAAATCTTTGAATGAACCTATATGCATTGATCATTCATTTTTCTACAACCTCTATGAGTTGTACTTTTGAATGCATGTATTTCTGAAGTTGGAAGTATAGTGAGTTGAATCAAACCCTGAGCTCAACATTGACATTTTTCTCTTTCTTTTCCATAGGTACACTGGATAAAGTTGCAGAGGATAGATAGAGACACAACTCAGAAGGAGGAAAGCCTCTTCAAGGCAATGATGGGGTTCCCTTACCTCATTCTACTTTCAATTTCACAAGTACATACATTCCTTTTGATTTGTGTAAACATAAGTTACATCCCACGACTTGTGTGGGAAACATTGAATTTTCTCATGAATAAATGATATTATTTCATGTAATTGAGATTTGTGTACTTCCCTTTAGTTTAAGCTCTTATGATATGTAATGATTGTATGATGAATTAAAAGACTCAATAATATACTTAATAACAATTAATCCTAGGAAATAATTAAATTGAAAATACCTGTAGCTTAATAATGAACATATGCAATGCAAACAAAAAATATGTTTGTTGCAACTTGTTTGGAGTTCCAAATCATCAAGTCTGATACATCTATCCCTTCCACCTTCCTCAAGGATGTACTTTAGTTCTTATGAGTTTTTGCATCTTTGACAAAGTGAACATGGAATGGCCACATATGTGAGGTGTTGCATTCTGTAACATACACACATAGACTACATTTTTGCATGTTGTTAATATGATTACTTAACTAAAAACACAATTAAACAACATATTCCACCCTAGTCAGGTTCATTCATCAACTCCTTCCATCAAAAACGAAGTTTTGAGTTGCCCATTTTTTCTTGAGTGCAAAAATTGTCAACATTTCTGGTGATCCTGCAGGGAAAGCTTCCTACTAGCTTTAAGACCAATGCCTTGTTCTAGTCCATTGGGCATGGAGTCAAAAGCATATAACCAAAATCTTCCATTTTTTGAAAAACCGATCCTTGTGAAAAACAAACTAAAGCTGGGAAAGGATCTAATAAACCAGATCACATGCATGAATGCACTTATTGAAATTGAAAAGCATTGCAATATGCATGAAATTCACTTATTGAATGGGAAATCCTAATCTACCCTACTCTAACCAGCATGCAAATTGAAGCTAAATGAAACTTGAAATAGGCAGTGAAAATAGCTTCCCTTTCTCCAAAATTGAGGCCATGAATTCAACTTCTAAAATAGGTAACAGTGAAAAAGTTGGAGATAAAGACATGTACCTTTATTTTGTTCACCAAGATCAGTCCAATAACTAAGAAACACTTCTATCTCATCTGTCAACCTACTTTGGAATGATTTGAGGCTTGCTGATGAGAACATGAAACTCTTATTTATGCTCCAAAATAGGCACGAAATATGGCACTGCTGTAACCGACTGAGAATCAGCCAAATACTGAATAGGACAAGGCCTCCTAGCAGAAAATAAGTTGACTATTTTGATATGATATGAATCATGAACATCCTTTTCAACCACGAGTTCTTTCTAAAGTTGTTTTGAAGTTTGTTCAGCCTCTATAAGTTGTTGTTTAATCTCTTTGACATTATAAAATTGATCTTAAAAGTATTCATCTTCTTCGAGCTACTATAGCTCATCACCCATGACATCGTGAAGCTGATTTAAGGACTGTTTTATCTCTTTAAACTAATTTGAACTCGTTTCATCTTCTACAAGCTGCTGTATCACAACTGTCATGATTGATTTTTCAACAATATTTTCAAGCTCTTCTTCATTATTCAGATCCTTCATACAATCTGAAAACTCAAGATCATCTCCTTCTTCCTCATAGGCACTATCCAGATTGCTCGTGTAGTCTGAAAACTCAAGGTCATCTCCTTCTTCATCAGTAGCTATAAGAATTTTTTTCTATTTATCGTCTTTTAGGACATTCTAAAGATGATTTGAACATGTTTCAACTCTTTAAAACTACTGTTCTAACATATTCTCCTCCAAAAATGATTCTTCCAAGAGGGGAAAGAAAGGATTTGTATCCAATGGAACTTCTTTCTCTTTCCCAAGTGCAGAAGAAACCTTAGCAACAAGAGGCTTTGTATAATGGAAGAAAAATGATGAAACTACAACATCAGTGAGTTCTATAGGTTTTTTCTTCACCAATGTAATCTTCCAAATATATCAGGAAATCAACCTCTTCAAGTTGTAAATATGCAGCATACTTCCTTTGGATCTCATCCTCTTTTTTATTTGAAAATGATCCATCCTCTTTTGATAATAATATAAGCTGTGTGAGTATCATGAATTTTTGCACACTACAATCTGAATATGCAGATTGCTGATCATATTCCAAATGCTTTTGATCTGTTGTAAAATCAAATTGTACCTTTTTCATGGGTTCTTTTTTCAACTCTGGAATATGATCAAACTGAAACCTAGAAACCCATTACTGCATGTTCTATAAAAAATCCAACCTACTATTTTCTTCAGTCGGCTACCCATACTAAATGATATTATGATTCTCTCTTTCCTAGACTGGAAGTACAGGTAAAGGAGGAGGAGTGGGCTTAGTTTTAGCCTTAATTGGAAAATTTTGAACAAGAGGCTGGGGTATAAGGTATGCATTTAGAACAACATCTGAACACCAACTTGGACACTTAAATTTGATTTCAGTACATGATTGTGGGGTAGAAAGAGTAGAAAATGCAATAATTTGAGGATTTGGAAACTGAGGAATAAGATGAATTGGCTAGGAAGAAAGATATATGGGCACTAAATTCTGATAAACCTGGCGCCCTTCATTTTTCACTGTTTGTAACTTTTCATAATGTTCCTTGACAGCTAAAAATGATTGCTTAAGTTCCTCAAACTCAATCTCAAGATCTCTTTGCCTTTCACAATCAACATAACCCTCTACATAACTTTTACCTTGAATAGTGTAATGATCATCATATTGATAATCATACTGATTTCCAAGGTTTGGTTCATAAGGATATTCATTTTGATAGGGGTCATAAAACTGATCTGAAGGGGAGAATGGATAAAAGGGGTGCTGGTTTGGTTGATAATACTATTGAAATAAGGATTCATGGCTGCTGGACCTCATAAAATATTGAAATATGCAAAACAGGTCTGTTGCTCACAAAATAGTTGATAACAACAAAATAACAAATCTGATTTTCTTGAAAAATACCTAAAAATTGCAGCTGAAAAATTTGATGATGTTGAAAAGTGTTGTACTGATCTGAAATCAGATTTATAGAGTCACTAGATGATTTTGGATCTGAATCTTTAATTGTCTGAATTCATCAAAAGTAGTTCTTATCCCACCAGACGTGCCAAAAACTATTATCTCTTAGAAGTGCATTCTTGTTGAGAGATGATAACAAGGGTTCTAAGCTTTCTTTATCTCTCACTTTTGTAGATATAATGGAAACACCTCAGGTCTATGGGTATACCTATTGTTGAGGTGAGTCTCTGGTATCAAGGTTCAGTTCCTTATTGATGTATCCTAAACTATTTTTTTGGGGTTTTGAGGGTAAAAATATTGCTGTAACTGAATTGAAATGGGGTGATACACAAAAATTATTGAGGGATTTGACTGAGTACATGCACAATAAAATTGAGAAACAAATTGGAGATGCAAAAACCAATGGGTTTCAATTTGATACTAAGGCAAAACACTTGTGTGTTAAGGGATAGATCACAACAACATAAACCTAACATGCACACTAAGACTGAATAGAAAGTACCAAATTTGTAGCAAGGTCAGATAATTAATCAGGGAGCTAACATTCAAAAGAGCTAATAGTAAAGATACACACCACTGCAAATAATTGGAAAGTTAGTGACTAGTTCTTATTCAAGGGAAAAACTAGAAAAAATATTCTTCAACACTCCTATGTCCAAAAATTCCTATTTGTGCCTTGCTAATACACATAATATATAGCAAAAATACTTCTACCAACCCCTCCTAAAAACATACTATAGTTTGTACTCTCCCATGCATGCAAATTTTACCCCTTTATCATGAATAAATAAAGGAATAAAAATATACATGTTGATTACAATGAGGCATTAATAGCCTAGTTCTAAAAATTCACTTTAGTCAAAGTGCAATTGACTACTTTATTTTTAATACAATGAATAAAATTGGGTGAATAATTTTAGCTAACAATAACCCTTTCTTGGTGTGAAATCCTTCTCCAATGTGCATGTAATTATTTTCTTTATTGTAGGTGATGATTTAAATAATTTATTTAAATCTCTGATGTGACATTTGAGAATTCACTAACTTGTTATGGAAAATTTGTCTTCTTGTCATTTCTGTCCTCTAGTGATGACATACAAAAGATATTATTATGCAAAAATAAGGCCTTTAATCTCTTTTACTTAGCAAAATGATCTAATTTATATGGGGACCACCTATGATCATGTGCAAGATAATGTCCTACATTTGCAAACAAATAATATCCTCTGAGAAAATACCAATTCTATATTTTTATGATCCATGTGATGATATTGATGTATGACCTTCTGTGGTATATTAGTAATATTATCATGTTGTCTCTGGAGTTGGCATTGAGCATATACTTTGACCATATAATTAATTGGCCACCTTGGCATTACATGGCACATATAGTTAAGTATAACTTTTGATTTATATAGCATAGGCTATGATTTTGTTTGAATAATCATTATGTAGCATCATTCAGTCCTGATCTTGACTTAGGCATGTATTATGATGTTAAGGTCCTATTTTAATTGGTTGTGGCATGGGCATTTTACCCACTGTTAATATTAATCACATATTAATTGTGTTCTTGGACCTTATTACCCAAGGTATTAATGCTAAACATTTAATGTTTCTTTTATGATAACACTTTGTAATAATAGACCTTGAATTAGTACCAAAGTCTACAGTAAATCATTACTATTAATTGGGAAACATGTCCCCTGCCACCATGATGCTTTACCCCTAAACTATTATGGTGGTGTTTTGACTAAACCTAACTTGGTTACGGTTTTCTCTGGTATTGTTTGCACATGCACTATTATTTAACTCTATGGTTAGTTTCTATGGAAAATGTGGTGAAGCTAGAGTTTGCATCATCAATCACTAATCTTGTACCTTTGTATCTTTGATGTCGATTCTTTAACCTATTGGTGAGTTAGATTAAGACAAGGTTTGGTTTAAAGAGTTGAACCACAAAACATTGAAAACCCAAAGTTCTTTGTGTAAATTTTCATGAGCTCCATTTTAGTGTGGCAAAGTTTACGGTAAATTTTCTCCTCAGTGACAATTTTTTATCTTTCAAGTTTCTTCACAACAATGATTTTCAGGTTTCATTTCATTTTTGCATTTTCCTAAGGTCTTCATGTTCTTTGTTTGACAACTCGTAATTCTAGGGATTTATGGATAAATTGATCAAAAATGGTAAACCCTTACTCCACGCTTGAGAATTATTACAAAAACATAAGGAATATTGATTTTGACAATGATAAATTAGCTATTTTTTCAATCCGTTTCTTGCAATTTTTCACTATGCCTTCAATGAGAATAAAATCTCCATTTTATTTTAAGTGGGTATTTGTAGATGCCATTAACATTCTATGTTTACACTTTTGAGTTCTGTCTTATGTTGCCATGATAATTATTTTCAATATTTTTTCTAAAGCTCTCTCTTTCATGGATTTATTCGTATGTTTTATTGTCATTTCTTCAGATCTTTATGTTTTCTAATGTGGTTATTTTGAAAAATACTCTATGATTTTATTTATTGGTCTGTACTCTATGCTTAGATAAGATTTCCAATTTTTGCATCATTTTTACTCTAAAACTAAGTGTTGGCTCCAAATTTGAAAATGGTTTGTTTATTTTCTTTTTGTGTGCCTATAAAAATCTTCACTTGGGTTTCTAGACTGTCAGCCATATCTCGAAATACCCATTAATGTGTTTTTTTCCTTTAATTCATTTTTGAAAAACTGATATACACCGATTTATCACTTTTTCTAGCTTATTTTTGTTCAGAGCCACCATTGTTTGATATTTTCAAGCTTTGGTTCATATTGCAAATGGAATTGTTTCATTGCTTGCCAACCTAAAAATTTGTTCAGAGAACTTCCTACATTGATTCATGTTATCTGTCATGCTTAGTCTCTTGGGAGCCCTCTGTCTTTGTACCTTTTAGCTATCCTATGCTCTGAATAGGGTTATTTTACCTAGTCAGCTATGGTTTCTAATGCCTCATTTCTAGTTTGTGCATTTCTGGAAGAAAGAAAAGCTATCAAGCTTAACTGACTGTTAATCTAATGAACCCTGTAAAATTGAAATTTGTTGAGAATCTTGACTTATTTTATTCATGGCTTATATTTCCTACAAAACGTTCAAAAGCTCTATTTGTGATTACTATTTGGAGGCTCCATTAATCATTTATTTTGAAAGTTTCGTTTAAAATATCAATTAATCTTCCTCCCTTAGCAATAAAAGTAGTAGCTTTCCGCTCTATGTTTCAATACTTATAGAATGTTGAAATTCCTTCCATATCAATTGGTCCCTCTTAGATCTTTGTACTTGATTCAAGATAACCTTCATGAAGCAAGAATTATCACATCATTTGTCATTTTTAGTTACCTATTCTCTCCTTGGTCCAATATGTATTACTATAACAGTCTGTAAATGATCAACCTGTAAGCTTATTGTTTGACTCTTGATGATACAATATGTATCTAGAGATCGTTCCTTGTAATGTTTTGAATGTTTTTTATTGGAGATCTATTCTTCCAATAAATATGCTAAGTTATTGTTCTTACTAGAGGATGAATCTCATTAACTTATCAATTCACTATCCCGATGACCTGATAATCGTTGTTACTCTTTTAATTTACTAGCTATATGATATATTTCAGTACTTGAAGAAACTAAGAAAGAAAGAAATTAAATAGATCTCATACCTGTTTCTATCTTCCAATGATTGTATTCTTTGTACTTGGTATGTCAAAACCCCTCCTATCTCCATATATGATTTACTTCATAAGATCATTCTGAGCTAATGGAGAATCTAATGTAAATTCTTTGTAATTTGATGAAGTAATTTTTTTTTCTCTTTCCAAGAGATGTGCTATATCATTTTTCTATACATATGGATGCCTTGATGTTTTCCATTCTTAAAATATAATTTATACATTTGCATTAATGCAACATGCAATTCTGGTTGTAACTTATAGATCAATTGGTAGCTGATTTCATATTTCACTCTATGGGCCTTTAATTTTTGTTATGTTCATTAAGTATTGGTTCCCCTCTGAAAAAACAACAATTCCTTGTTTCAGTAGTGCTTTGTGAATCATGAAAAATTCTGAAATTTGCAACCTCTGAAAATGTTGAGTTAATTCCTTTACTTTCTCTATAACCTGTAACTTTGTACTTGTGCCTGATTTATCTTTGTTTGATTGAAACCTGTATTTATGATTATTTTCTACAATATCTATAAATTGTACTTTTGAATGCATGTATTTTTGAAGTTGGAAGTATAGTGAGGTGAATCAAACCCTAATCTAAACATTGACACTTTTCTCTTTCTTTTCCATAGGTACATTGATAAAGTTGCAGACGACATCTGGAATGGAACTGAGGAGGAAGGAAAACCTCTTAAAGGAAATGATGGGTTACATTTACCTCACTCTATTTCCAATTTCACAAGTACATGCATTTATTTTGATTCAAATACACATAAGTTACCTCCCATGGCTTGTGTGGGAAACATTGAATTTCCTAATGAATAAATGATATTATTTCTATAATTGAGTTGTGTACTTCCTTTTACTTTCAGCTCTTATGATATGTAATGATTGTACAATGAATTAAACAACTCAATAACATACTTAATAACAATGAATAGTATTGAGAAGATTCAAAAACACTTTTTGTGGCACGGTACTGAGGACAGATTCAGATATCATCTTGTGGCTTGGGAACAGGTTTGTAAACCTAAGAGACTAGGGGGCTTATGACATCAAAGATATAAAACATATGAGTACTGCCCTTACTGCAAAATTAGGATGGAGGCTTATAAAAGAGCATAGACCTTGGACAGAGTTGATTAAGATCAAATATATTTCAAAACAAAACAAGATTTCCTTCATATATGATCAGTCCCTTCCGAGTGGTTCTATTTTCTGGAACAACCTTCTACGCAACAGACACATTCTCTTTCAAGGGTGCAGCTGGAAGCTTGGAGATGGGCAAAACATAAACTTCTGGACTGATAAGTGGACGGATTCTAACTGGATCTCTGCTTATGATCATATTAAAGACAGCTTAATTGCAAAGTATGGACACAAAATCCAGGGGTACATTGAGAGGGATGGAAACAAAAGAAAATGGAAGCAGCTAAAAGTGGAGAATGATAACATTCAAGCTGATATTATATCTCTCTAGAATCAGCTTTCCCTAATCCAGATAAGTAATCAAAAGCTTAAAGATGAGCTCATCTGGAAAGATTCTTTTGATGGGGAGTACATTGTTAAATTAGGATATAATTCTTTCTTTACATCAATGGAAAGTGAAATTAAGTGGCACAAGTTGTGGATGCCGGAGCTAACCCCTAGATTGAACTTCTTTTGGTGGCTAATTATTAATGGCAAGATCCTAACTAATGACAACCTCATCAAGAAGGTATTTACCATGCCAAATAGATGTTGCATGTGTCAGCAAGAGGCTGATGATATAAAGCATTTATTCCTCCATTGTGAGATTGCTTCCAAAATTTGGCAGCTTGTTTTTGCAAAACTTAATCTAAGATGGATTTTTCCCCTTACCTGCCTTCAAGCTTAGGAGTAATGGAGCTCTCTGTTTAAACATTGCGTGGTGAAAACGCTATGGCAACTTGTTCTGCCCCACACTATGTGGAGAATCTGGAAGGCTCGTAATGATAGTATTTTCAGAAACAATAGACAGGCTTGTAACAAAGTTTATAAGGAAATTATCATTGCTGTGTAAGATAATATTGCTAGATTTAAACCCCCTAAAAATAGACTCTACCTGGAGAATGAAGAATACATTCTGACTGAATGGAATATTGCCACTGTTAATAGAAATAACAGTGGTACTGACAGAAAACACAGTCCGATGGATTAAACCCCCCACTAATTAGCACAAGTTGAATTTTGATGGGGCCTCTAAGGGAAATCTGGGTGACTCTGGAGGAGGGGGAATCATCATGGATCAAAGAGGCTGTTATGTTGCTGCTTTTTCTGGGAGAATGGGCAGATAGGCTAATCATTATTCTGAAGCCATGGCAGCTCTTTGGGGTATTGGAATTTCCAGAGATTGTAATATTCCTAATATCATAATTGAAGGTGATTCTCTAAATATTATCAATCTTCTGAATAAAAAGCAACACCCCAGCTGGTCTGTTAGAGATTATATTGAGGAAGCTATTGATATATGCAAAAACTTTGAAAATGTCCAAATCACCCACACCTATCGGGAAGGAAATAGGGTCGCTGACAGTTTAGCTAACTTCGGTGTTAATAATTCCTTTCAAACTTGGATTGGGGGGGGGGGGATGTTCTACCCGCTCATGTCAATAAAGCCATTATCATTAATCTACATGGCAATGAAAATCATAACTAACAACTGTATTTTAGACGCTAATGTGCAAATCCCCAAGTACATGATGATGACATCACAAAAGATTTGGATGATTGTTGCAATCTGTGTGGGCTGGACTGTCATCATTTCTTGGCATGGGAGGAAAGCCGAGGAGCGGGGCAATAATAACAAGTGTAGCATAATAATTAAACCATCTTTCATGGGAAGGAAAGATTTAAATACCAAAATCAAATTTCAGCCTGTCCCACACATTGGTAGCTATTTTACCATTGAGAATAGGAAAAGGAGCAGAGGAAACATGGGGGGGCTGCCATACAAAACCGAACTGACCCAAAATCCTGAGTGGAAAGAGAACACGAAGCTTTAGGATTACCTGCAAATCGAGGGACTGTCTAATTTCATTGAAAGGATTCAAGGCTTTGACCAAGACATCTCTATCAAATTCACTAAGGGTTGGAAGAATAGAATAGTCAAATATAGTAACATGAAAATGGAAATCATGGAAGATCTCATAGCTCAGATCATGTGCCTCATCCTGGAAGGCACAAAATTCTTCAATAAGAAGGTAGACAGGGAGGTGGAAACCAAGAAATTTCTGGAAGAGGGGGAGAATCTTGAGTTCGTGACTATTGGCCTCAAGGTGGCATCGATCCCTGAACCTTTTGATGAACTGGCCAAAATGGTGGTAAGGTATGTTACCCTTGAAGGAAGATATGTGACTATACCTCATAAGCATCTGATTTTTTTGAATCATTTTCGTAGAAATAACATTATTAGCTTTCCTCACTATCTGATTAACTCTCTGGAGAAATCTATAAGGGAAGTTCAAAGCCACTCTAGGGCTATCCCTTTGCACCAGGGCCTTATCCTCTTGATTCACTGCCATTTCTCCAGCTACCCTCCCGTGAATCCCAGCCCACCTCCCTCCTCCATACCTCCACCTACCCACACTGCTTCCACTCCCCCCTGCTAAAAATAAAGAATGAAGATGTTGTCTCCAGCAAGAAAATCAAGAGCCTCAAAGATAAAATCCCTGCTTCCCAACAAGTCCTAAGGAGTCACAAAGACTTGGAACTAGCTGAAAACCTCCTGCATATTAGCAAGCCGGTGGAGGAGCCCAAAGAGGAGGAATTGCTGGATAGGGTGGACAGATTAGAGAAGGAGATACAAGAGCTCAAAGGGGCTATAAAAAACATGGAAAGAGAAAAGGGTAAAAGGATCCTTCAAAGTGAGGAGGAAGAGGGGGTTATTGGTGAAGTCTTCAAGAAACTTCAGTCCTTAGATGGTAGATTGGGGAATGCTAAAAGCCGCAATGACTGCATATTGTCTGCCCTCAAAAGCATTTATAATTTCATTGAACAACATGTCCACAGTGTTTGAAGTTTAAGTGGGATTAATGAGGACATATGGGGCCCTAAAGAGAAAAGGGACATTGCAATTGCCCAAGTAGATTTGCAAGACTCCTCTCAGGCCACTGCCATTGCCTTCTTCATGTCACTGCAGGCTATCAAGACCAAAATTGACAGAGCCATCAAGTAACGGGCTGTTGTGATGCTATTTTTTGGCTGCGATGTGGCTGTCATCGGGTGGTTCTGGAGCTATTTTTTGGCGGAGCTCTTCATGCTGTTTCTCTTTTGGTTTCTTTTTGATCTTACCTTCTTTTCTCTGGATCTTTGTACGTTTTGATCCTTTTTTCACATATATTGTAATATTTGGCTATTGAGCCTTCCTTGGTTGACTGTTTTGCCCTTCTCTGGGCTGCTTTTCTCATCTTTACTATCTAGATTTTGAGCCCTTTTGTATACAGGGTATAGTCCCTTCAAAACTATTTTCCCTTAATAAAAAAAAACATGTGGAATCTTGGGTTGGCGGGAGTTGTTTTAGATGTTGATATTTTTTGGTATTTTTGTTCTGGATTTGATGCGTTTTTAGTTGTTCTGTTGCATTATATGTCCTATTTTGTTTCTTGTTTGTACCTATCTCTTGGTTACTTTTGGTCATTGTGTTCTATTTGGATTTTTATCATTTTTTGTTTCATTTGCATAGTTATATCTGGCTGTTGAACCTTTTTTGTAACATGGTATACTACCTTTAAAACTATTTACCAATAATAAAAAAAAAACATGTGGAATCTTTCCCCTTAGCCATTCCCCCAATAAAGGAATGACGTTTTCCGGGATAAACATATTACAAACCTCCTTCAAATTGTTAACATCCTTCTGAGGAAGTTCAAATTCTTTTGCCTTCTTTATATTTAATGATTTCTCTTTTAAGCATTTATCTCACCTTGTAAATTTCTAATAACTTCCATGGTTTCTTGATAAACTTCCTATTATGAGTAAGGTTTGGATACTTTGCATGTAAACCTACTCTTTTGTAAAAATAGGCTTCTTCTTTGGAACTTCCCTGGCACATGCAACCTTAGTGTGTGTAGTTACCAACACAGGAAATATCTTAGGATTAGGTGCTACCTTTTGCATCCACTGATCTTCCACAATGTGGTGTACTCTAACAATTCCCATGCCTTTATCCTTATTTTTCTTATTGCTCAGGTGCTCATAAAAATTTGAGAATTCTTAATTTTGGTTCTTTCCACAAAAGGAGAAAATAATATACTATGGTGAATTCATGCTTATAATGATTAGTGGATCTGCATGTATAACTTGTTCCACGTGGGAATTCACTTCTTCCACCGCTATGACCTGGGCCTCTAAATCCCCCATGGTAATCTTGACCTCTACCTCTACTAACCCCATCAGAGTGCCATTCATTGTAACTATGATCATGATACTCACTTTCTCCTTGGAATTTTTTATAACACTGGTATGATATACACTAATATCAATGGCATCATGCATCTAATCAATCAACCTGTAATTCTCTGTATCATGAGTGGTAGACCTAAAAATCTTATAGTAACATGACATGTTCTTCCTTACCATGTGCTGCACTAGTGGGAATCTACTTGAATCGCAATCCAAGTGATAGATATCGTAATCCAAAAACATGGCACACACTAATTTATGAGGTTGAACATCCTTAGTATGTCCTTTTACTGCACAATCCATGCACCAAATACCACTATGCGTATTATGGACTAAATTAGTTGAAAATTTCTCCAACAATTTTTCTATAGTTGCAATCTGAGCCTCAAAAAATGGAATAACTCTAGTGTCTACACTCCCAACTTCTTCAGTGTGTAGATCTTCCTCAAGTGCCTCACGCAATTTTGTATAAGTATTATGTGATAGATCCCTTATGAAAGGTATGATCAAGCCTTCAATGAACCATTGAGCATGTTGACTCAGTTGAATGTCATAAGATAAATTTGATAGCATAGTTTTGAACTATGCATAATAATCCCTAAAACTCTCAGTAATGCCTTACTTGATGTCCTTCAGTGCATTGATGCTCTTCTTCTCAAACTCAGGTATATGGAAATCTATTAAGAAAGCATCATGCAACATGATATAGTCTACACAAGTCTGGTTTGGATCATATTTATTATACAAGATATGCATCCACCCTTGCGAAGTAGATGTAAAATGATTTCTCTTATTCTCTAGAGATGTAATCCCATTAGCACACTATAATATCTAACACATATGTAAATGCTCAGTTACATCTTCAATTCCTCTATATTTTGGGAGATGAAGAGACATCTAAAAATATAATTCCTAGGGTTGGTGTGGACCATGCCCACCAGATTTAGAACTTGTACTTACCTCATGTGTTGCCTCCTCCTCCAAAACCACTAGACCCACTAAATAATGAGCCACCTGATGCTCCTAATCTTCCCCCTATAGATGGAAATGGACTATAGGATCTGCTACCTTGTGTCCCAATAATTGTGCTAAACTGAACTCCCATGTTCTGTGAATTTTTACTACTCCCAGACATGATATCAACGTTTTGCACACCCACGTTATGTGTTGATGACCTGATATCAAATATACCTCCAACCAGACCTCTAAATAATAAAGATGACATATGCACCACTATAGATGAATGTGTTACCCTATTAAATCATGAGATTATTAGAAAATAAAATCTATTTGTTTCTACTCTACCACCCACACTAGTTTTTTTATCAATAACTTTTGTAGAAATTGGAAAACCAAGTGTAAGGACTAGGTCACCATGAGGGATAAAATGAATGCTCACGATCCTCGTAGTTTCCACCATCGTGCTCTTATTTCAGGTCAAAGAGGGTTCTCTTCAATGGTTACCCAAATGGGGAAGTTCTATATGCTCTAGATCCACATCCTCTATGTGAGATATAAATTGTTAACAAGCCATCTCTCTCCATAATTCCATTTCATTCTGAAACTTCACACTATTTCTCCAAATCCACCTCACACGCCTTATTAAAATTAAGCCACATTTCTTATCTCTACATTTATTCCACTAGGTCCTCCATATTTCACCACACCTGCTCCTACTGCCATGTGTGGTGGGGTTTAACTAGCCATAGGACACTGTTCCAAATTCAGGGTCACAAACAAGGTATTAATCATTAAAGGGATAACGCACAAGTAATATCTTCTTGGTTCATGCAGGAATGGAAACTCAACAACCTCTAGACATTAATAAGTAGAAATTATGTACTCCAAAATGTATCTATTTAAAACACCACTCTACTAATGATCTACAATGTGTGTCTTAGTAAAATTGGCATCATGCTAAGCCTATAATTCTCCTTGCATCTAAACAAGTGCTCTATACCTTCAATTTCACTTCGATGTGTATGCTATAAGGAACTCATACATCTCTATAGGAAAATAGGAAAACAACATCTCATAAAGTTAATGATAAAGATTTTTCTCAACCCACAGGCATGCATCAAATTTAGGTCCAATGTTAAATCTGTGAGTATAATCTTCCTCTAGATTCTCTAATCAATCCTCAAAGTTGACAAAATTCAACTGATACATATTCATCATGCAACATCCTTGCAAATATATTCAAAAGAGGTCCCAGAAATGGAACGAAAATGTAGTTCTTTATTTTTCCAAAAATCCTAAGGTGTGCTGACACATCACTAAACCATAAACTAAGTGCTCACCCAAAGTGCATAAGGGTACTACCAAGTCCCTCTTTAATGGAAGATTTTTTAAGGAGTTAGCATGATAAGCACACACATTAGATATATTCTAGATCCATAATAACAATGCAGTAATAAACCATAAAAAGACCTAGATCATAACCATATAATAGATTAACTTATACGAGAATCAAGATTAGGTTATATTATATAAGAATCAGTAACATATATGTCAATAACCAATATCCAATCAAAAATACACATTGTATGAAATACTATAAAACACATAAGATGAATACATATTTAACAGAGTCACCATAATTCATGCACGCTCATACACCAACAACATAACTCTAAAAAGACATGGATCCCCAAACCGTGTAAATAAATACATATATATATTGTGGGGTGGGGACTTTCCCTTCACCACCCATGCACTTTCCTAATAATAGGCGTGCTTAAAATAGCCACGTGTTCTCAGTTGCATGCTTTTACAAAGGAGATAATATTATATTATCCTATGAATAAACCCTTATTTAATCCTAATAATAGCTCGATCAATCCATGACATTTCATCTTTGCTTTAAATGTGCTTTATCCCAAAATAAGACATTCTTTGGTATTCAAGTCTCCTCACTTTTCTTTAGATCTGAAACAATTTTTGATCGACACTATAACTCCTTGTCTATTTTTAGCCCGTGGCCCACAAAATTGGCTAAGTCCTTGAGATTTCCTTGTTAGGCATGAGCCTTTGTGTGTAACTCATTCTGCTTTGTGCACACACCTTCACTTCTGCATCGCGGGCATCTTAGATCCTCGCGTGCTGTATGTCCTTAGTGATTTTGGTCGTGCAACAAAGTCCTTCATATGGGAGAGATGTTGAAACACACTAGTGTTTCTAATCCCACATGTCCTTTGTGTGCTTGTCTACACAATTTCAAACATCTATTTTATTCATGCCCCCTTGTGCAATCTACCTAGTGATGCATTGTTTATTTATTATAGTCATTACATTATGAACCTTTTACTTGGAAAATAACTTTTTTCACTGATCACTTTAGTTGGCTAGCTAATAGAGCTTCAATACACATTTTTTAATGGGATATAACTTTATTTCAATTGTGGAAAACTAAGAATGTATCTATAATTACCAATGATTTTTCCTTACAGAAATTTTATACTAATGACAAGGTTTATATGATTTAATGAATGCATTTTCATATTTAAGTCCATGTACAAATTTTGGTTCTTTACTATCCTTAGTAATTAATCAAGACAACTGTGGGATTTATCCATAAACTAGGAGCCAAGTTCCACTAGATATTCCAAGGGTGAGATTTTCGTCTGCTAATGTTATGCATAGGTGGATTCGTTAACACATTCATCACACATTTGTAATGCATGCTCTTTTCTCCATTGTGCCACCTCCTCAAGGAAAGGTTGTTGTTGATTCATCACATTGGCCATTAAAAACTTAAGGGAGACACGAGGGGTTCATTAGTTACGCAATATCCTAGCACGTGGGTTCATACGGAGGTAATTAAAATTGATAAAATTAAATTCAATATTAATGGTAGACATGAGGGGGTGAAAGGGTTTAATTTATTAATGTTTTGAATTAGGTATTGGGGGTAGGTTAGAGAGGTGCGCCAAAGGAAAAGGAGGTTTAATTTTAATATAAAACTAAAACATTTGAACCCTAGTTTTTACAAGTAAATACCTTAAAATTACAAAAAGAGTGTGGCCATAAATTAAATTATAATCTCTTTTTTAATAAAGAAATCTCAATTAAGAGATTAAGAAATAATAAGATGGAAGAAAACTAGGATTGAGTATGCTTTTCAACACAAGTGATATTATTTCACCATCTTAATTATTTTAAGAACCATTGCTAAATGATTAAAGCTTCACATTTATAAGGTAATTTGTAATAGGTCTTCAATGGTTTCAAACTATCTTTTGAGAGGAAATGCATATTAAAAAAAATTGAGTGAGAAATATAATATATTTTATGTTTAATATATTAGGGTATAAATAAAAAGGTGTAAATAAAATTGTAATTGAAAAATGGGTAAGTAAGGTACACGGAAAAAATATGGGGTATTTTCATTCTAATAATATAATAGGAGGGGTAGTATCAATTGAATAATTAGAGGTAGAAACTAGAACTAAGGGTATTCTTTAATATCCTTTGAACACACGTGCTATACCATACTTTTACTAAGTGAACCCCCCTTGAAGGGAGATGATTATGTTTGGAACTCCACCTCAAGGTTGGGATATAATGTTTCCTTTATCTATTGAAGATATTTCTAAGAATCTTAATGGGTGGCCCATTATCAATCTTTAGGATCCCTCTATTACCTTACCTTCCAAAGATGATCCATTTTTTCTTGATACTCTACTACCTCATATTATGTAATCTAGATTTCTTGGGTTGCCACCTTTGATGTTGTATTGGCGTTATGTGTTTCTCAAGCCTTCATTTTTTCCTACATGTGGCATTATTTTTTTCTTGTGTGTTATTCCAAACTTTTTTTCATCCTTGAAATTTCTGAAAACTTTTTTATTGTAACCATCATGTAGTGATTATTAATATATTGACACATTCCAATAAATAAAAAAACCTTAAATTTAATATCTCTAGCATTATTCAAATAAATATATTTAAAATACCTATATTCACATGGTATGTATGAAGTGTAAATAATTAGAAGAGATATTCCCTTGCATTGAATGTCACGGAGTTTATTTTGACATCATGCTATAATTTATGTGTTTGTATCAGGGTATGAAAAAGGATTTTCTTGAAAAAGAAGACTTGGACAAGAAGATGAGAGAGCTTAATATTCAGCTACTGCACCTTCTAGACATTCATGAAGGGCTATCAAGAAAAGTTTATGAACTTTATGAAATGGATTTTGGTAATTGTATTGTGTTCATACTGCTATAGTTATTCTAGTTCTTTTTCTCTATGCTTATGACTGGAGAAGCTATCACTTGTATGTTGTTTTCTTTGTTATGGTACCTCTTGAATAATGTCAGTTGATGTAATTATTTCAAAATTTCTAGTAATAAAAAAATCACATATATTGAAAAAGAAGTATACTAGAAATTGCACATGAGTTGCGAGATATGTCAGATGTAATGCAAATAGAATGGTCACATTTGGCTGTATGGTTTAATGTTAGTGCATTTTTAATATCAATGTCAATCGTCCCAACAAGGAACATTCAAAAATCTTAAAACACTTTAATAAAACAAAATCTTAAAGGATTGAAGTTTATGTGTCCTGTGTAGGATCCCACATTTTGCATACATATCTACCAAAGTATTTGCAGTTGTAACATCTATAAAATATCTTTCCTATTATTTTTTGATGGATGTTCACACCCATTTTTGAAGCTAACCTTTTTAACAACCCCATTTTTTGAATATGATAGCAAAGGTTTATTGATTGGGTTGATCATCTATTATAATGTTTATAAGAGTATTTCATAACATCTTATGTACATATCAAACACGGAACCTGGAACTACAACATCTAACAAATAACACTTCCTAACATGCCTCAATGGATGTCCATGCCCCATTGCAAAGATCTTATTTTTCCACGGGCTGCAAGTATGTTGGGAAAGGTGAGATGATTGGGTTGAATATCTGTTCATTGCATTTGGTGAAACAAATTCAATGGCTCCTATAGGGGAAAGGAACCAATGACCGTGCATGGGACGATGACCCTAAGCACATATGCAAAATAAAGTACCATTAGTTGTTTCAATTAAAGTGAGCACATGTTACTTTTAGAATTAAAAAATTAAATATGAACTAGCCAATAAAGCAAGTCACATCAAGTCATTAACCAATAAAATGGTGACGCATTGGCAATCTATAAATGGCAACTTCAGTGCCAAGTACTAGGTCCCCTTAAATTTATTTGTATTCAAAAAATACTTTATTTAAATCCCTTAAAAATATTCTTTCCGCACAATTTTAATGCTTAAAAGAAAATCTGTATATATTGAATAAATCACTATCTATTAAAAGGTATTTAAATTTTTTTTATGATAACTAAGTGGTTCTAACAACCTCTTAAATTGAGGTTCACCATAAGCGGTCCCTTTCCCCTAAAGCATTTAGGCAAACAATTTTCATGAGTCCCACAAGAGGGCCGCCCATGACCTCCAACAATGGTGGCTCTTTTTGGAGATAGGGATGATGGCTGCAGATGTTATGGACTCTGGATTTACACCTGCTAATTGCATTCACTTAAAAAAATTCCCAGGTCTTGTCAACATGAAACCCCATTTTATATATAGAATTTGAAGTATATTACCGTGTACCCTCCGCCTGTCATACAACTTGGAGAGTGTTGGTTAATCCGATCTCATTTAACACTTGCGTAGTCAGACTGAATGCGAGTGTAAATATTTTTCTGCATCTTTTTCTGCACCTCCCCCTAAAAATAAGTCCTGTGAAACAATAATTGATTGCAGATAAGTGTGAAGGGAAATGAAAAGATGGTTTACCGTTTAAGATTGGCAAAATGAGGCACTATATCAAAGAGATTCCAAAAAAGCTCAGAATAGTCATAGTGCAGTGATATCTGGTCAGCTAGAGCAGTCAAAATCACATAAGCAATACTTATTTTACAAGGAAAGTTTGTCATTGAGACGTTGCTGTCATGTTCGGTTTTCAGTATTCACGCACAACGATGCGTTTTCTGAATCAAGCTTTGTCTCTGAATCAAATAAAAGCTGACTTAGGGCAAAAGTCTTTAGTTTCCTGAAAAAAAAACCTGCAGTGCTCTCAATCCTGTTTTCAGTGGCCTCCAACCCTCAAAGTTCTCCTCCACTTTCTACTTACATGTGTCAGAGATGTTTCGTGGGATTATTCAAGAAGTAAATAACTTACATGGTTTTCGATAAAATGAATCTCCCCATGGAAATTTCCAAGGTTTATTCTGTTGCAAAGTTATTTCTGGTGAAGGTGATGAGCATGAAAATGTTTATGAGCACTGCTCCTATGATCTACCAAGGTTTGGAAAAGTGATTTATGGAACCACTTTACCGGCTTGAATTTGAAACTGCAAAATACGTTAGAGATCCCCCATTGCATTGTTATAGTGGAAAATTGAATAACCATTAAACTATTCATATAAATAGTAACATTTTATTTCTTTTCGAAGAAAAGGTACCATCTCCACTCCAAAAATATGTCAAATTTCTCAAAATTTGATAAGAAGCATGGCCAATCTTGGATAGCAATATTATATATCCATGTTCATGTCTCTACTCTTATAAAATTATAATAAATTCTGGACAGTATTTGTGTGGCTACATTAGGGACACTTAGGATGAGGCATGTTCTAATATGTAAGGTTCCCTTTCAATAAAATCAGAGCTGAATTAAAGGTAAAGAGTGCCCCAGGTAATAAGTGAAGTGGATGTCTTTTTAAAAATTTTAGTTAATAATTTTTTCCCACTAAATAAATAAATAAAAGCTACATACATTATCATATTTTAAATATGTATAAGGATTATAATAAATCACTAATTTAGAGAAATTGGTACACAAAAAGAATAAAAATATCCTATAAAAGTATCAAATAAGGATAAATAATAATCCATTGATGGAGAGAATTAATCACAGGTGGTGCTAAAAATGTAGCAAAAACAATTTTTTTATACAACGTTGGTTACTCGTCTTATTTACCAATATAAGGTGGTGATGGGACTTAAAATTGAACAAAGCACTGTTTTTTTTGTAAATCAACAAAAAATATTAAGTAGTTCCCATAGTTTTGTGGATAATGGTATTTAGATAAAGCCTATTAATTCCTCCATAAAAAATAAATATTTCTCCTAAAACATTAGGATTATAGAATTAAATAATTGTTTCCTTCAATTATGCTTGCCTCTACTAACTACACAAATGACATTATAAAAATACATAAACCTTTTTTTGAGAAAAATTACACACCTAAATTATATAGAGATACATTAAAAAATGAGTAAAAATACCAAGAAAATTGTAGTATGTGGTGCCTGACATAAAATACAAAATAATAATTTTAAAAAAGAAATAAATGAAATGAATGCATTTGGTTTTATAAGTGATGGTGGCATGGAGACGTTTTTTTGGATGTGATGGTAGGAGTGGATGGGAGGTGGCGAGAAGGCATGGGAAACTCGTCAAGGCACATGGGCAACTAGAGGAAGTCAAACTTGCCATTCTCCTTGGACAACAATACCAAATTTTTTTATTTGATATACGGATGCATAAACCATGCTGAAACCCAGTTCATGTTGTAAATCTAGCAGTAATTAGATAGTTACAGCAAGGACAAAAGTGTAGGGGGTGGATGGAGATTCGTGATGAGTGGAGTCCGGGTGTGACACATAAGATACGTCTTGGTCAGGTTCGGGAAACGAAACTTCTTCTTGTCTGACTGTTCTATTTTTACTATGCAAAAGTGAAGAATCTAACTACAAACTTGAGATTCTCTGGACACACGTGACCGTTGGACATCAACCATGTTCACGTTGGAGAAACTTTAACAGTAATGGACTCAGTTGTAGGACAGGGGAATGTGGCTGGAGATTGAGTAAGCTGGATGTCACTGACATTAATGCTCATAATTAGTGTCTGGACCAAATGAGAAGAAGAGACAACTTCTCATGGGAATACGATTTCAGCTGATGTACAAAAGACATGGGTATCCTCTCGAGACAATCCAGACGGTTGTCAGGGAGAAATGAGTATGGGACACTCACAAACCAATTTAGTGAAGGGAAAAATCATTCGTAGGGCATGTCTTATTGGAAAACAAGATTGCTAGAAGCTGGAATGATGCATATGTCAGTTTAACCAATACCAACAATTTTGGGAAACATTCTTTTAATCATTAGAGTTATTGAAGTTGGATGGAAAATATTTGAAAACTATGGATTAGATGTTTTATCATCCATTTTGTTCTTTCTTAATCCTGGTTGGTATTTACGAAATTGAGACATTCACATGTATTATGTTTGGTAGGTTTGTTTTGATGGAGAGCCTTCAGATCTGGAAAAATACCTCATGATAAGGCATGTTTTCTATTGTCTTATAGTGTGCTCTGACCATCCTCTACCATATCAACATTTCACATAACGCTTCTTTTTCCAGGTTATCTCTTCTAAGACATTATTCATTTTTTTCTAAATGATCAGTTTTCTACCTTTAGGTTACATGGACTGAAAAACTTGGATAGGATGTCTTAGTAGTTATTTGATTGTTTTGTTATAGATTCCGAGGTGTGAACAATCAATGGACTATGCAATACAAGGCATCAAGTCAAATGTAAAGACAAATATTGCCAAGCTATAACAAACCGACAGTTAAGATGGATTTGTCTCACAGACTATGGTCATTGTGGGGAATTCTGAAATATTTTTGTGCAATGGGTATTGAAGATTTCAAGCACATACCAAAGTGGTGGAGTTGTGGATGCATGCGTACTATTTGGAACTCTAAGAGAGAGAGAGAGAGTCTAGAGATAGAGATTTGGATCTTTGTGGAATGCTTGGTGAACCCTTACCTGGAGCACCACTTGCTTTACTATGAAGGCTAGTCCTGCCAGACATGGTCTCCTATACCTTCATGGGATTTTATAATTCGGGCATATAATTTGGTTCTCCTCATTTTCAATACAAATTGAAATATGAAACTATTAGATGTCTGAAACAAATTGGATATTCTAATTAGAAATTTTAGTGTGATAACACTTAAAACTCCTCCTTATGATTTACATACCGACCTAACTTGTAAGCTTGACCTTCATTAGAATGCACTAGTTAGATACTGATACAACCTTGTGATGCATTAAGAGCTAACTAGAGGTATAAAAATTTCACAAAGGACTCGTGTCCATTGGTACTGGCGAGACCTTGAGATGTTGTCAAACTTAATGTGGACAGCTGGAGGAAACCACCACTTTCATGTCCACCTAGTAAATTTACAAAAAGTTAACAATTTTCAAGATATCCGTGCAAAACAACCTTCTAAATACCTGATAAAAGGAGATGTCAAGCATCGTATGTGTTCCTTGTTATGTAGGAGAGTCACATAAAAATTAGATTGCCTGGTCATTCGATCATTTGTACTCATTGCGAGTTTTCCACTCCTAATCTAGGAGCCCTGTTACCCCCATTTTGCACTTTTAGGTATCTAAACTGTTCAATTATTAAAACTTAAAAAAGTTGGTTTTCGTTTCGGCTCACCGTGTGAACCCCAGAACAACGAAATGTTTGTCTGCCTTCACAAACCCCTAGTATTTTTACTAGAATAATTGTAAGCTTCTTGGAACCTTCGGTTTGGAGGAGGAAAAATCACATTCTTGGTTAGTTTGGCAAAGGGGTTTCATAGGCCTCTAGTTGTTGTTTGACTGGGTCAAACTTGGCCAATTAGTGAAGGGACCAGTGGCTTGCAGAAAACCATTTGTCCAATTGTATCACCATTCACTAGTTCTAACCAATGTCAGTCCCTGTGGATTCTTGGTATATAGGTGGACACGTAGGAATTTCCCATCATGAATTTTCTTATTGGAAGACTAGTTTTTGAATGCACTTTCTTAGCCTCTGAGCCATGCATTGTGAGGTGTTTTTACAACTAGCAGAAAATGTCAAAAAGGAAGTTGTATTGACCCTAGTCAAGTTAGCAAACCATCATAGAAACTTATTAACACTTGTAAATAACTATTTGAAACTCTATCTTATGATTCCTTGTGTGAAATTTTGACTTTTGGCAAAATAGTGTTAGATCTCTCTTCCCTAGTCTCTTTCTTTCTCTTTTCCCTTAGTTAAGGAATGAAATGAATATATGCCCCTAACCATCACTCCTTGTTTCATGATGTATATTGCAGATTACTAACGTGTAAATGGAAAACCAATACTTTGTTAATTATGTAAATTGTAGGAGGATGCTCATGCGAATCGATTTATCATTGATTTCATGCTAACATGGTTTTGTAGGATGCAAGTAAGATGGTGAAATGAAGTGGTTGTAATTCACTGTGTATTATTGTAATTTATATTTGAACCAATGTAATTGTACGCTAGTACTAAACTAGACATGGTCTTCCTTACCTTAATCACTTATAAGACTTCATTAATTTGTATCCATTTTGCAGTAAAATAAAAATATGAAATCATTAGATTTTACTGGATATTTTAATCATACAATGTAGCATGAAATACTACTATAGGTCCTTCTGATTTGACTACCGATTTACAACTATGGTGTCATTTGTGTTCCTACCATAAACTTATATGTTAGACGCTCATGTCCGCCAATTGTGAGGATTAGATGATTTCAACATTTTGTGAAGTATTGCAAGGTTTTTTGGTGAAATTATTGTAACATTTTAAAGATGATAGTGTTTAAGGGAAACGTTAATTTACACATGGGCGTTATTTTGATTCCAAAATTCATATTGTAAAAGTTTGAATATGTGTTAGATGAAATTGAATTTAATATCTTATAGTGCATTTCCAGTATGCAATTGATGATTAAATAATCAGTGTGTTGTTTCTCTTACCTTGAAAATGTAATAAAGAAATCTAACCACGAAACTAGTCAACCCTAGTATAAAATTGTGTATAACTACCTTCCTGTGTGATTCTCTTTTAGCATAGAAAACTAAAACCTTAGAATGAAACTTAAATCTTTACACTTGATGACACCTTCTAGATTAAGTAGATAAGAGCCCTAGTTGAGATTTATCGCCATAGCCTGTATGCTTAACAACATTGTCGTAAACTCGACAATTAGGAACGACATGGCTTAAGTTTGGTTCTAGCATATGTGGTCCCCTCATAGGATTGATAGTTGGGTGTGTAGTAAGGAGAATGTGTTCTCCTAGGGTAGGGCACCATAGGAAACCAACATTAAACATAGTGTAAAATCCTTTTGGACTGACATACATGTTGAGTGGTGAAGATCGCCAACTAACCTTGGAAGTCACCCTTAAGAGTTGGGATTATAAATGAACTCGATACCCAATCTCAATTGTCATTTGGGTTCTATGATGCAATACTAAGAGTTAATTGTGAAACTTAACAATATTTTAGTGTATGATTAGTTTGAGAAAATGTAACCATAAGATGATGTGCTTGGAGAAAGGTGAAAACTAGGATCATTCTTATAACATGTTTAAACCATCTTGTGGTGAGAAAATGATGGATCCACGTTGTGTAAAGTCTAATGCAAACCTTAACCCTTTAAATGATGACTACTCCATCTTTCTCTCCTACTTGTCTTAATATGTAATGGATGTATGATGTGAAACTATGTGATCATGTTCTTAGAGACAAATCCCTTAAGATAGGGACTAGTGGTCTCATGAGGATACAAATTCCCTAATAGCCAAATATGTTACACAATTCATTACAAAAAGGTATATGAACCTAACGAGGGAAAAGCCTCTTAAGATGGATGTAAAATGATACTCAATAAACCTAATCTAGAAAACACAAAATAAGGAAGTATGTTGCCATGTTACGAGTCATTGAATCTTAAACTAATTGTTGGAGGATAACTCTAGTTAAAATTATAATTGACGCTTTGCCTTGGACAGGGTGATCGTGAGATGTTATTCCACAGGTAAAGTAAAACATGATTTCCTTGTAATATGATTAAATGCTCTTGTTGTGAATAAAGAACCTACCTTGTATATAATACTTATTGTGTATTAGATCAATTACCAATTTATAAATGAATGAAAGAAACTTGACCCTAAATCCTTGAGAAAATGATGTGAACCTTCCCTCCTTTGGGCTCACACTTGTTCCGTTGCATAACTGAGGTATAATACAAGATCAAGATGTATGCCCTTAGGAGTGAATCCTAGGGATAATACCTAGTAGCCTTATGTGTAAATAAATACATGTTATCACCGAATCATAACACCCTCCAATTTGCACAAGTGTGTGTGCTTCAACTCATGGTGTGACAGGGTAACATGGGTACTATCTCCAAGTTATGGGACTCGCTACTTGAGATAGACCTCTAGATAAATCTGGTTCTTGTTCCTAAAATACCTGCCAAAATCTACTATAATGTAGGAAAAAATTATGCGAGTTTGAACTTCGGGGGTTGGGTCATTACACCATTTTCCCTTTAGTATTGCGGTGTATTTTAGGTTTTCGGGGAAACTCACGTCCCCATGGTACTTAGATCACATGTGGTCCTCCTTTCTCCACATCCCCCGACTCAGTGCTTTTATGTCCTCGCATGCATCTGCCGTTAACCAGGCCCGGTGGTCTGTTGACTCCCGACATATCTCTGCACCTTACAAACTCTCGCAACTATTTTCAGATTTTTCGGTTCCACATGCCTCGACTGTTCCCAAACATATTTTCTCCACCTTAACTCCGGACTTGTACTTTCCTATGGCTATTTCTAGTTTTTTGGGGCTCGACTGTCCTGGATATATTTTTTCTCCAATTAACCGCTGTTGACCATGGAGGATCATATTTATCCAGGTATTCTACATTTTTGAGCTCCTTCGTTGATCGACAACTTTGGTGATGTAGGGAGCTGGTGGCCTGACCAAACCTATGCAGTCAGGGACATTTTTATCTGACTTTCACTGCATTCCACTATCTCTTTAACAATTCAGGACCTGAACATAGGTATGAGAAACCCTAGTACAATCCACATTGGTTCCATCCACAGACTGTCATGCCCAATTTGCACTAAAATAGGACCTTGATTTCATGTTTTTCAAATTTTTGCAAATTTTTCGCTATCACTCCTTGGATTTTTTTTTTAGATAGGGAAGCTAGAGAAAAGCTAAGGGATCCTTGAAAACTTGATTTTGGGCCTTGAAACCATTTATTCTTGCTCAATCTTGAAAGAAGTTGTGCAAGTTATCAAAATTACCTTGGGGGTGAATTTTGGATAGCAGGATACCATTATCCATCAAACTAGTGAATCGAAGCAAGTAATTGAGACATAATGTAGATCATACTATATACACAACACATACTCAGACATAGTATATTATGTTTATCAATCTAGAGGAAATCTAACCAAAGGGTTATTATTGTGATGAATGTATCATATCTTACATATTATGAACCTTCACATACAGACTTAAGTTTCACATTGATACAGTAACTACCAAGTAAATGGGATAGTCCTAAAATGCATCATGTTGTGGATAAAAACACTATCTAGAACTACATCCTGTAGTTGAATAGTTATGTTGTGCCATGTTATAAAACAAAGTGACCTTGATGTGCATCATTTGGTTCATGTTACCTATGTGGGTTATTGTCCAACTGCAAGACATATCTACATGTTGTGCGTTTTTATAGGCAATGATCTCTTGTAGTGTCGTGTATACTATAATGTAAGTCAAAAAAAGAAATTATTCTGGTATTTTTACTGTTGTATTTGTGTATGTAAAATGTGTGCGTTACATAGTATCTTTAAAATATGCATATTTATTTTTACTTACAAAATTTTTATAGTACCTTTTTATGTGTATACATGAAATTTCGGTTGCTTTATTATAATATCAATAAATGGTCAATTAATATTAACTTCAGGTAAAAATAGTAATATTAAGTTCTAATAACAACCAAAAATAATAAAAATCATTAAATTTAGGTTCCCACTAACTATTGGCACCCTAGGTAGTTGCCTACTCTACCTATGGATTAATTCCCCCTTGAATAAAATCTCTTCATAATGAAAATAACACAAAAAGGAAAACTTATGATTAATTTTGTTATAAGATAGAATAATTTTTATAATAATAAACGAATATTATGATATAAGATTATAAACAAATATTGTGCTCAATTTTAACTTCCCACATGGTTTGAAATCTCCTCTTTGCTCTTTAAGGTCTTGAAACTTTATTTTCCACTAATATTTTCATACATAACTGATCTATTCAACAAAAGTTCATATCTATAGTTGGGAATTTAAATAAGGATGGGGTTTCCAACACACCTTTTACAATCCTTCAACCAAACGACTACTAATAATTTGCTCTATGGGAAGGCCTCTGCTAGAAACTGTCAAATTCGAACAGTGCTTCTTAGATTAGTCTTTCCGGTTATCTACCCAGTATCTTCCTATTGTTCATGCTTGCTTGTACTTTTCAACCCTTATTTTTATTTGTGCCATGTGAAAATTTCAATTCCATGCATTTCCCTCAAAATTTTACTACATTTTGTAGTCTAACAATATATTGGAAGTTGTAAAGGTTGTATGCTAGGAAATTCAATATTTATTTGAATTAATTCAGTATCTCACTCAACATGATGCTTGCAACCAACCACCTTCCTAGATTTCTATCACGATGTTTGAATTTTTTTGTTTCACCATGTTTGAAATTAGGTACTGTGAATTTTTTTGCTCATGTTGTGAATTTTTGAATATTGTGCATGGGCAGGGTATCGATTATGGATTTGAGCTATTTTGAGGGGGGAGAATGTAATTTTAACATTAAGGAGGAACTGCAAGCGATGGAAATGGAGTCGAGGATCCCTCCTCAACCCATAGAGGGCTTTTAGAGCACAAGTCTGCTTTTATGTCTAACAAATACCTACGAAATGGTGGAATACCCTCAGACTATTTCAGTGGTGTCAAGGAACACTAGTAATAATAGCTTCATAGTATTTACATATCTATGTAAATACATGTATGTTATGTGTGAAAGTTTGATAGTTTCCTGCAAAATGTTTGACCAAATGAAATAATGAGACAACTTCTCATGGAATAAGATTATGATTGCGGATAAAAGAAATGTGTTTCCTAAAGAGAAACTCACTATTTCACTATATGCAACAAATAGGTCTCTAACTTGTTCAGTTTACATTTTCCAACGTACTCCCTCCATATGCTAAAATACGAGATCTGGAATAGGGTGTGGACATCCATCAAAGCATAAAAGACATATTTTGTCAGATGTTGTAGTTTCAAATAGTTTGGTAGACATGTATGCAAACTGTGAAAATTTACACATGGAACATGAAATATTTGACAAAATGCCTCAAAAAACTTGGTTTCATGAATAACATTGATTGCATTATATGCATAATGTAATTAGAAGGTGTTGAGCCAAATTCCACATAAAATTGTAGTGGCTATGTGGAAGTGGTTTCTTAGTTCTTGTATATCACATATGAATATAGGATTAGGAGTAATTATAGATACAATGCATTTTGATTTGGATCTTTAAAATAATGCACCTTATTTTCTTCTCTCAAACATCTATGCAAAAGTGGGAAAATTATGTGGAGATTGATGAAAGATAGAGGAATTAAAAAGATCTCTAGATATAGTTAAATATAAGGCCAGTAAACATCCTAAATAAAAAATTGCATCTACAAATTGATAAGGGAATATGCAAAGTTGGAGAAATTGTCTTGGGAGATAAGGGAACATGTTATTTACCAGATTAAAGACATTTAATTAATTATGTGAAATTGGAGGAAAAGGAATTATTTCCTTTCCATCACAGTGAAAATTTGGCAACTACATTTGGTTAGTTAAACATGCCCCCCTGGAACAACTATTACAGTTGTACAAAACCTTCGGGTATGTTCTCATTGCCACACTCCAATATTGTTATAAGTGAAATTGTTGTGAGAAATGGGAGCCATTTCCTTCATTTTAAAAAGGGTGTTTTTTTTGTGGTGATTATTGGTGATGCTAAATGAAGCAATGTAAAAAAATAGGTTTGTATTATAAGAATATGCCATGTGCTTGATTGTTCTCAGTTTCTAGAATTTTTTTTATTAGTTTTGAGTATTTAGAAATCTAGACCACACATAGAGAGAAATTCAGATCAACTCCTTAAGATTTATTGAAACTATTTAACCAAATGTAATAGACAAATATTTAACTAGATCAACTCAACTTTGCTAGCATATTCACATGTTTAGACAAGACAAGAGCTTTGCAACAGGGTATGGACATCTATCAAGGTAAAAATAGGAAGTGTTTTTTTGTCAAATATTGTAGTTGTACTACATTTTTTTCTTCCCACCATCACAAAAATGTGAAAAATTGAAGTTTTCATACACTTCACTGCAAATTATAAAATTAACAAACAAAACATTTTTATCTTCTCTGGCAATATTTGCAACTCATGTACAAGTCCTTGTTTGTAAATCATTTATAGGGGAAGTAAAACAACAGTTTCCCCGTATCTTATTATTTTGTAGTCAAAAAATGGATTTTTCTCTATCAAAGACATTGAATCACAAGAGGATTTAGAGTATATATGATGCACAATATGTATTACTCGTGTACAAACAAATGAAAAAATAATTAACCTATGTTTTCTATATGCAAATGATGCATCATGGAAATTGATACTGTAAGCTTAGGATTATTAGATTTTCAAGCTGTCCATGTATTCTAAAGAAAAAGGGATCCAAATTTTTTGACTCTAGCATGCAAGATAAGTGTAATGTAAAAGTAAAGCATTCAATAGATGGTGTCCATTACGAAGGATTAGTGAAGTCAAAACTTTTTTTGTGCTGGTGTGTCTTTTGAATAACTAAATTAGAAAAATTAAGCTATAGCTTATTGAAATAAATAGGAAATACAAGTTCAATATGTTGGAAATAAATAATTTCAATTAATATTTTTTACAACACTTTTGTAGACTTCTTTTTTCATCTTCTTACAAATAAGGTTTTATACCCATATTTGTAACTCCCTTACAATTTTTTTCTCAATCTATTTTAAGACATTTTTCCTAAAAATTGTTTTCCCTAATTCTTATATACATATAATTAAAACTAATATTTTCTACTAAAGTTACATGTGCATGCATGCAAGAGCGAGTCGATGTTTATTTCCAACACTCCCCCTTAAACATGATTTTAAAATAATAAATAAACTTATACATTTCTTTCAAATATTCAAACACTCTTGTGTTAAAGGATTTATGAACATATCTAATCTAATTTAAAGTTTGGCATTGTTGACAAGTTCTCTGATGAAATGATATCTTGTTTCTATATGCTTGATTCTCTTATAGTCAACATGATTATATAAAAATGAAAAAGATGATTTGTTATCGGAAAAAATCTATGTTGCTTCTTCTTGGGAACGTAAAAAAATATGAGAGCACTCTTCACATCCAAATGACTTGACATGATGTGGATGTGGGTACCACATACTCTATTTTTAGTGACAAAATAGTCATGAAAATATACTTGATCCAAAATTAAATATGTATTTAGAAGTGCTCTTGTTCTCATCTTTTCTACCAACACAATCATCATCTATATAGACTGTTAACATGGAATCTTCTCTTATTTCGTATGAAATTTAATATCTTATTTATCTTGTAACATGTCTTAAAATCCTCTTTTAATTTTCTATTTTGATTCATTTGTCTACTTCATGAATATTGAGATTCAACTTACTCCGTACATGATATTTTGCCTCGTGGTCATCAAATACATTAAACTATAAACAATTATTGTATAAAAAATGGAGACTTGGGTTGCAAGGATATTTGGAGAGAGTAACCAAGTGCATGAGAAGATATCCCCTTCATGGAAAGATGTGGATCCGCAACTAGAGATCCTTGGTTCTATTATTGATAAATCCATGACAAGATTCAAAGTTGTGCTTTTTGGTAGATTCGCTGGCATTAGACCAAATATCGATTTTGTAAGAGATTGGTGCAGAAGGAAATGGATTTGCAAGGTTGACGTAAGGGAAATTACGGGTAAGGATATTTTTTTGTTTCCAAGATGAGATGGCAGTACAGATGGTTCTGTAGGAGATTCCATGGTTTTATGGCTCCATTACTTTTAGTCTTCATCGTTAAGAGCTAGGTTTGACACATGATCTTACATACCAGAACCTTGTGGTTTGGATCCACCAGCATTCTCTTCCCTTGGAGTTATGTGAGCCTGAAGTAGTCCTAGGAATTGCAAGATCTATGGGTAGGCTGACCATTGTTAACCCTACCACCAGGGCTCAATCCAGATTAGTGTTTTCTCAGTTTTTCATTATTGTTCCTGAAGTTGCTAAAATATCTGAAAGAATATTTTTGAATTCTCCCATAGGAAAATGGGAACAAAATATTTAAGTGGAGAGCTCTCCTATTTTTTGACAGAAAGTGCAGGAAAGTATGATATGATGGAAATACTTGTTGTGCGGAGGAGCCTCTCCTAGAAGGTGAAATCACCCAGCTAGTAAATGAGTTGGACGAGATGAAATCATTGGCTAATAACGATTTATTTGTGGGGGAGGGTGATGAAGCGACTAGCTCCATGACAAACTTGGTCGCTGCTACGTAGGATTCATGTGCCAGGTTGGATGCACATGAGACAATAGTGGAAAATACTGGTGATGGTGACTGACCATGCAGGTCCAATGGGTGGGAGAACCTAAATTCAAAATTTGAAACTTGGCAGGAAATGGTTGATGGTCACGAAGGACAAATGGAGCATGAATTTGGATTGTTGGAAATTAGGGATCTTAAGAATGATGTGGAAGGGGTTTTTTTGTTGACCTTGGGAGCTTTGACACACTCCATGGGGGTGTAATGAAGGGTTCAACGTATCCAGTGTTGAATGGGGATGGGTGGATTATGGTCCTCCCTAAAAACCATGCTCGTCGTGTTACTAGGAGTTGTTCAAGGAAAACTTCCTAATTCGTCTTTGGTTAAGATTCCTTGACATTGCTTTTCCTGTTGCGAGCGAGGGTTGTCTCTCTCGTGTTTTCTGGATGCTAGTAAAGTTTGTTTATTCTTGTTAGCATTGTTCTATCTGTCCTTCTTTGTTGTATTTTATGGGTTCCCAGGGCCGCTCAAAAACAATTTTTATTACCTTATCCAATAATGATAATAATAATTGTATACAAAGTGAGATCAACGTTGAAACCCATTATCTTCCTTACATAGCTTAGCTCATGTGGAAAATGGAGTTGGTGTTGGCATGTTATTCAACATTCTAAACCTCTTCAAATAGCATTTTCGTAATTTTTCTAATAAATGAAAATTCCATCTTCTGAATAATTGAATTTGATGCAAAGAAAATACTTCACAAGACCCAAATATTTCATTCTTAAACTTGTTTTTCGTTATGTTCATGATTTTTTCTTTGAAAATTAGATCATTAACATATAAACATCTGATCAATATTTGACCTTATGCATTCATATTTATATATAATGGAGGATCACTATTTTTTCTATTAAACTCATTGACATTTTTTATGCATGAGTTAGTATGACTATAAGAAGCTCTTTTTTCTTTCTCAAGACCATGAAGAGTTTGCTTCAATCTATTAAATTTGTGTTCTAAACCTTAAACTTTATAAACTAGTGGTTTTTGCACATACACTTCATCTTCTAAGAATCCATTCAAGGATGTTGATTTTTCATGCACTTAATACACTTTTGAATTGTATTGTACTTCTTTTTCTAGCACTGTTATAACTGTATCATGTGTTGTTTCTATGGAAGATGTTTCATTATAATAAACTCTATATTTTTGTGCAAATCCCTTTGTAACTAAGCTTGGTTTATATTTCTCAAATTTTCCTTATGCATTATATTTGGTCTTATACGACCATTTATAACTAATTACATATCTTCCTTCTAGAATTTTCACTAAATCCCATATATTATTCTTTTCAATTGAATCAATTTCATCATCCATTACATTCACATAAATTTAATCCTCTACTAACTCTTCAAAATAAACAATATCACGAGAAACAATACCAGATAAAAATACACTTTGCTGTCTTTCCTCTATGCAAGCTTTGTTTCTGTTGAGCAAGTTCTTCCATTACTGATCATTTTTTTCCTTGCTATCGCTGGTGCTTTCATGATTCCATTGGAGTGCAACTACTTTGTGGTGCCTCATTTCCGATTCGATTCTCGCAAACTCTTTTCATGGTATCAGAGTTGAGATCGGGTAAACGTGCACTCAATTTGTTTTTTTGTTGCTATTACTCTTACTTGGTTTCGTTATTTTACTCTGCATGCAAGTCATTTTGATCACTATTTTCTAGAAATTATCTTGCTAATATCTCTAACAAGCTTTCTCGGAAAGTTTTTTGTGTTTTTTTCATGTGCATTTCAGCAGGTTTTTTCAAAATACCTTGAGAAATCAGTATTTTTTAAACTAATTTTTTTGTTGGATGTATCAAAATCGAAAATTAGAGATTCCTTTCATTTTCATTAAAATGGAAGTGAAATTTTTTTAAGCTCTCAACAGTTTTTGTAGGATATACATGCCTTGTTTGTGGTTGTAGGATCCTTGAGTTCTTCAGTTGTGGTTGCTCATCAACAACTGCTGTCTCTTATCTAAGATTTTTTGAATCTATCTCAGACGAGCTCCCAAGGCCCTAGTTAGACATTTCACGCGTGTTCCCACATTTTTTCAATTCATTTAGGATGATCTTTTTTGCACTCAAGTTCCAGAAGTGTTTTCTTGGACCATTCTACACATTTTTTTTAACCTCGGTGTTCTTAATGCATGAATTTTTTACCAACAACCACATTTTTCGTAACCCACTGCACTTGTGTTGTCTCAAATTACTACATGCCCATGTTTTGATTTCGCTTCTGTAGACTTTGTGCACATCGTGGGGTTGTAATTTCTCTTGCGTGGACTATACCCTTTGTGGCCTGACATTAGCTAACTCCAAAACAACTTGTGCATCACGTTTTTTCTTGGGCTCTTGAAAGCTCATTAATATCCTTTTTCTTGGCTCATTGTCTTTTCCTATAAACACATAAAAGTCTCTTTAAAAGCATTGTATAAAAACACTAAACAAATCATTTCTCTTGGTTGGGTTATATTGTTTTTTTCCTCAACCTTGTCAGGGTGCCTTGTTCGATCTCACCAGTATGCGTAAAACATTTTGGTAGCATGGTTTTTCCTTTTGAAGTTTCCCTTCAAATGTGTAAAAGATCTAATTTAGCATGTCTAGCCCCTATTTTATGTAGATCCAATTGTTCTTCCCATTTTGTAATTAGATCCCTGGCTCAACAAGCTAAGTTGGATCCCTCCTTTTCCTCAATTTCACCTGCATGCCGCGTAAACACAATCCTTCCTCCTCCCACTGACCATTATTATCCTAATCTCCCTGGCTTGTTAAATTTTTAACCTTCCGTAGAGTGCCGAAGATTTAGGGTTAGGCTCCTTGTTTTTAAACTGGCTAATCCCCCCTCGCAATAAAAGTAAGCCCTATCTAAAATTTCCATACCATTTCAAACTTAGCATACATACGATTAACCCTTTGCATGCATTTAGGGCACTTTTTAAATCTATTTGAAGGACTTCTTTGGTTCATTTTTATCATCAAATTGCAGGAATATTTTTTTGCTATAACTTTTGACTCGTTGCTTATTTTGAGCACTTATTTAGTCAAAGTTGCATGTTTTTTCACACTCTAGATGATGGGATTATCAGTTTTGTAAATGCACTAATTTTATAAAGTGCCGCATTCTGGGGGGTGTGTCTTTGTATTGCTTATTGGCTCATTTTCGAATCATCTTGAGCTTTGTTCTATCCCTTTTATTTCTTGTGGACTTGTGAGCATGTCCGCCACAGTCTTACGACAAAGGGATTTTTTTCATGTGATGTGAGATGCTTGTTTCTCACAAAGGCCTTCTCTTCCCCTTCTTATTTTCACTTGTTCTTGTGCTTTCTTACGGTGTCGTTGATTTGTTGCGCTACCCAATGAACCTTGATTGTGGTCTCCACTCTTGCACATTATTACGCTGATTGCAAGGTGAGTGACCAGACTGTTCTTAATGCACACGTTGCATCTGATTGTAAATCAATGCACTAAACTATAAAGTTGCCAAACTCAGGGGGTTGTAATATTGTCCTGGGTGGTTGTATTTCTTTTTCTGCATTTCTTTCTCTCTCTCTCACTATGGATGCACTTTCAATTCCTTTGCTTACACTGTTCAAATTTCTTTGAATGGAGATCGAAAATAATATGAAACTAAGAGAAGTAAGGGGTTATTCCGCATCACCATGGGAACTAAGACTGAACCAGATGACGAACCTAAAAAATCTAAGTGGTTAAACCGTAGTGATGAAGCTTTAGGTCTTCTTTGCATGTTTGTTTCTTCAGACTTGCTCTTCCACATTGAGGTGTCCTGAAACACCTAATCTGCATGGAAAACGCTTAGATGAATGTTTGGAAAACAAGATGACATGAGAGCGCATGAGTTGGAAAATGAACTACTAGGGTTAAATCCTAGTGACTTTGAAAACCTACAAGCATTCTTCTCAAAATTTTGTCCACACTAGATTATTGTTAAAAGGAATGTCAAGTAGAGAAGAAATATTCTCAACTGATCTTTCCGATTCTCTCTAAGTTAGGTCTTGAATATTCTGTCTTTGTGTCAATTTTTTATGCTACAAAAGCTACCTTGGGAAAGGATTGGAATATGCCCTCCTTTGACTATTTTTCATCCCAACTCATTCGAGAACAGGACAAAATCATTCAAATGGGGTCTCTTAAATCCAAGTCACATGCCCTTGTAGCAAGTACTAGTAAGGAAAAGAATATGAAAAGAAGAAAGAAAAAAAGGATCAACCTAAGAAAGAAACCAAGACCAAAACTAACTATTAACACGAACACTTTGACTTCTGAGCCTAGAGTGAAGAAAACAAGTATTTTTGTTCCTATTGCAAGAAGTCTAGTCATGAACGAGCATATTGTTTTCTTGGCAAGAAATAAATTGATCACTTAACTCATTTACTTGAGAATAATAAAATAAGTGTTCCTGAATCCATAAAACAAAATGATCTGAAGGTCGAGTCTTCTACTACAAAAGGTTCTAAAAATGATAAGAAGAAAGGAAAGGCCCTTGTAGCTCAAGTTGCTCCTTCATTTACATGGATTATAGATTCCGGTGCCTCGCACCACATGGCTTCTTCGCATGTTGATTTCTCCAACATTGAACCTTGTGGATATGTCCCAAATCATGTTGGGTGATGACACTCAGTGTCAGTTTCCTGGTAGTGGATCGATAGAGATAGATGGGAAACATTTAACCAAGTGTTGAGTGTTCCTGATCTCTCTACCAATCTCCTATCGGTTTACCAAATTACTCACCTTGGTGAAGGAATGCGAGTGGAATTTGGTCCTAACTCAGTGATTATTCATGAGCTTAACAATGACACTACAGTGGCTGAGGGAAAGGTGGATCACCGTTCACAGTTGTATACCTTTTCCCACTTTACTTCTAATTCTACACACACTTCCTTGCTCACTCATACAAATGAGGTTAGTAAGCTATGGCATGAGTGTTTTGGACATCTAAATTATCGCTACCTTCAACAATTGAGCTAAAACAAAATGGTCAATGGGCTGAGTTAAGTTTTCTAAGGGTCTTTGTGAGGGTTGTACCCTTGGAAAGCACCCTGAAAATGTCCCTTTGACTCAAGGGAAAATCCTGGAGAGCTACTCGTCCCTTGGATCTTGATTCATAGTGAGTTTTTGGCCCATAGAAAATCTCCTTCAATTTACTAGAGCTCTAGTATATACTAACCTTCATTGATGACATTTTTCATATACTTGGGTATATTTTCTTAAGCTTAAGTCTGAAGTCTTTGTCATTTTCTACTTTAAGGCTCTTGCTGAGAAACAAGCGGAATGGTCTATCAAGGTTCTTTGAACTGACAATGGAGGTGAGTATGTGCACAATAGGTTTGAGGATTTCTGTACTTATGAAGGGACTCTTTGCAGTGTACTTTGCTTCAGCTCTATTCCAGAATGGAGTTGACAGAAAGAAAGAACCATACTCCTATAAGGAGATGGCCACTTGTATGAGTTCACTTGGGAAGTCTTCCACTTCCTCCACAGTATTGGGCTGAAGCAGTGAATTGTGCTTGTTACATTCAGAACCATGTTCCACACAAGGCAGTAAGAGGGATGACACCCTTTGAAGCCTGGTTTGGACACAAGCCTGATGTTGAGCACTTTCGAGTCTTTGATCCAAGGCTATGGCTTAGATTTCAAGAAGTTGGACAAGGCCTTGGATCCATAATCCAAACCTTCATATCTTTGATAGGTATCCTGATGGCATGAAGGGATATCGATTGTTGAACCCTACTATGTCATGAGCTTTATATTGAGAGAAGTGTGAAGTTTGATGAGTCATCTTTGACTACCATCACTTCCTTCGTGGAGTGAGGTTTTTTGCCCATCTGATTCAGATTCTGACTAATCAGATGATGATATGTTGAGATGTTCCTCCTCTTCAATCCAGAGGTAGATCCATCATCGACATTCTTTGAGTCTTCTTGATTCTGACAGTAGTGATGATGAGGACTATGTCCCTTCTCACTCAAGTGAAGAATCTTATTTTTTGACTCTGTTTAGCTTGATCCTTCTGGTCCTCTTTGGGCTAGGAAACTTCTTTTGTAGAGTGCTGGAGGATTTAGTTGGAGGGACTTCGATGAGAGACGTACTCACTCTAGGAAGATTGTTTTGTATTGGACCCCACTCCTTCTTTGCCTCTGCTTCTGATCCACATATTTCTGGGAGGCTTATGGGATTTTAGTGGGATTCTTCCATGGATGAGGAGTATTCCTCACTCATGAAGAATGATAATTTGGGATTTCACATTCCTCTTCCGAAAGGAAGAAAAATATTCATGTGGTGGGTGTATATGTTTTTAAAGTATGGAGCCAATGGAGAAGGTCGACTAAGTATAAAGTCTCTTGTAGTTAAGGGTTTCTCCCAGATTTAGCTAGGGTTGATTACTACAGAAACCTTTGCTTAGTTGTGAAGATGACTTATATTCGACTGACCCTAGATCATTAAAAACAGATGGGAAGTGTTTCCATATATGGACGTTAAGAGTGCCTTCCTTCATGGGGACCTAGAGGAAGATATCTACATGGAACAACCTTAGGTTATGTCCATGATCCATCCCTCATTTGTAAGTTAAAGAAGTCTCTCTATGGCCTTAAACAAGCCCCTCGGGCTTGGTATGCCAAGATGGACTCCTTTTTACTTACATCATGGTTTACTCGGTGTCAATCTGACATAAATGTCCTTATATTCTATGGAAGGATAATTTCCACTAACTCCATCAATTGTTCTCTATGTTGATGACTTGTTGATCATAGTAGCTCTTCCTCTATCATTGATTCTGTGAAGATCTCCTTAGCCAAGTAGAAGTTTTCCATAATCAACTTAGGTTGCTTCATTACTTTCTTGGGATCCAGATTTCACAATCTGACTTGGGAATTTGATTTGAGAATCCTAAGTACTCTCTTGATTTCCTTGCTCGGTTTCACATGTCTGATTACAAGTCCTCACCTACTCCTTTCTTTCCAGGGTTAAGTTGGTTTCTGATTGCTCTCTCCCTTGGTTGATGGTACCCTTTATCGACAGTTTGTAGGGAGCTTGATCTACCTTACTCACACTGAAACAGATTTATCAAGTATGTTGTTGGGATCGTGTCTAAATTTATGCAAGAGCCTCATGAGTTGCATTCTAAAAGTCAGAAAAGTGGATCCTTCAATTATGTTTAGTGGACTCACACAGATGGAATTCATTACTTATGGAAGGTATGATATTGACACTACAATTGGATTGAAAGATTTCAGATTGGTGAGTGATCTAGATCATCGGAAATCTACCTCAAGCTATTTTCACTCTTGGTGTAGGTCCTGATCAGATTGGTCTAGATAAGAAGCAAAATACTCATTGCCATATCATCGACATAGAAGTAGAATACAGAGAAGTAGTTAATGCTACCACAGAAGTTGTTTGGTTATAGGGTATCTTGACAGAGTTTGGCATCCACTTTCGGCAGCCTACCATTATCTATTGTGACAACATGATAACTATCTGTATTTATAGAAATCCAGTTCAGCATCAGTGGACGAAGCACATTGAGATTCACATGCACTTCATACGGGAGCTTATACATGATGGTATCATCGACATTCAGTACATTTAGACAGCTGATCAGATTGCAGACATATTCACCAAGCCCTTCACTGAGGTGAAGTTTCTTCACTTACGGTCTCTTCTTGGGGTGAGGTCTTCTCAGCCTACCCATCTTCTTAGGGCTATATAGTCCTCCTTCTTTTCTTCTTCTTCTTCTTCTAGGTAAGATTTGATTTGTATATGGGCACCTTATCAGGCCTTTAGTTTCGGGCCCCATTGACACATCTTTCTTAGTTGTTTAGGAGAGTCTTCTTTTGAGCTCTGCACCAATCATGACCTGCTACCCTTAGCTTGAGAGATGAAGGGGGGGTGTTCAAAGTGTGAATTCATCATATGTGTCCTCCATCTCATGTTGGAGGGTCATCTCACATGGGTTAGGTTTAGGGTTTCATATGTGTCATGCACTAGGGTTAAGTAATCAGCACCCTATATGTACCCCTTTTCATTCATTTATGAGCATGCCAAGACACTCCGCTATCTTTCCTCTATGCAAGCTTTGTTTCTTTGTTGAGCAAGTTCTTCCATTAGTGATCAATTTTTTCCTTGCTATCACTGGAGCTATCACGATTCCGTTGGAGTGCAACTACTTCATGGTGCCTTGTTTCCATTCGATTCTCACAAACCTTTCATGATTTGTACTGTATTATTTTTGTAGATTATAAATATGACTTATAATTGTGTTGTCTATGATTTGTAATTGTTTCATTATAATTAAATCTTGCTTATTTATTAGCAAATCCCTTTACTACTTAAAGCTTGCTAATTTCACTACTTAAATGGTAAGTAAATTTGCTATTATTTTGTAACATATTTCTTATACACTATTTCATGTTTATCGTGCTTAAGATCTTGTTTGGTCTAGTAATTTTTAATTTTTAAATGATCCATTATCATTCTTCTCAATTTTAAGCTTCACATTTGCCCATTTTCTTGATGTTCAGACCTAATAACATTTAAGTTCTTATGTGGATCTTCCAAATTGAATTTATCAAGTTGATTTTGACAAAAATATGTCTAAAAATTTAAGATTTTTTAATATTGAGTCCATTGAAATTTTGTTGCACAGGTGCTTGAGGTGAATCATTAGCCATTTAAATATGCTTAGAAATTTTTAATTTTTAATCCTTTATCATGTTCAAGTTCATTGTAATCTTATGTGCCATAATGTGTGTAATTCATCCATGCATTTAAATTGATTATGTGCTAGATGTACAGGCATGTTCTTGGAATAATTCATCAATTTCATGTATGTACACTTAGGCATTTCTGACAAATATCTATTATGCATATGTGGTCTCTTTCCATATTGTTTGATACTTATCATGTTCATTGTTCATTCATTGTTTCAATTTTTTCATGACCATTCATCAATATTCCCATGTTAATTATTCTTGATCAATGAAATCTCTAACTCATAATCAGTACATATATTAGAAAAAATGGAAATTCTAACTGTTATTTTTATTATAATTTTCATATAACAAAAAAATAGTGTTTTACCTATTAAATCCATATGTATCTAAATTGAACAAATCTTAAAATGAACTTTTAGACACTAAAATTAGGTAAAATTGTCCTTCGTTGAAATTGCCAATTATTTAAACATGTTTTTTTAAAAATCTTATTCTCAAAACGCGTATCCAATGTTACATCATGATGTATCTAGCATTTTTTAGAGATGTTTGCATAATTAATGCAACTTATGTCTACATTCATTAGATTTAAGGAAAAATACTAATCTAATTAAATAATTTATCATTTAAATTATTTCATTATGATGAAAATTTGGTATTGGCTTGTACCATATTATGTGTCAAGTGTCGAAGCCACGAATTTGACCATACAGATTAAATGGTGGCTAGGAATGTTAAATATCTTGGACAACTGTTTAACCCTCAAATGTAAAATTCTGTGAATTCTTGAACTCTATTTTGCACAAACATTTAATATATGTACAATTGATACAATTTGCATAATCAAGATTATGTATAATATTCTTCAAATGTATGAGAAGGCCATAAAATATGTTGCAATGACAGGATTATAAGTCGCTTGACACTCTTACAAGATCCTATTGTAAATATCATCCTAAACATACTAAAGGTATCTGCTTAAATGGTTCCAAGATTAGTTGACACATCAATTAGAGTTGATCCATAACTATCTATGTATGATTTATTAAATGACCTACCAAAGTGAGAGGTCTTCAATTTTGTTTGGTGGATGTGGGTGATATGAGTCATGTAGTTAGTGTTGTCCACTTAAACCTCTGATGGAGAAATGTAAATTTTTAAATTTTTCTTATCTATACCTTGCCAAACCCCCAATCCTTCTCATCCTCTCAAGATCATTGGGCTGAAGCATTGAATTCTTCCCCATCTACAATTATACGTGTTGTTCAAATCCTCATTCTAGATTGAATAAGCAATGTGCATAACATGCTTATGTGCAGCCATAGCAATGTGGACTTCTTGTATTCTGCATCAAGAATTGTAGGAAATTTTCGTGAACACCCTATGTTCTAATGTAGAATGAATGTTACAGTCTAATTAGCATTACCATCTCTTATTTTTATGTATTTTGCAAAAAAAACTTCTACCAATGATAACCTACAATAGGGTGGTTCTACTCATCTATTGTTGAAACATACTGAGTAATGAAGATATTATATCTTTCAAGGAATTATTTGGAATCCATGTGGTTATCAGGAACATCTAAGAGTCATTTTGGGTAGTGAATACAAATGTAACCTCCATGGAGGAAAGCACCAATCCTAAATTAACCAATGAAATGGGACAATTCGAGGATACTTGGACATTGAAATATATCAAATAAAAATTAATGAGACGCTATAATCTTACCTTTGAAATAGTCAAATGACAAGAATTTGGCCCATACAAATTTCTGTGAAACACTGATCACTTGCTGCATAAACTTTTGCTAAAAGAGTGAACTAGGATTATGAACTTATAAAATTACACAATGGAGATCATCTTTAAAAAATTGCAATAAAATTCATATGTTTTAAAGAGTCAGAAAAATCATATAATATATCCTTCAAACAACTCAAAGTCCATTTTATCTCGGGGCATAAAAAAATACATTCTTACAGGACCATGTTCTATCTCGCAATGGTAGGGTAACACCAAAATGCAATCTTGGCCCTAAGTTTTTCACCTCCAATATGGATTTTCCCTTGTTATTTTGTGTAAGGGGACATTAAGGACACAAAAGTTGTGAAACTAGATGCCAGTTAGTTTAACCCACCAATTAACTTTATCTTGTCATGCTCATAAATTATTGGGTACAATTCAAAATCATTTGACTCCATGTACAACATCTTTTGGAAGACTCTTTCTTTCACTTCTCCCTTGTCATTAATTAAGAGTGGTTGAAGTCTTACAAGGACTATAAAAATCGTGTTGGAACCCTACATTCTAGATTTAGTTTCTTCATCGATCTACACCTCAATGGTTAACAAGCAGAAATTACAAATTCCTTTTCTCAATCACCTATATCCCTGATATAACATTTGATAAAACAGAATCACAGGTCAACATTTATGGTATTTTTTGAAGAATATTTTCCATTATCCAATAAATAATGGGATACATGGACATAAAGATTTCCATCTCCTGGATTTACTCTAAGTCACATGCAAAACCTGATTGTCATACAAAGACTCAAGTATCACTTTTCTTCCATTATTCACATATCCTTTCTCATTATGAGGAACTTGGTCAATTTGTAAATGAAACTTTTGCCATCAACCTTTTCTTCTTTCACGTGGCTCATCTTTACCCTATTTTTTGAGCACAACTCACCCTGTAATCCCCTACTAACACGGATTAAGCCTAGCTGATTTTCACATAAGTTAAGAAAACAGATGGATGAAATGGTCAAAAATCAAATAAATCATTTTCTCAATTTCTACAATTTTGGCTAAGAATTGATTACTCCTTACCCAAAGGCCATTTTTTGCAGGTTAATATGCTTTCAAAAAATCTAGGAACCCCCATCCTCAAAACATGAAAATTACTGGCCATGTTTTCTCAAATTATATTGGAACTCAACTTATAATTCCTTGAAATTCCAGCCTAGTTTCAACCTTGAATCCATTCCTTTCTAGGGGGTAAACAATGGACCCCCACAATATCATGGTCTAATTGTAAATTGGTAAATTAGAAACCTTGAATTCATCTATTGCACTTAATTTTTTAAGATCTAAAAAATATGGTGATTAAAAACCTCTGAAAAATTGGAGTAGACCATCCTAGAGAAAAACCTGAACTTTTGAGACAATTTTCATACCATTATAACATTAAGAGGACCACCTTATATAAATATTAAGTTGTACTAGGTCCTCACATTCTAAAAACATTAAGTTTAAAAAATGAACTACTTTCCAATGTCATCGCCACTCCTTTAAAGAAAAAAACACTCAAAAGTAACAATTTGAGAAACTTCTCAAAAATAGACATTCATGGTGGGACATGTTAATAATAGCAAGAATTGGGATTGGGGTAAAATAATTCATGCTCATGCATATCCAATATGTTTCACTAACTCTAGTCATCATCAAGTTTAAGTAATTAGGTTTAGAGCCAATTTCCACACTAATGATTAAGAAAAATTATTATAAATGAATGAAATATGCCTAATCTGTTATTACAACATAGCGGTAAATAAATAGAAATAAAGTATAGAATGACAAAAGAAAATAAGAAATTAATATTTAAAACCCTAAGTGAAAAGAGGAGATAATAGTACTTAGCTATTTCATAATTAATCTTGGGTTGTGCTGATGTGACAAACTGAGAAATATGAAGTGCAGAATGTCACAATAAAACCTTAAAAAATGTGGAGATGGAGGAATATGGTGAACTGTGGCACCTAGAGTTGGTCAGGTGTGCATGTAGGCATTATACACCAGTTCTGGGCACCTGTGACTCCTAAAATTATCATAAAACCATCTTTGAATGGGTGTAAGGTGTTTATTGTCCTTCGCTTCTTGTTGCTAGTATGTTGTACGATGATCACTAATGGAACTGATAACCTGCAATAAAGAAATGACCTATAAAACCCTCAAAAGGGAATCAAATCCCAAGAATAAAAGCATGCAAATGTGGAATTAGACTGTCCTCAATTGTCACAAGTGAACTTATGACCGAGTGCTGCACTACATATCAGACCCAATGTAGTTTTGTGTGTGTGTGTGAAGAATAGTGCCCTAGGTGGCTCTTGTGTGAGTCATATTTTGATAGCGAGCAATAGCTAGATGTAGAAAATGTAGATAGATGTGTGCATGGAATAGAATGAACTTCCACTCCTATGAAGTGTATGCAGAATAAACAGTTCCTTGTCCCTTGTGATGGATGCTAGAATGGATGCAAATTGATGCTCTTAGAATCCTTGATGGATGTAACCTTAGGTGGTGATAGCTAATGCTTAATGCTTGGTCCTTTATTAAGGTCACATATCTTTATATTTATATGATTTTGTTACTTAAATTTTATAATTAACCCTAAAAAGGATGAATACTAAAAATATAATATTTCCAAATGGCTAGAAAGAACCCAAAAATGTGATCAATGTACAAAGATGTAAGGGGAACCTAGAGGAGATGGGGGGCCCTAGCACTGGCGTCTTTATTGGGCACTGGTGTTAAGACTCATATAAGCTATAGGGTCGAAGGTCAAACTAGGAAAGAAGGTGTGTAAGACCTAAGTGACACCAGAAATAAAACAAATATGGCCAAAGACATGGGTTAATTAGTACTTTTCTTACTTAGGAATCATATTCAAAGACTAAGTAGACAACAAAAAATGGGTTTTAAATATGAGACATCACTCATGATGTTGTAAGACAATCAAGGTCGTAGTGGCTACAAGAATTATTTGTTGTAGAATTTGATCTTTTGAAAAGAAGCAATGGTTAGGGCACAACATTCCCTCCTCTTTATGGGAGAGGTTCCCTTATTGAACACAAAAGAGAAAAAGAAAAACTTATTAACAATATGAAAATTTGTTCAGTATTTTGGTGGAGATTTTAATATTTTTTATGCCTTAAAAATATTTTCAATACAAAAGAAAGAGGAAAATTTAGGACTGATATTCAAAAAAATTAAGGTAGAAAAGCACTTTTAGACATATATATAACATAGTAATATCCTACTGATGCTTAATAAAATAAAAAGATTTAAACTATGCATATAAAAACACAAGACGTGTATGTATTAGACACAAAGTTCCAAATACACCTATAAACTAAAAGACACAAAGTTCTAACTTAAATACACACAACTCGATATGGATCAGATAAGGAACAGAAAGAGATAAAGCATGAGAGAGGGTGAAAATTATTTTGTATTGAATAGTTCAATGTTATTTTACATCCAGTTATAAAAATATCGATCCTTTACAATGATAAGAAAAGTTTTTTAAATAACCCTGAGAAATGGTTACAAAAATCCTTTTCAGTTTACTTTCTTTTAATATTAAAGCTAATATCTAATTAAATATTACAAACTCAATTTATCCCTTGCTTTCATAACACATGGCCTAAAGGGATAAAATCATCTTAATTAGATATTTTTAAAATAAGAAAGGAAAATATAAACTAGGAAGTCGAGACGCTAGTAGAATCACTTGAAGTCCCATTTTCCTTTAGCACTTGAGTTTTGAATCATTTCAAGGCTTCAACTATGTTTATTCCTCACTCATGTAGAAGGTTTGAGTTCTATGAACATTTACAATTTCTCAGTCAGGTTATCACAAATGATTCCTGTCCAGTTCAAATTTTGCTTACCCTCACATACAATATTGATGTAGGGGCACATCCTATAGTGAAACTCATTGGTGGATGGAATTCCCATTATCCTAGTGAGGAGGGTAATGAAGTATAAAAATTATTCATGGAAATCAACTCTAAACATTTTCTTGGGCAACCTTGTGGCTCCTTTCTTAGGGTTCTTGAACCAAGACTTTGTAACTCTGCTCTTATACTTTTCACTATCTTGATCGAAAAAGAACTTGCGCCTGGTCTTTGGTAAGAGTATTTGAATTTTCAACCATGGGAATTATGAGAGTAGTATGAATACAATCCTCATCAAGTTGAACCACCACCTGATGTTGAGGATCAACACTTTCCTTTGTTTCTGAGTCAAAATTGAAACTGCAAGCTAATACTAAGTCAACACATTGAACTGAAATGGGAAATTCCCCTGCCTCTATAATCCCACATTCTTTGATCAACTAAGCCATAGGAGTAGGGTTTTGAGAATTGATTCAGGCCCAATAATCATCAAAGTCCAGGTGTTGAGCTTCACTATCACCAATGTTTGGTTCAAGCGTCTCTAAGGAAGATAGGTGCTCAGGATTTTTAAAGTTGATCTTCATTTTAGGGAAGGAATAGAAGATTACTTGTTATATATTTCCTTAGTTCCTTCATCAAAACCTTGATGTTTCATGACTTCTGTTTGCACCTAACAAATTAAAAATAATGGAATAGGACTTGACCACAACTATGAATAGTTTACAGGATGGAATCTCGAACGGTCAATAGCAGATGCAAGTGAGGTAGTGAAAATGATCAATTAACTGAGTATTTATATGTATTTAAACTCAAGTAGGTTGGTGGGGTGAAATAAATGAGGTAATTAATACTCCATACTGATGTTAAAACAATGAAAATTGGGTAAGGAGGAACAAAAGTGCACAATTGTCCCATGGGACATCGGGACGTTTGGGACGCGTGGAGCCGAAAAAAGCCGATTTTCCGAAAAATCTGAAAAAACTTGCACAACTATCCCAAGGGACATCAAGATAGTCAGGGCACACGGAGACGAAATAGATGCATTGAGTAGGAATAAGAAAAAGTGTACTTGTGGGGAAAAGGTGGTAAAGTGGCACTCGGGACTCGGGACATAAAAAGTCAAAAAACCCGCAACATAATGAAAATCAGATAAGTTAGAAAGAATTGATAGACTGTCCTTGGGACACCATTTCTCTGAAAAAGATGAGAAGACCGAAAAAAAAAGGAAAATCAAGAGCAATTGGTAAAAGTGGAAAATTGGGGAACAAACATCCTGAAGGAACTTGGGACATGAGGGACAAAAAGATGAAAACCTCACAAAACACTGAAAAAGCTTCAAAAATAGAAATTTTGAAAAGTGACTAACTATTTAGAACTAACTCTTTCTTAGGAGACCTTCACAAGGGTACTCGATAGTCACTTACTTCAAAAAATTTAAAATTGGAGAGGAAAATTCACAACACTTGAGAAGGTGACAACAACTGGATCTTTTTGGGGATACAACTTGGATTGAGCAATGGGACAACAAGACATAATATGAACTCCATGATCTCAGGATTTCTATAATAGAATAGTTCCTTATCCATTGGAAAAAATAAGATTCAAGGATGAACCAAAATAGAAGAGAAACCCACAAAACTCCAAAAAAGACCAAAAATAAAAAATATACAAGACTGTAAAAAGGATGACCTAGCAAACTAGGACTGAAACAACTTCAAGTATTTACCACTATATGGTAATGACATAGAAGTTCCATCCGTATTGTCCAATTAGAAAGAATTTTCTCCAGCGAAGTGTCTAATCTTGAAAGGACCCAAGTAAAGAGAATCAAAATTTCCATGACTTCCCCGAGGCTCCTGCCTCTTATCCTAAAGTATAACAATATATCCAACCTGGAAGTCTCTAGGTTTGGCCTTTTTATCAAACAACTATTTTAGTCTTTGCTGATGTGTAGCAATTCTATCCACCACTTGCAATCTATCCTCATCCAACTTTTATAGGTACATGATTCTCTTCTCCAAAGCACTAGTGAAGTTTGAACCTTTAATGGCCTTCAACAACTGCAAGGCTGAAAACTCCATAGTCACTAACAATTGAGCTTCATTTCTATACACCACCTGAAAAAAAGACATTTCTATTTCCCTCTTGGGATTAACTCTATCTGCCTAAAGAGAATCATACAACTTCTTATGCCAATTTCTCTATGATTCATTGAAAATCTTTCTAATGATGCTCACCAAATTATTTTTTGTTGATTTTGCTTGTCCATTTCCTTGGGGGTAGTATTCAAAAGAATGCATAAGAGAAATTCCATACCCATAGCAAAAATCCATCATTTCATAAGAAGAGAAGTTAGAGGCATTATCAATAACAACTTTACTTGGTACCCCAAATCTAATAAGAATGTTTTCCTTAATGAATTTACATACCACTTCAGAGGTTGTGCTTTTTATTGGAATAACTTCCACCCATTTAGTGAAATAATCAGTGGAATTTAATACATGAGTGTGTCTAGCACTGGAATGAGGATTAAGAGTACCCATAAAGTCCAGTCGCCATTGTTGAAAAGGTTCCTCTAGCACCATGGGTTTGAGTGGCATAGTTTCTAGTTTAGGTCTTCCCATAAAATTTTGGCAAGATTCACATTTACTCACTCATTTAGTTGCATCTCAAAATAGAGTTGGCCAGTAGTAACCTACATGAAGGATTTTTTGAGCAGTCACAACAGATGAGAAATGTCATCCACAAGCTTGATCATGAAATGCTTTAATCAACCTCTTTTACTGCTCTCTATCCACACATCTGAGAAACCTTTCATCGATCCCTCTTTTGAACAAGGAATTGTCCCAAAGTACATACAATGTAGATCTTAACTTAATGGTTCTCTTTTCTTTAGCATTTAGATGTGATGGGAATTCTCCAAAGGTAACAAAATAGGAAATATCAGCATACCATTATTTTGTTGAACTAACGAATAAAACAGTGGGAATATTTGTGCCCTCCTCAGGCGAGTTATCCTCAGCACCTGCAAAAATCAACTAATAGAGCCCTTTTACATGTACTAATTTATTTGGCTTGATATCCAAAGCATAATCTTGCAACTTTTCCACCCAATTTCCTATTTTGGTCCCAAACTCTTGCTGTGTGAGTATAGACTTAGCCGTTGTATATGGGATAAAGACAATAGAGTGCAAACTGCGGATATAAAAACAAAACTGCTTGACTGCCTTATCCACAAAAAAACATGTTTCTCAATTTGAGTATATTTCAATTCACAACATTTAAAGACATAACTAATGAAAAAAATGGATAGCTTAGATCCCTTAGGATTCTTAGTAGTATAGAAAAATATTAATAAATCCTTCTCAAAATCAAGGAAAACAAGAATGGGAGTTCAGGCAATTTCCCTTTTGATATTTTCAAAATCTTCTTTCCCTTCTCATATCCAACCAAAAGAATATTTCCCTTTCATCATCCGGGCTACACTCATAGTTAGTTCAACAAGAAATAGTCAGGGGACAACAATCCCTCCTCTTTATGGGGGAGGTTCCCTTATTGAACAAAAAAGAGAAAAATTAAAAAATATTTACAATAGAAACGTTTGTTCAACATTTTGGTGGAGATTTGGATATTTTTGATGCCTTCCTCAAAAATATTTTCAATATAGAAGAAAGAGGAAAAGTCAGGACTGATATTCAGAAACTGAAGGTAGAAGAGCACTTTCAGACATATAGATAACAGAGTAATATCCTACTGATGCTTAATAAAATACCAAGATTTAAACTATGCCTACAAACACATAGGACGTGTATGTATTAGAAAAAAAGTTCCAAATACACCTATTAACTGAAAGACACAAATTCTTTCTTAAATACACAGCTTGATATCGATCAGATAAGGAACAAAAAGAAATAAATCATGAGAGAGGGTGAAAAACTCTTCTGTATTGAATAGTTCAATGTTCTTTTACATCCAGATATCAAAATCTCAATCCTTTACAATGATAAGAAAAGTTATTTAAATAACCCTGAGAAATGGTTACAAAAATCCTTTTTAGTTTCCTTTCTTTTAATATTAAAGTAATATCTAATTAAATATTACAAACTCAATTTATCCCTTGCTTTCATAGCACGTGGCCTAAAGGGATAAAATCACCTTAATTAGATATTTCTAAAATAAGAAAGGAAAATATAAACTAGGAAGTCGAGACACTAGCAGAAGTAGTTGAAATCCCCTTTGCCTTTAGCACTCGATTTCTGAATCATTTCAATGCTTCAACTATGTCCATTCCTTAGGGAATTTTTGTATTAGCAGTGAAATGAGTCCAACTACCCAAACACTTCTCCATGTCTTTCCTAAACTTTGAATTTTATAAGAACTCTTTATTGGCATCTGTGATAGCATCATGTACTATGCAAATTTATTTCATTTTCTCCTTGAATATGGTTTCCTATTTGAAAAAAAATTATTTAACAAAATCCTTGAACTGAGATTTGATCTCTTGAATAGTGAATTTATCATTTGAATTCTCTTTGAAGACTTGGCAATATATATCCAAGAAGGAAAACATGACACATGATTTAAAAGCTTCTCCTTTTTGCAACATATTTAAGAGATCTCCAATAACCTCTTCTAGAACCTTTATTTTCCAGTCAATACTAAAAACCCACTGCTTAGAAAGATTCAATTTTACATCATAAAAAACCTTACTTGCCAAAAGGATCTGTATATCTATCTCACGCATCACTCTAAGATCTTGAATGCACTCACTCCACAATTTTAATTCCATATCCATCCCACTGAGTGTTGTCGTGAATTTTAATTGAATCTTAGTGATTTTATCATATGCCTTGAATGCTTCTTTAATGAAATTCAGATATATGATTATCAAGTCATCAACAATAGCTTCCATTACTTTCCCATAAGTGGCATTCTTATGAATGTATTTTATTGCTTGGACTTCATCACTAGACAAGATATTAGGAGGTGTGATGGAAGCTAAGGGAGTAGGATCAAGTACCTTATCTTCTACGAATAAGGATTTGATGATACTTGAACAATATGTTCCTTCTCCTCCCGAATCTTCAACTCTGGTGTACACCAAAAAGGGGAAAGCCAAGAAGGATGATAAAACAGTTGATGTTATTCAAGAAAGTGAGCCCTCCCCTAAGCAAAATGAAATTAAGGAAACAATTGTGGACTTGGATGATGATGATGAAAGTCAAGGAAAAGAGCAAGAGAAGCCTGAGGAAAATACACCTGAAAAAAGTAGTGTGAAGGAAGATCAGTCTAAGAAAATGGTTGGAGAATTTATAGAAAAATATGCCAAAGAATCTCCCACCACCACTCAAGTTGATACCTCTATGTTGGAAGTGGTTGTTGTGCAAACCCTAAGTTTCACGAGTGCATCTGCACCTGGAACTATTTCTCCTTCTACTTTTGGTTCTTCATTTTCCTAGGTGAAACCATTGCTGGAAGGTAAGAAAATAAAGGCCACTTCAAGTATTGTTGCTTCCAAGTTTGATGCAGTGGCAGCTCTTCTGGGTACTAGTCCTCCTCCAGATAAAAAGTTCAAAGTCACATCAGGATTAGTTTAAGACTCCCAAGGCCAACAATTCATGGAGATTTCAAAACCCAAGGTTGACAAAGCTGAAAAAGACCTATCAATGGGTGACCTAGAGTTGACAAGAATCCCTCTTGGAAAATCAACAATTGAAAGTGAGGTGTATAATCTTAGGGATACTATATCTAAAGTTTTTCCAAAGAAAGAATGCACACCCATTTTGTTTTGGGGAGAGGAATCCGTTGGATAGCTTGCACCATCTTTGGATCTATCTTGGTTCCCTCCTTGGAAAAAATGTGTCCAAGTAGCTTACTTTTAGTGACCCCAAAAATAAAATTCTTCAGATTTAGAGACACCCCATTTTCCCTGCACTTTTAAAGAAAATTTTCAAGATGTTGGAAATATTCTTCCCTTTTTTGTGAAAAAGCAGTTAAATCATCCATATACACCACAATACATTTCCCTTTCAAATACCCAAATGCCAAATCCATTTCCCATTGAAAAGTTGCACCGACATTAATCAGAACAAATGGCATCATTTTTAAGCAAACGTTCCCTATGGAGTTGTGAAATGCATCTTGTGTTGATCAGGGACATCAACCTTGATCTGATTGTACTCTAAAAAATCCATCCAAAATAGATAGCATTTTAGAGCTGGTAACAACTTGCAGAATCTGATCCATCATGCAGAGTGGATAATTGTCGTTGAGAGAGGCTTGATTCATATTTCGAAAATCCACACAAATTTGGATCTCACCGTTCTTTTTCCTTACTAGCACAATATTAGCCACCCATGTTGAGTGATGAATTGGAAAGATTATCTTTTCCTTTAAGAGCTTCTAAATCTCTTGATAAATGGTATCTGAAATCTTGGGGTTGTATTGTCTTTGTTTCTGCCAAAAAGGCTTGATTCTTGGATTCAAAGGAATATAATGCTGCATTTATCTTGGTTTGAAAGGTTTCAAATCATCATATGAATATGTAATCACATCAACATATCTTTTTAGTAAATTTATCATTTTATTACTTTCTTCGTTTGTGTAGAATTTACAAATGTTGATAAGCTTGGGTTCTTCTTTATTTCCAATATTCAATTTTTCATACTCTGCAGACTGATGAATCTCATGTAATATATTTGACTTGATATACCTATCATGTTTTTCAAATAAGTCTTCAATACTTACTAATCCTCTGGGTATCTTGTTACCTTTTAAATTAATACAACCATCCTTATCAGACTCTTCCTTTATTCCTTATTTAGTCATGGTAAATGCTACAAAATCACGAGGGGTAGCTTCACTTTCTTCAAAATACATTTGATTAAAATTATTTTGGAGTCCAAGAAAAGAAAGTAGATGTTGATCATAATTGAATACTTATCAATTTTTGGCGTCATCTGGTACACTTTGCAAGTGTATCATTTCGATTGTGAAATTTTCCAGGGCAAAGTTAAGATGAGTGATCAACAAGCATCCTAAGATGGCTAAAGCATCTGATCTAGTATTCCTTTCCCTATGAAAAAATTCCATGGAAAGGGAATCCAATAATTCAATAGAATTCCATACCAGATTCCTATAGTGTTTACGCCTATTGTTCTTAACATGAAAATTATCTCTGACTTGCTTAATGATAAGTTATGCATCTCCTCATGCAAAAATATTATTAATCCCCATCTCCCTAGCCATTGATATTCCCAAAAGAAGAGTTTCATGTTCTGATTTATTATTCATGTTTTCAAATTGAATCTTATAGAAGAAAGGATAAGATTTCCTTTTAGGAGAAAATAGGACCACTCCTACTCTAGAACCAGCTGAAGAACAACTGAAGAACAAATACCATCAAATTCAAGAATCCAAACACAATTAGGGTCATCCATTACACCGTTGGAAACCTCATTATTTTTCTGACATGATCATATAGTTACTATGACCAATTTCCTTATAGAGGATTTTTGCTTTAGGATCATCAGTTTACTAAACAATATACTCAATCTGCCTCTTAGGTAATAACTTATTCATCTTTCCATTAACTAGAATGAGAGCATGTGACCAATCCATTTGAATTCCTCCACCTACTTCTTTACAGAAGTTCCTGCTTAACAACATACCATAGGATGGGGGAATATCTACTACCAAAATGGTAGCTTTATCCCTTTTCTCCGGGAAAGCAACAAAAATGACTTGTGCATCTTTAATCCTTCGTACCAATGACACCTCTTTTCTTTCCATGGAATAAAAAGAAATAAATGTCCGTGTTAAAGTCAGGCCTAAAGCATGAGCAACCTTAGGAGGCATCACATTTTTTGATGCCCTAGAATCAATGAAACAATTATTAAGCCTATGACCAACTATAAGTAGAGTGATATAATAAGGCTCAATTTTCTTAGTTACAGAAGGGGTTGTGGCCATTAGGTTCTACTGAGGTGTAGAGGTGGGAGTAGGTAAAAGGCATTTAGAGGTGGTAGGTGATAACGAGATAATTTTTGAAACTTCCCTAAACATCCATAAATGGTATTAGTGCAGAAAATCATCTCGAGAGCTTTCCAACGATTATGAGAACGTGACAAATGGACATCGGGAGCTCTAGATATGTCTGGTCAAAATTCGGTCAAGAGGAAAGTCAACTATGGTCAAGTGGTCAATATTGGACCAATTGCACTACGACACGTGGCAAAAAGGCGTTGGTGAAATTGGAGGGGTTTTAACCACCGGTCATTGACAATCATGGAATGGAATGGCACGTCGGAACAAGAGGCTCAACTTTTGTTACGGAGGGGAGCCTGGCCGCCGTGTGGACTATGGTATTATCGCCGACATGGTGGGTCCACAAGCCACCAAGTGGCTTGCCACCACGAATCGAATATGATTGATTTTCCTATTGGGAGACGACAAGTGGAATATATGCTATTGACCGAGTTAATTATTTCCATACCACATTACATGGGTCAAAATTATATTTACTTGGTAAGTCCACTTTCCACATGCCATGCATTATTCCCAAATTCCACATACCATGCATTATGCCACAAACTATACATATTAATGTTTATACATTAGTATTAAACCAACCACTTAACCACCATTTTTCCAAGGACCACGTGGAAGGGTGAAGTGAAGCGGTGTTGGAGGGGGCGGTTATGCTCACGTGGTCTTTTGACCACTTCATTTGCATGGGGGAAAGGCTTATTAAAGCCTTAAACAAATTACATCCCACCAAATATGGGATTTAAAAATGCATCCGCCAATATGGGTATTTTGATCCCATTTTTCATGTATGGCTAAGGTTTAAAAATAGCCTTAGGATTATATGTAATCCATTTTTTAAGGGCCCTAAAAATTCATAAATAGGGAACCCATTCCTTTGTAATGGACACACACTGGCGCAACAGAGAAGCTCATTGCTAGAGCACAAAAAGGTGGACACACATTAGTCTGAGAAGCTTATTATTTTTTAAGCTTATTTGTGAGATGTGTCAACAAATATTGTTTATTGGCCTATTATTTTAGGCAATATTAGATGAAATATTTGTGATTGGGAGTAAATTATAAACTACCCAATAGGCCCATTGAGCCACACCAATTACTTGCAAATCCTGGATTGTCGACCGGAGTGCTAGCGTCGCATTGATAGCATCGGGAAGGCCGATCGAAGCCGAAGGAGATTGTGCATCAGGAAAGTGAATAACAATTCGACTGATCATCGGAAGTTTTTGAAGAACTGGTGTACTGATAGGCAAGTAAAATTCCATTAGGTTTTCTTGTGAAAGTACTATTGTAACTTACAAGTTTTGACTAGTGGAACGGTTCGACCACGAACCCAGAGACGTAGGTAATTGCTGAACTCCGTAATCAATATTTGTGCAATTGTCTTTATTGTCTTGCATTAATTTTTAAATTGATTACTTAAAAGGAGAAAATTGTTGGCAAATATTTAAAGCCTACAAGGGTCTGAGATCAGGTAGTAATAACTTGATTATTTTCAAATCAAGTTTGGTATCAGAGCTGGTTTAGCTCCATATTTGTTTTTCAGTAAATATGATTAACAGAGTGATTGCTTCAAGATTGGTGAAGTTGGTTCAATTTGTGTGAACAGGGTACAAGTGAACAATGGGAAAGATGTCTAAACAGGAAAAGCTCAAGGAAATTGAAGCTTATAATCACCAGATCTAGGAAGAGAACTCTCTCCTGCGATCCATGTATTACTCCTTGGAAGAGGAGAATGCTCATTTGAAATTGGAACTGAAAACCAAGGATGAGCTCTTGGCAAGGTTGCAATATGGTGATCAGTGGAAGGAAATACCTTCAACTTCAGATGCAAAGGCCATGGCAGATGATTGCACTGTATGTTGTTCACCACAAGAATCTTCTTCTTCCTCCCATTCCAGATTCAGTCTTTTGTTTGTTTGAAAAGAATACTAGAGGCATTTGATCCAAATTGTTATCTAAAGTGGAATTTGATGGAAGAGGCCTTGGTAAAAATGGCCAAGGCATTACTAACCCAATAGTTGAGGATCATCCTCGCAGAATGAGAATGGAAATTGGAGAATGCTCCAAGAACGCTGACGGGAGACAAGCTTCCGCAAGTAAAGTGAATACCCCACTAGTCTTGTAAGAAGATTTTGAGCAGGAAAATTGTGCTTTGTCGTCATAGGTAGAGTATGGTAAGAGAAATCAGTGAAGAGGTAATGAGATTCCACCTCCAGTTTCTTACCATAATCGTAAGCACAGTAAAACTTCTTATCCACTTTTTCAGCTTAAGAAGTATGGTTATGATTTTCAGAAGATGTGGAATTCCTTTCCATGTACTTTTTGTGGATTGCATAATCATTCAGTGGCCAGATGCTGGAAGAGAAGGAAACTGATGAAGAAGTTGATGTTGTTCGTCAGGAACAAGGCAAATCAAAAAGACCAATCTCGTCATGTAGAGTCGAGAAATGGTAGAAAGAGTTCCTCATCCCAGAAGAAGGAGATTAAGAGGAATTTTTGTGCTCATTGCCAAAGGAATGGGCATCAGGTGGAAATTGTTAGAAACTACATCCATCTCGCCATCAGAGTAATGGCAAGCCAAAGATGGAATGGAGGCCTATTGCAAAGGAAGAAGAAGTTTCTACTCCACCACCAGTTGACAATTCAACCCAGGACTAGGTAATACCTGAAAGTGAAAGTCCTTTCAAATGGGTAAGTCAACAATTTTTCAATTATATATTGCATAATTCAGATTGATGAATCGTATGCAGTATTAAGTTTGGAGATCAGATTTGTAAGAAAATGCTGAGAGAAAGGTTTACCATACTCAGTGGATTTTCTTACTTAGAAAATTTTATTAATGCTCCAAACAGATCTCCTAATAAGCTTATGAGTACTTGTTACAACTTGGATACAGGATTTGACTCATATAAAGCTTGGAGATTGATCTGTCATTTGTGTAGAGAATAGAGTTCACAGAGTTCAGCTCAGAACTTCATTCTGTGTAGAGGCATTGTGACCATGCAGCAAAATGGTAGCTGAATCACCATTGGCCTTAACATCAGGTCAGAACTTCATTCTATGTAGAGGCATTTGCAACCATGTAGCAGAATGGTACCTGATATTAGACTTATGTCAACATGCATTGGAGGGCTCAGAACATCATTCAAAGGCATTGTGACCATGCACATTCGAATGGTAGCTGATCATCAGACTTAGCATTTTCGTGCATTGGAGGCTTGAGGTCTTGAAAGAGGCTTAGCATCGTGCATTGGAGGCGTTGATGTCTGAAATGGAATTAACATCATGCATCGGAGGCTCGAGGTCTTAAAAGAGGCTTAGCATCATGCATTGGAGGCGTTGAGGTTTGTAAAGGGACAAGTCATTGTCCATCATTGACATTGGATCAATCATAGCTCTACGTAACATGGAGTTCCTTCAAACCAGTTTGGATTCTATGGAATCAACTCGGAGCCAGGAGCTATGTTATAGAGTCAAAGAAGATCCTTGTTGTCAGATATCAAGAAGCTTAGCACCGCACAGAAGGAGCGTTGAGGTTTCATTCAGAAACTTAGCACCATAAAGCAGAGGCGTGGAGGTCTTCTTCAGATATCAGAGTGGTGCAACAGAAGCATCATGGGCCCATAACCCACAGGTCCCAGGATTGGAGCAGAGTTTTCGAAGTGAGAAGGTTAGAGGAGAAGACCCAAGGGTCTACTACAACAACACTTCCGAGGTGGCAGTAGAGTTTTTCAGATTCAGGACAGTATGGAAGCTTTTTGGGACAAAAAGCCTTTCTCAGTGGGGAGGTGTGATCAAGGGATCATTTTTGAAAGTTCCCTAAACATCCCTAAATGGTGTTAGTGTAGAATATCATCTTGAGATCTTTCCAACAACTATGAGAACGTGACAAACGGACATTGGGAGCTCTAGATATGTCTGGTCAAAATTCGGTCAAGAGGAAAGTCAACTCTGGTCAACTGGTCAATATTGGACCAATCGCACTACGACACATGGCAAAAAGGTGTTGGCAAAATTGGAGGGGTTTTAACCACTGGTCATTGACAATCATGGAATGGAATGGCACGTCGGAACAAGAGGCTCAACTTTTGTTACGGAGGGGAGCCCAGCCACTGTGTGGACTATGGTATTATCGCCGACGTGGTGGGTCCACAAGCCACCACGTGGCTTGCCACCACGTGGCTTTCCACCATGAATCGAATACAATTGATTTTCCTATCGAGAGACAACAAGTGGAATATATGCTATTGATCGAGTTAATTATTTCCATACCACATTACATGGGTCAAAATTATATTTACTTGGTAAGTCCACTTTCCAAATGCCACGCATTATTCCCAAATTCCACATACCACACATTATGCCACAAACTATACATATTAATGTTTATACATTAGTATTAAACCAACCACTTAACTGCCATTTTTCCAAGGACCACGTGGAAGGGTGAAGTGAAGCGGTGTTGGAGGGGGTGGTTATGCTCACGTGGTCTTTTGACCACTTCATTTGCGTGGGGGAAAGGCTTATTAAAGCCTTAAACAATTTCCATCCCACCAAATATGGGATTTAATCCCATTTCAACAAATCCATTAAACAAATGCCAATATGGGTATTTGATCCCATTTTTCATGTACGGCTAAGGTTTAAAAATAGCCCTTAGGATTATATGTAATCCCATTTTTTTAAGGGCCGTAAAAATTTATAAATAGGGAACCCATTCCTTTGTAATGGACACACACCGGTGTAACAGAGAAGCTCATTGCTAGAGCGCAAAAAGGTGGACACACATTAGTTTGAGAAGCTTATTATGTTTTAAGCTTAATTGTGAGATGTGTCAACAAATATTGTTTATTGGCCTATTATTTTAGGAAATATTAGATGAAATATTTGTGATTGGGAGTAAATTATAAACTACCCAATAGGCCCATTGAGCCACACCAATTACTTGCAAATCCTGGATTGTTCGACCGAAGTGCTAGCGTCGCATTGATAGTGTCAGGAAGGCCCATCGAAGCTGAAGGAGTTTGTGCATCAAGAAGGTGAAGAACAATTCGAATGATCATCGGAAGTTTTTGAAGAACTGGTGTACTGATAGGCAAGTAAAATTCCATTAGGTTTTCTTGTGAAAGTACTATTGTAACTTACAAGTTTTGACTAGTGGAACAGTTCGACCATGAACCCGAAGACGTAGGCAATTGCCGAACTCCGTAATCAATCTTTGTGTAATTGTCTTTATTGTCTTGCATTAATTTTTAAATTGATTACTTAAAAGGAGCAAATTGTCGGCAAATATTTAAAGCCTACAAGGGTCCGAGATCAGGTAGTAATAACTTGATTATTTTCGGATCAATAGGTGAAGGATTGGATTTGGATTTGAAAAATTTGACAACCTGAGAAAAGACATTAGGATGGGTCTGATAAAATTCAGCCTCTGAAATTTGAATTTTAGTTTTCTTAAGGTGGTAAATTATGTCAAAGGATCTTGAGACATATGGGGTGTTTGGAATAGAAGGGGAAGAACACTTAGGACTACCGGATTTAATATTTGAGGTTTCTTTATTTGCAAGTGAAGACAAAGAGGTAGAGGGAGTATTAACGTTACTAACCTTTTTAGTAGAAGTGGTAGGGATAGGATATCCTCTTTTTCACAATAACTGGGATGTTAACTGGGACCTCCTGGGATTTTCTTATGGGCTGGACCACTTCCTTTTTCTTACTCATTTGCTCTTGGGTCATGACAACATATGAATTTTTGTTCATATTTGTCACTACTTCATCATAGTCATCTATGTCATCATCAAATCCCTCAGTACTGAGGAAGTTAACCTAAGAATCATTGGCTTCTTTTGGCATTTCATCTACATCCTCTTCATGTTCTTCATATCCTTCAACTTCCTCTTCATATTCTAGTTCCTGAACTTCACATGTTTCATTGAAAGGGACTTTAAGAGGTGGCCCTTCAATTTATAACTTTGGTTAGATAAGAGGCAATTGATTTCGAGGCTAAAAAAATTCTTCTTAGAATATCCTTATAAGGAGTATTCTAAGCCAATTGCTTTTTGATAGCTATGAGATTGTTTGCCAATTTTTGTACTAACTAATCTAAGTTATTTCCTAAAGAGGAGGCCTTAAATTTAGTAGGGTACTTTTTTAATTTCCCAGATATTATTAAATCATCCTCAACACTTATGGCTAAGTGTTGAACAACATCCAAAGCAGTAAGATTATCCCTTCTCAAAGTGTAGCTTACTTTTAGTAATTGTGCATTTAGGAAAAAGAATTTTTGAATTTGATCCACAGGTCAAGTAGCTACTGGAATCTTATTAACCAGTTAGTTAAACTTGGAAACAAACTCTCTCATAGGATCATATGGTTATTTCTTTATTTGAGAAATCTGAGCGAGGAGAGTGTGTACATCTTCAATAGTTTTGAATCAATCCTCAAACTGAGTTCTCATGGTGGTCCAGTCAGTGATAGCTCCAGCAGGGAGATGATAGAACCAATTGGCAACATTATCTTGTAAGGTCTCCAAAAAAAGCCTAATGGAAACATCTTCATGCTGCACTCCAAGTATGCTGCATGACACAATGAATGCAACAATGTATTCATCTGGGTCTACTTTTCCATCACATCTGAATTTAGGAAAAAAATTCATATTTCCTTTTGGGAGATCATGCAATGGTTGAGCGAGGGTAAGAGGTCAAACCCATTGTCCCCAAGGAAAAGGTGGTGCCATTTTTGGAAAAATGGTTTGTAATGGAACTATGACTCTAGCCAACACTAAATCTTGAACACTAGGGATTGACTGTGTTTGTGTGTCTACGTTCCTAGCAATTCTATTTTTGATGGGGGGAGTGCTGGTGGATCTTGTTCTCCTCCCTTCTGGGGTTAGCCCAAAGACTTGTTGTTCTAGGAATTTAAAATCTATATCTTCAATATAACATGAGTTTTGAGCTCGTGTATACCTTCTATTTTTTAGGGTGCTAGTGCTTCTGATTTGATTGAAGTTATTCAAGTGGGATATACAATACGTGCCCCACGGTGGATGCCAAAAACTGTTGGATGTAGAATTTGATATTTTGAAAACAAGAAACAATCAAGGGACAACAATCCCTCCTCTTTATGGGAGAGGTTCCCTTATTGAACAAAAAATAAAAAAGCAAAAATTATTTACAATATAAACATTTGTTCAACATTTTGGTGGAGATTTTGATATTTTTGATGCCTTCCTCAAAAATATTTTCAATACAGAAGAAACAGGAAAATTCAGAACTGATATTCATAAACTAAAGGTAGAAGAGCACTTTCAGACATATAGATAACAAAGTAATATCCTACTGATGCTTAATAAAATAAAAATATTTAAACTATGCATACAAAAACACAGGACGTGTATGTATTAGACACAAAGTTCCAAATACATCTATCAATTGAAAGACACAAAGTTCTTGCTTAAATATACACAGCTTGATATGGATCAAATAAGGAACAGAAAGAGATAAAGCATGAGAGAAGGTGGAAACTTCTTCTATATTGAATAGTTCAATGTTCTTTTACATCCAGATATCGAAATATCGATCCGTTACAATGATAAGAAAAGTTATTTAAATAACCCTGAGAAATGGTTACAAAAAGCCTTTTCAGTTTCCTTTATTTTAATCCTAAAGCTAATATCTAATTAAATATTACAAACTCAATTTATACCTTTCTTTCATAACACATGGCCTAAATGGATAAAACCACCTTAATTAGATATTTCTAAAATAAGAAAGGACAATATAAATAATGAAGTTGAGACGCTAGTAGAAGCACTTGAAGTCCCCTTTGCCTTTAGCACTTGATTTTTCATTCATTTTAATGCTTCAGCTATGTCCATTCCTTGGGTAATTGTTGTATTAGCATTAACATGAGTCCAACTACCCAAACACTTCTCCATGTCTTTCCCAAACTCTACATTTTCCAAGAACTCTTTGTTGGCATCTGTGATAACATCCTGTAGTATGAAAAATTATTTCATTTTATCCTTGGATATGGTGTCCTATTTGAACATTTTTTCTTTAACGAAAGCCTTGAATTGAGATTTGATCTCTTGAATAGTGAATTTATCATTTGAATTCTCTTTGAAGATTTGGCAATGTATATCCAAGAAGGCAGACATGACACAGGAATTAAAATCTTCTCCTTTTTGTAAGATATTCCTGATTTCTCCAATGGCCTTGTTGATGCTTAATCACAACACCCCTGAATGTTTGCAACTCGATGGGTTGAGATTCTCAGCGTGATTGTATAACATGGAGATTTTCCAAAAGTGTGGGACTTTGAAATCAGAAAAGCTCTCCGGATGAAGTCCGGTTACTATTCCTCTATTCAGGTGCATACATTCATATTGCATAGGATCTACTCTAAAACCTACTCTAACTTGCCAAGGAGACAAGGTTAAGGAGATGCACAAGAAATAAAACCTAAACTAACAAGGGTGATGCACCAAAGGAATGTTGAACACCTGCTTTGCCATTAAACACAAACCATCAAAAATGTAATACAACCATCATGCACAGATAACCAAGATTGCAATGAGAGATCAGGAAGATGCAATGAACATAAGAGAGGGTTGAAAATTATCCACAGACTTATCTATTATTGCTCCAAAGATTTGATACAATCCATTACAATGGCCAAGAGGAAAAAATTGCATTACAACTTGAATGGGAGGTTTGAACTCAACAAATCCACTTTCAGACAAGGGAAGAAGGGAGGGTGCAAAACAAAAATGTCTAACCTTTAGAAAATTTCCCCTCCTTCTAATATATAGGAAGAATGAGAGAGAAGGAGAGAGAAGAATTTCGAAACCTACTCAACCACCCAAGAAATGCATTGAATTCACCTGCAACAATGATGGGTTCCACTGCAAAACCCATGCCTCCATGTGTTGTTCCTTGTTGGGCAAGAAAGGAAGCCCATACTTCATTATGGTGGTAGGTGAGAAGCTTGACAGCCTAAAAAATGGTGGACTGTATTTAAAATTCTTGAACCTAGTGGGCTAATTTCATGATATCATTCATTTCATTGCAAATTAGAGATTCCCGAACAAGTTTTTTCCAAACTGCTTCCAGTTTGGATGTCTATCTGAAGGTCCATGTCGATTTGGAAGCCCCATAGCATTCTTAAATTTTAAAAAGATTTAGGGTCCTGAAAATTCGACGCGCCGATACTTCATGATCTGCGATTTTGCTTTGCTTTCCTTTGTGTTTTGGTTGAGTCCCTTCTGGGTTTAGGAGCAACTATCCGTTGGACCCAAGACTCCACGTGGAGGGCCCGCACGTTTTAAGATTTTTGATGCCTTTTGAAGGTGCCTGAGCTAAATGTGGAGGCTTCCGACTTCTAGCTCTTCCCATGAACTTTTTAACTGCCCGTTCATGCCTTTTCGGGCTCTGACCAGTAAAGGGCCCCATGTGCTCATTTGTCAAAACCCTTTTTTGGGTTTACCTTTGTAGTTGTGCCGATCCACATGGAGGCTTCCTGCTGGCTCCAAGAATTTTCTACAGCAAATCCTTTCACTCTTGAAGCTCTGACCACGTTGGACACTTGCGCATCATTTGTGATCCTTTCTCGGACTTTCTTTATGCACTTTCAGGCACTGGAGGCTTCCCTTCTTAGACTTTTCAACGGCCAATGAAACATTTTGGACCCTAGACCACGTGGAGAGCCTGTGCTCGATTTGGGATCAACGCTTTGGATTTTACCATTGAATTTGCACTGATGCTGCACAGTGGATGATTCCACTATCTCTTCCCATGCTTAGAATTTTGAATGGTCTGGTTCTGCCTTTTCAAGCTCTGACCATGTGGAGAGCCTGAGCTCATTTGGGAACCCACCTTTGGATTTTACTTTTGAAGTTACACTGAGTGGGACATGTGGAGGCTTCCGCTGGCTCCTCCCATGTTTAGAATTTTCAACGGCAGGTGAAAATTTCTCATGCTCTGACCACGTGGAGGGCCTGCGTTCATTGGGGACTTCCTTTAGATTTTACCATTGAAGTTTGCACTGATGAGGCACGTGGAGGATTCCTGGCTCTTGGCTCTTAGATTTTTCAATGGCTAGTGCAACTTTCTCAGGCTCTTGACCATATGGAGAGCTTGTGCTCGTTTGAGGACCCCCCTTTTGTTTTACCTTTGAAGTTATGCTGATGAGACACGTGGAGGCTTCCAAGCTTTTATTGCTTTATACTTCGATTTTGTAAACTCCATTATCTGTTGAGCTCAATGTGGGACTCAAGCGCATCTTAGATTTCTTTGCTTTTTTACACCTTTCTGAAATGCGCCCTGACACATGTGCAAGTTCAAAAATTTGTTGCTTTGCTTTAATCCATTTTTTCATTTGACGTACTAAGTTGCATCTTTTTCAACATTTTTATTGGCCATTTATTTTTCCATCTTCCATTGCCATTATCGAGCCTCTCTTGTAACCTGATTGTTAGATTTGAAATGTGGGCTCGCATGACTGAATCTGGACCTCTTCATTTCTCTAGTGTGAAGGTCGTGTTTGATCAAACTTTTCTCGAGGGAAAAAATTAGATAACAGGCATCTTCTAGAACCTTTACATTTCTAGTCAATACTGAAAAACCCACTGCTTGGATAAGATTCAATTTTTCATCATCAAAAACCATACTTTCCAAAAGGATCTGTCGATATTTGACTCACTCGTCACTCTGAGATCTTGAAATGCACTCACTCCACAATTTCAATTCCCTATCCATCCCACTAAGTGTTGTAGTGAATTTGAATTGAATCTTAGCAATTTTATCATATGCCTTAAATGCTTCTTCAATGAAATTAAGACCTGTGATTATTAATTCATCAACTATAGCTTTCATTTCTTTCCCATAAGTGGTATGCTTATGAATGTATTTGATGGCTTGGACTTCATCATTGGACATGATATCAGTGGGATCAAGTACCTTATCTTCTGCTAATAAGGCTTTGATGAAACTTGATAAAATTTGATTTTTCTCTTCTAACTACTCTTGTGTCTTAGCTTCCCCTTTTCAACTCTTTCAATCACTTTAGATACATTCTCCCTAAGATTATGCACCTCACTTTTAGGTATTGATTTGACCAAGAGGGATTCTTGTCAACTCCAAGTCACCAATTGATAGGTATTTTTCATCTTTTTCAAACTTTGGTTTTGTAATTTCCATGAATTGTTGGTCTTGGGAGTCTAAAACTAATCTTGATGTGACTTTTTCCTTTTTATCTAGAGGAGGAGTAGTACCTAGAAGAGCTACCACTACATCAAACTTGGGAGCAACAATACTTTAAGTGGCCTTTCTTTCCTTACCTTCTAGCAATGGTTGCACCCAAGAAAATGAAGAACTAGAAGTAGAAGGAGAAATAGGTTAGAGTGTAGATGCACTCATGGGCACTTACAGTTTGCAAAAAATCCACTTCCAACATAGAGGTATCAGCTTGAGTTGTGGTGGGAGCTTCCTTGGAAGATGTTTCTATCAGATTCTGAAACCATTTTCTTAGAATAATCTTCCTTCACATTGCTTTGTTCAGGGGTATTTTCCTTAGGCTTGTCTTGATCTTTTCCTTGACTGTCATTGTCATCATCCAAGTCCAAAATTGTTTCCTTTATTTTAACTTGATTAGGGGAGGGATCACTTTCTTAAATAACATCAACTGTTTTATCACCTTATTGGCTTTCCCCTTTTTGGTGTACACTAGAGTTGAAGCTTCTAGAGGAGAAGGAACAAATTGTTCAAGTGTCTTAGGAGATAACACATGTATTTATTTCTGAGGAGTGGGAATATCTTGGGAAGTAGATTTGGATTTCCTTTCCCTGAACATCTTCATTTTTCTATCGAACCAAAGTCTAGTTCTCACTAGGACATGATTGTTGAGCTCCTTCAAATCATCTCTTTCCTTGAGAAACCAATCAATGGTTTCAATAGGAGTGTGCTTGATTGATCTTTCATACTCAAGAGACTGTAGTTCTTCATCATCATCCTCCAATCCTTCAGAAACATCAAATATACAAAAATCTATGATTTTTTGCAGAGATAATCTTCCGTAGTACCTTCTTTGGGCTTCATAATCATCTGAACAATCTTCCCAGTAGTCTTCAATATTAGGAAGATGTAGATAACCCATTCTGAAATTGGAGGAAATGAACTCCTTAATATCAAAGCAAGATCTGGGTTTATAATAGTGGAGAGTGAGAGGAGAATTTTTTATGTCAACATTCTAAACATCTAGGGAATTCCTACAAGTGTAATTACCCAATGTGATTGGGAATTGAATACCTACAATCTTCTTGTCCCTACAGGTCCTATGTAATTTATCCAATTGTCTGCAGACCTCCACCAAATCCATTTTATCACTACAGTACATGGGAATTTTAAGGGGTTGTCCCTCAAATCCAGCCAATATTATATATGAACTTTTTTTGAATTGGGTGAAAAAGCTACCATAGACACTAATCAATTGTTTCACCTCATCAGAAAATATTTTAGCAGTATCTCCTTCCAACAATATAACAATGTACATAGTGAATGCATCATTCACTCTCCTAAAATTATGATTACCGACCTTCAGGGTTAACTATGGATGATACATATAAATAGGAGCATATTTCTTATCATCCACAGGGGAGAAACCCAACCAATCTCTATAAGTTGTAATGGAGTACATTAGATAGGAGGTCATGTAAAAGGTTTGAGTTCTTTGAACATTTTTCAATTGCTCAGTCAGGTTATCACAAATGATTCCTTCCCATTTCAAGTTTTTCTTACCCTCACATATAATATTGATGTAGGTGCACTTACAATAGTGAAAATCATTGGTGGAGGGAATTCCCATTATCCTAGCCAGTAGAGTGATGACATCCAATAATTCTCATGGAAATGAAATCTGAACATTGTCTTGGGTAGCCTAGAGGCTCCTTTCTTTGGGTTCTTGAACCAAGACTTGGCAACTCTGCTCTTGTACTTTTCACTGTCTTGATCAAAAAGAGATTATGATTGGTCCTTGGTAAGAGTATTTAAATTTTTCAACCATGGTGAATTATGAGAGTAGTAAAAATATAATAATCATCAAGTCGATTTACCACCTGACCTTGAGGATGAAAATTTCTTTTATTTCTAAGTCAAAATTGAAACTAAAGCTAATACTGTGTCGACACACTGAACTGAAATGGGAAATCCCCTGCCTCTGCAATCCCACTATATTTGATCAACTGAGCCATAGGAGTAGGGTTTTGACAATTGATTCAGGCCCAAAAATCATCCAAGTCCAGGTGTTGAGCTTCACTATCACCAATGTTTGGTACAACCGTCTCTAAGGAAGACAGGTGATCGTGACCTTTAAAGCTGATCTTCATTTTAGGAAGGAGGAGAAGATTACTTGTGAGATATTTCCTTAGTTCCTTGATCAATGACTCGATGTTTCATGACTTCTCTTTGTACACCTACAGAATTGAAAATAATGGAACAAAACTTGACCATGGACTATGAATAGTTCATAGAGGGAAGCTTGAATGGTCAATAGCAAATGCGAGTGAGGTGGTGAAAATGATCAATTACTCGAGTATTTATATGCATTTAAACTCAAGTAGGTTGGAGGGGTGAAATAAATGACATAATTAATACTCCATGACGACGTTAAAATAATGAAAATTGGGTAAGGAGGAACAAAAGTGCACAAATATCCCATGGGACATTGTGACATTTGGACATGCAGAGCCAAATAAATTTGATTTGTGAAAAAAGTGGAAAAAACTTACACAACTATCCTAAGGGACATCGATATAGCCTAGCATGCATGAATTTGACATAGACACATTGAGTGGGAATGGGAAAAGTTTACTTGCAGGGAAAATGTGGTTAAACGGCACTTAGGACACGTGGGACATAAAAACCTAAAAAACCTGCAGCAAAATGAAAATTGGATAAGTTGGAAAGAATTGACATAGACTACCCTTGGGACATCGGGACATCATTTCTCCGAAAATCCAAAAATAATGACAACAAAGGAAAACAAAGACCAATTGGTAAAAGCAAAAAATTGGGGAGTAGACAACCCAGAGGAACTTGGTACATGAGGAACATAAAAAGCCAAAATACCCGAAAAACCTGAAAAACACTAAAAAATCCTCAAAACTCAAAATTTTGAAAAATGACTAATTGTTTAGAACTAGCTCTTTCTTAGGAGACCTTCATAAGGGTAATTTGATAGTCACCTACTTTGAAAAATTTAAAATTGGAGAGGAAAATTCACAACACTTCGGAAGGTGACAACAAGCATACAAACAATCATATAACAAGAAAGACATAGGGCAACGCCTGTAAACAATGACAAGCAGAGATAGACAATAATAAACAATGTAATAGATAACCATGGAAGAAAATATACCTATAATATAAAATTTTCACATGAAGCACAAGTTAGCATGTTAGAAAGAGGAAAAACGTATGTCAAAGTGTGAATAATTTGGTAAGAATGTGCTATGAAAAATGAAATAATATCACTTGTAGTGTACTTAAGTGGATGCCGCCAAAATAATTTGTGGGAATGGTACGAGGTTATGCACCAAACATCCATGCTACATGTAAATATCTGTGTAAAACATGTGATCACAACTAGAAGGTAAATGAAGGCACATTTTTCTATGATAGAAGATAATGACATGTAAATTATATGACTAGCATGTGTAATGGAGTGTATATGTAACAACTAAATACAAGAAAGATTAAATGCAACCAAGATATGTAGTATGATGTGGATGAGATGGAATGGAATTGAATGTGAATGATAAGAGCATCATGTCCCCTGAATAAGTGAGGATGAGTATACACGTGATGAGGTTCATTTATACATTCTCCCTCAACAATCAAGAATGAACTGTAGAACAAGAGTGTGTCATCGGGAAATGGTTCAAATGTGTAAGATAGAAAGATATGATTTTCAAAGTGTAAAACATAAAGAGTGTATGGGTGATGTGAGGTTCATTTTATATTATAACCCTCACTAGTCAAGTATGAACCATGGAACTAGAGTGCGTCATAAGGAAATGAACGCATCGTGTAGAAGTAGATGTAATAAAGATGTATCATGAATGTGTAGAGTGAACAATGCACATAGTATGAGATAGATGTTGTGAGAAATAGGTGTAAATAACACATGATTTGTGAAGAGTGTAATGTGTAGTGTGTGAGGTTCATGTGTATAATATTCCCTCAACAATCAAGTGTGAACTAAAGCATGGGAGTGCCTCATTAGGAAATGATGATACAAATGTATCAAGATGTGTATGATGAATGCTGAAGACTAGATGTGACATGCGTAAGATAGCTAATAATGCTAGATTATGTGGGGAGGAAAAGGAATAAGCGTGATAATCCCTAAGTGTATGATGATTGATATAATCAAGTAACATTATCTAAGAGATCATCATTGTCTTGATCAAAGCCAACTAGAGATGTATCAAAAACTTGATAAGTGATTGAATGCAATGGATCATATAAAGATCTATTTTGACATAAATTGTACATGGTCATTGCGTAATATTCAACATTAAAAGGTGTTAGCAAACCAATGAGTGAGATTTCACGCATATCCAAGAGATGAATCATTGTGGATAGAAACATCGTTGAATGACATAGGGAACATGATATTAGTATGAATGATGTCCAAAGTGCCCCCGATATAATCAAGACAATATTTTCCAAACGTCAATGGATAAATGTGAGGTGAGCGTGTGATAAAGTTTGTTAGGTGGAAGACACAAAGGCCATAGGTGGCTGTAATATGAACATATCCATGATAGAGATGGGGTGAGTGAGGTGGTTGTAATATATCACTAAGCATTAAGCCAAGCTGATTCAAGCTATCATAGGTGTAAATAACATTGAAAAAAGCAAGATATAATGGAACATGATGCCGATAAGAGTTATACATGAAAAATATGCATGTGAAAGGAAACAATGAGGATGTAGATTGCCTATGAGAAGGTGAAATGATGTCCAAAGTTTGGAAAAACCCTAATAAAGTACCATAGCATTAGTAGAAAGAGGAGGATTTTTTAATTGGTATTCTTCAAGGCCTACATCGAAGAAATTATCATTGAAATATGAATAATCTACCCTGAGAGGATTAAATTTAAGTTTGATTAAGTTATCATATGTAAGTTCAACAGTATCGACCTCATCATTAGAATAATCACTGATGACATTTTAATTCTGGATAGAAGTATCAATAATATTGGTAGGAGGTGTACTATATATAGGACCGAGAAGAGCATGAACGAACGGAGCGGTAGCGTTGAATGGAGAAGACACTGTAAGTGAAATGATAACAATAGTATGAGTGGAACCAACCATATTGCTTAGAGCGGTGGAAGAGGACTGTGACATGCTAGATTGATTGATATCATATGTATCAATATTGCTATATGGAATAGGATGTGATGGAGGAATACACATAACAATAACTAGATCTATGTGACAAAATTTAATTGGATCAGGGTCTATAGTAATGGTATGTTTATAACCATCATGTATGAATTTAATGTATTGATGAAAAATAGATGGGACAATGTGTATTACATGAATCCAGGGTCTACCTAGCAACAAATTGAAATGAAACTACATATCGACAATGAAGAATTCTATAGGAATTGTCTTATGCCTAACCTTGATATGTAATGTGATAGTTCATAAGAATGTGTGAGAAGTTGAATCATAGCCACAAATAAGATTTGAATTCTTAGAGATTAGATTGTCTACAACATCAATTTTTTTTAAATGAGAACATAAATTGACAACAGATCCATTTTCAATGATTACATGCTTGATACAAATGGTGCTAATTATAGCAGTGATAAGCAAAGGTGTGCATGGATTGTCAATAGAAGATGGTGATATCTACTCGTCAATAAATGATATAGCATGTGGTAGATTTTAGAGGTACAAAATGAGGTGTGTGAATGCCACTAAAGAATTATCACTCTCAATATGAATATAACAAAGTGATGCCTCTATTGTTTGACAAAAATTAGGTGCATTGTGCTATAAGTCATAAAGGGATATTTTGGCCGATGTATTCTTAAGTTTTTCAATGATATCATAGCCCTTAGAAGTAAGGGGAGCTATAGAAGTGATAGGTGGTGGGATAGAAATGGGATGACTCGTAGGAGGACGTGTGCAGCGAGTAGTTACTACATTGATAGTAGGATTAACCATAATATTAATAAAGCAAGGAGGATGTTGAGTACAAAATTACATGAAATCGGCAGTAGTAGAAACCATGCCAGAGATCTTAGTTGGAGCGAAAGAAGGATAAGAAGATTAATCCATGACTTGATAATATGAAGACATATTCAGAAGGAAGAGTTTGATTATTTGGATTCACCAAATGATTAAGCAAAATTATTAAAAATGAATAAAATATGATTGCAATGTAGTAGTAAATAAATAGACAAATAAGTACAGAAATGATCCAAGCAAATAAGAAATTAAGATTTAAAACCCTAAGTGAAAAGATGAGATAAAATAAATCATTTGTTTTGTAATTAATCTTTGGTTGTGCAGAAGTGATGAACTAAGAAATATGAAGTGTAAAATGTCACAATAAAACCCAGAAAAAAGTGGAGATGGAGGAATATATTGGAATGGGGCACTCGGAGTGGGTCAATGACATTTGTGGGTGTTGTAGACCAATTATAGGCACCTGTGACTACCAAAATGCTTAGAAAATCATCTTTGACTGACTGCAAGGTGTTCTCTCCTTTGCTAATTGTCACTATTATGTTTCACAATGATCATTAATTTGTTTGATAACATGCAATAAACAAATGACCTAAAAATCCCTCAAAAGCGCATCAAATTGAAAAAAAAAATTGCAAATGAGGGGTTGGACTATCCTCATCAATCAAACAATTGATCTTACAGCTGAGTGTTGCACTATATTTCAGATCCAATGTATGTGTGTGTGTGTGTGTGTGTGTGTGTGTGTGAATAATTGTGCCTTAGGTGTATCTTGTGCATGTCACACTTAATAGTGAGCAATAGCTAGATGTACAAAATGTAGATAGATGTGCATGAAAGAATGAACCTCCCCTCTTATGAAGTGTATGCAAAATAATGTAGTCCCTTTCTCTTGAATTAATGCTAAAATGGATTCTTGAATGTTCTTGAATAGCCTTTAGATGCACCTTAGATTGTGATAGCTAATGCTTAATGTTTGGCCCTTTATTATGGTCACATAAATTTATATTTATACAAATCATTTTCTTTAATATTATAATTAACCCCAAAAAGGATGACTACCAAAAATATAAGATGCCTAAACAACTAGAAAGGACCTAAAAATGTGAGAAAAGTAAAAATATATTAGGGGTGCCTAGAGGGGATAGGGGGCACCTGACGCTAGCATCTTGGAAGGGCCCTGGTGTCTAGACTTAGATAAAATGAAGGGTCAAAGGTAAAAATGAGATATAAGGTGTGTAAGAAAAAAGTGGTAGTAGAAAGTAAACAAAGATGGCCAAAGATATGGGTTAATTAGTACATTTCTTACTTAGGAATCATATGAATAATAGTACATGGTTATGACTAAATAGATACCCCAAGTGCTTGATTTTGTGTCTATAATTAAATATTGAGTATCCTAATCTAAGTGAAAGTGATGTGACAAACATGGACCTAGAGGATTTGAAATCTAGAATGTTGAATGAAACTCGTGAACCTGTGGAGGAAGAGATATTGTCAAATGGGATAATAAGATTATATGGTCAAGAGATAGTCCTAGATTGTGCCCAACACTATGCCCCAAAATCAATAAAAATTATGATAGCTATCAATTCAATTCTAGAATTCATAACTCTGAAAGGTATCTCTATATGTATGTAGATTCCCACTTGCAACAACATGGTCATCATCACTAAGAAATTTTCCTCTAAAGAATGAGAAATAATGGATTCCTTCTTTCAAGGTTTGGAAGTTAGATCATGGCTCAAACAAGTAAGGAGGCCCTATTAGATTATAAAAACTTGTTCTTGAAGTGAATTCCATGAGGCATACTCGGATTCAATATTCCTATTGAATAGGGTGATTGGAGAAGAAACTATAAAACTACTTCTAAGACTGCATGGATCAATTCATCCTCACACTCACAGAAGGAGATCAAATAATTCACTGGGGGTAGATTATGAACAATAACATTCACTATAAACTGTTGTAGTTGCTTACATCTAAACATGTTCAAATATAATTTTTATTTGGTATATGCCCTTGCATACAGAAGGCCCTCCTCAAGTATCTCCTCTTCCTGAAACATTCCACACAAGTCACTAGCATATGAGAAGTATCCTCATTTCACATATAAAAAATGTAACTCTTACTTCTCAAGGTTAAATGATGCATTCATCGAGTATATCATAATGTTACTTGAAATAAATCCTAAGAAATGAATTTCACCTAAAGTAGTTAGATTTATCAATAAATAGGGAAGTTATTTCATTTAGTTTCCCACCTTCACCTACATTAGAGTTAGAGGTTTTGATCTAACATCTTGTAGGTTACCAAGGTACCAAAAGGATAAGATCATAATGATTGAGTTGTGCACATAGTTGTCTCATGTTAAAACCACGTGTAAAATGGTAAAGAACAAAGGTATATATTTCCATATTTCCCTCGGGATAAATTTATACAAAAATGTAATCAATGAAACAAAAATTGAAACCTCCTTTAGAACATTCATTTGGTATTCCTATGTATCTCAAATAGACATTAATAATAGGAAGACCTTTAACACTTTCATATTTCTAGGTTTACATTAAATTCAAGAAATTTAATACTATTGGTCCACCTACACGAATAATTTTTAGGTTAGTAGGAAAGAGTACATGAGGATGAATACAAATCAAACATGGGATTACAAGTTTGAATGGTTTGTAGAAGTAATTCAAATGATGATGGATCCAATCTATTTGATCCCGAGTAGAAAAAAGTGTAATCATCTCCTCTTCTCTCTACTCCAAGGATCATCCAAGAATTTGGTGACATCAAAGAAAGAACCATGGTACTGATTCAAGGATCAAATGATTGGTTCAAGTGGAAGAGGGTATCTTTCATTAAATCTGGTGGTTTGTTGGATCCATCCAAGAAAGTTTCTTTTTATTCTTCTCTCAGAGTACCTAATAGGGTCTAAAGTTTATCCCATTCAGAAAAATCTTAAAATAAGAAGCTTATAAAAGTTGAGTGTAGTGAAGTTTCTGAGCTAGGAGGCTTCACAAAAAGGAAAATTTCAGATAATTTTATATTGAGACACTTGATCTAGGATAAATTGAACCATCTCAATCTCCTAATCATCCTCAAAATTCAAGTGTTTCCTCAGAGGTAGGTGATTCATCCCATATTGATCAAGATTTGGTTCCATATCAAGCACTCGAGAGTTCCTTCGTGCCTAATTTCATGTCCAAACTAGTTGAGATTTTTTCATGGGTACAATATTTATTTGATAAGAATCAATAATGTTGGAATAAGAAATGAAAAATAAATTTTAGGCCATCTCAAAGTACATCAAAAACAAGAGCACCAAGAAATAATAGATAAATTTGTGTTTCTTTAACGAGACTTTTAGATTTCAATATATGTAATTGTCATGTCCTAAAGTGATGAAACCCACAGGAGAGCTAGCATAAACTTATTATGAGATGACAAGGATATCCTTGGGGTATGCCACACACGAGGGAGATGTGTATTTGTTCAAATATTCTAAAACTCAGTTGCTTATAATAAATGAATAGAAAAGTATACTAGGGGATAACTTGAGGGACATGTGATAACCTTGAATTTTTATTTGAAGTCATTCCTAGATCCCAACATGATACCTCTTCTTTCCATTAAAATTATATCCCTTATCCATAGATTTATCCCACAACTGATCAAGATAGCTCAAGGGTAAAATAGATAGGGGAGATCCAATGACAAATGGGTGGAGAATATCCTTGAAAAGGGGAAGGTATTATTTCTTGAGATTCTCTCTTTATTCAAGTTTTCCTTCACCACTATTTTCAAGGTAATTATGAAAAAAGTAAAGTTTGAGAAAAAAATATCCTATTGGGATAATGTTTTCCCATTCGTATTTGAGACAAGTTTTCTTGATTCTTACTCGGAAAGAAATAATATTTTCATATTTGTCTCTGATAAGTTTTCTCCCACGTGGTCATGCATAATGAGTACCAGGGGTGATATGATATATAATATTATTTTGAGCTTGAGTCTTGTGAGGTGAATGTATTGGAAATTTTTAAACCATGGATCACCTCAAATTAGTCAACATTCATCATTACAGGTAATCCTAAACTAGAAATAAGAAGGAAATCATTTCTCCTTCAATGGGGATTTATTTGAATCCCTCATGGCAATTAGAGGCTTCATCTCTAATACTGCAAGAAATCATAAAAGTTGGTTCACACAATACAGCACCATTGGTGGTAATCCCGATACTTGGATCAATGCTTTGGGGTATGTCCACATCTTATAGGAAGATAAGGTTGCACTCGTAATAGCTCGATTCAAAAAAGAGGTCAAAGGAAAGGATTTTGAAGTCATGGAGAATTTCAAAAAAATTCATCAAGAGCAATATTTTCACCATCAGAAGCTTCTTCATCCTTGGACTGATAAATCTCTTCTTCTCTTTATTCTTCCGTCTCTCTCTACATTCTAATTATTTCTTGGTGTTGGTTGAATATTTTGTTAAGTAAAAAAAATGAGGTTCAACTACAACATCCACGACAAATTACCTCCTGAAATAAAGGGGAGGAACCCTATTTATTAGTATCCTAACAAAACAAAATAATATTTACAAGACTCACACTAATCTAGAATTTTGGGGGTGGGATATCATCCTACTAGATTGATTTCATTTAGAATTAAACATAGATTGAGAATGCAGGAAAGTTGTAAAAGTGATATTAGAAAGGACAATGAAAAGAAAGGAAAGAGAGAATGTGCATTTTATTTGGCAAACACAAATCTAAAGATAATAAGACGGGATAAAATAGTAATAAACATATTTGAGATAAATGAATGATAGACTAAAATTTACAAAATAAAATAACACATTGAACTTAATAACAATACATTAAATAAATAAATAACATTTGACACACATTTTATAATTCACTTATTTTATTCCTTGCAATAAAATATTGAAAACATAAAGTTTGTCTTCTCTTTACAACACAATATTAATTTTTTTTTTTTCCAAAAAAAACACCCTTAATAATACTTCAGCATTTTACATTTATAGAGAAGGATAATAGAGAAAAAAGGAAATATTTTGGATTACATTATAAAAAATAGAAAAACATATTAAAGATTTCTTGATTGGTTCTTGCTAGGTGACCAAGTCAACTTGTAAATCCAAACAATGTCTCAACATCTCAAAAATTTACATGCTCGATGTCAAAATGAAAAAAAAATGATGAATCATTAATCATATTTTTCCTTCTTAGTTTCTTGATTGGATTTCTTATTACGATGCTCATGGAAATTTTGAATCATATCCTATGGTTCTTTATCATCCTATCCACATGAGTATAAATTCATAACATCGCATGTATCAAGTATGTTGAACTTCCTTCTAGGGAGATTCGAGACTCTTATGATGGTTTTTTATAGATTACTCAAAACATTTTGGCACAAAATCAGTTTGTCAATTGATTTTAGATCAAAATCAATTCCATCCAAGGATTCCTTTTCAACGATATACTTGAATTCTTTGAATATGTATTCCATGGTAGCATGTTCAAGTCATTGTCTAGACATGTGGCTAAGTACCTTGGAAAATTCATCACTGATATCATTGGTGGCATCAATACCTTCCTCTTGAGCTTTCTACAACTTCTCATCTAGATTCTTGCAAAATCTTGACCCAAAATTCAATGGATTTGTAAAAATTGAAATGTGATTTTCTCTTTCACCAATTATCCCTTCTTGAACAAGGGTGTTAGGATCAACTTTCCTCAGTTCATTCAAGGCTTCTAGGGTTAATTCCCAATTATTTCATTCTTCTTGGAGCTCATCATTCATCTTTTCAACAATTGATTTCTCTCTTTCTATATCATTATGAACCTCAACATGTCCTTGATTAACCTCTTTCCTTGAGTTAGGATCCTCTCAATCCAAATATCTACTACACAACCCTTTTTCCCAATCTTTATCAACCTCTGAGAAGGATGATTGTATCAAAACTACCAGAGCTAGAGAGGAGATCAAATTTGGTTTTGAGATCTTGAGGAGAATAGTTGTTAACTGCTCCACCGTATCCCTCAGTTCATACTTTCTGGCCTTTTTTTTCTTTAATTTTATTAAGCATGTTATCCATGGCTACCTACACATCTTATTGGGCTCCTTCAGTAGTGACTTTCCCAAGTGCCACTTTGGTTAATGTTAGTATTCAAAAGCAGTGATGTCTTCCTTTCTCTTATGTGCATGTAGGTTGTCACATACATATCTTGAAAAAACCTTTCTCCAGATTCATCAATGGTGATGTAAGAAATGGTCTTAGGTTTCTTACATGTGTGAGATGGGGCAGGAGTCATCGAACTGAAATCAAAGGCTTCAGGAGGGAAAACTTCATCTTTCACTTCTTGAGGGTTTGGCTAACTAGCCAATATGGGACAAAATAAGGGTGTTTTTTGAGGGGGAGAAATGATCATGAATGTAGTACTTGGAGGAGTAAAAAATGTGGTACATAAAGGGGAGGAGTGGAAAAAATGACCATGGAAAACCATTGAAGATAGGGGAGGAGAGGAAGGCATAGAGGAAAAAATGGAGGATGGAGAAGGGAACTGGGACATGTGAGGAAAACCCAGGGTCATACTTATCCCACACAAGAGAAGGGAAAGCTATGAGAATACTTGTGCCAAGAGTGACACTAGAGGAGAGGAGGGATGGTGGAGAGAAATGGGAGTAATTGGAAGTGATAACTGATGAGATATCTAGAAAGATGAGGAAGGAAGGGGGGAAAATGAGGAGGAGAAGATGGAGGAGGAGAGGGCACATCTAGAGGAGAAGTGATAGGAATTGACACATGTGGGCCAAGGTGACAAAGGGAACCACATGGATGATGAGCGGGGAATAAAATGGAAAGGTTAGGAACGTCATGGTGCCAGTTGATGTTTCCCTTGTGTTTCGTTGAGGGGAAGGGGAATCAAAATTGACAATAGTGGTGGAGGGAGAGAAGAAGGTGGTAGATGATATTTTTCCACTATTGTAGAATCTAAATTTCTAATTTTTTACCGACCAGATGCTTCACCTTTATCCTTAGAGTTTACACTCTTGGGAGGGACCCACTTCTTGATGCAGTGGTCACTTTCAATTTTGGGAAGTTGGGATCATTTGGTCTGAATATTCATTGAGTAAAACCAAGAGTTATTTTGGAGTGCTGAATTTGAGTAGATCGTCTTTAATAGATGTGAAAAAATCACTTTGATTGACCAATCAGATCGAGGGAAAACCCATACTCTCTACATTCATCTTTTTCATAAATGGGGTCCAAATATTTCCTTTCATCAACAAGCACCTTGAGGGATGTTAGTGAGGTATTATGTTGTTGCTTCATCTAAAGTCAGGTGATTGTGACCCATCTTCCTGATTGTTATCTCATCCATACAATCAATCCAAATGTCTTCAAGTTCAGGAACATGAAGTTGTATTATTCCAGGACCCTTCAATATTCCTTGATAATTGAATTTAGGCCTCAAATGAATAGTCTTGAGAGTTACACCTTGCGTTTTGGTAGTGACGTTTTTGTCTCTAACAATTTATGTGTAAGTGTAACGACTAATGGATACATGTAAATGAATTCTTTCCTTAAGCTTAATCTATTGGAACTTGTGTATATCCAACAACTATCTTACCAACTCCATCAAGATCCACTAATCACTTGGAAATCTTGGCAATAGGTATGAACTCCCTTGAAATGCTCCTACCATGCTGTAAACCAATGTTGAAAATTTTCAAGGAATGTTGCAAAATCCCCAATGGGATATAGTATTGTCAGTGTGCTAAACAACTCACCTTTGTTTACCGACCAGATGAAATGCACATCATAATTAATTCATGTGGATTACACCATTGCAATCTAGGTGGAAAAAACACAGTCGTTTGTGCTCTTTTGAAAAACCACATAAACGTCTTCTTCAAAGTGCTAAAAAACAATGTGTATCCATATTTAGCATGCTGGAAAAACTCACTTGGATTTAGCCGACCAGACCTGAAATGCACAGAAAGTTATGCACATGATAACTCACATTTGATATGGTTTACACATGTACAATAAGGTGGAGAAGGACTCTACAATGGTTTGACAGAGCCTTGTCAAAAGACCAAATGACATGATGTCTAAGAAGAAAGAGAAGAAACCACTTTGTTTACCGAACCCATGCCTGAAATGCATCACAACAGGTTATAGGTTACATGAATATATTAGAGTCAGAGTGTGATTACATCAGTTGTGTCAATATGCTCGGAAAAATACCTTGAAGTTTGTACCTAGTGAAGGCGAATAATCTTCACCCCCTAAGAAAAATATCAGGATCGAGTCCATGAACCTGTGCGACTAAGAAAGAGAAGAAACGACTCTGTCAGAGCCATTTTGTGTCTTAGAATGACTATTTTACAAAGCTGAATCCAAAAAGGGGAGGCTCAAACGAATGCCAGATCCCCACGGGTCTAGAGCCCCAGAAGGGGAAGTGCCGCAGAGTCAGGATAGGAGTCAAGAAGGGGACAAAATGGAGCTGATTCAAGGAAAGAGACTAAGTATAGAACACTCGGTGGAGGGTGCCAAGTGTCGGCTAAGTAGGATTCTAAGAGGGGTTTGCCCAAAGCAGAGATTAAAACTTGTGCCAGCCCTCCATGTAGCTAATGGTAAACAAAGGTCAAAAGGAAGTGGGCCCAAAATTGGTTAAGTCTCTAGCTATTTTCCCACCCTGTGGAAGCCTCCATGTGTCTCATTGATGTGATTTCAAGAGGTAAAATCCTACGTAATTTTTAAATGAGCGCGGGCTCACCACATGTCCCAGCTTTTTTTTAAAGGGATGGATTCTTTTGAATAGTCAATGCATTCTGATAGGCCAGTGGAGAGTGCCAAGTGTCCAAATGGTGCTAGTCCAAGAGTAGAATTGAGGGATAGTTTTTAGACAAGAACTAAGATGGATGTGTGTCCTCGGTCATATATATGACCCCACCAAGCAAAGGATTCGATTAGTCAAAAAACATAAGGCATCGAATCAAGAAGGTCATGCAGTAAGGAGCCAGATGTTGGCCCCACGCTACTTTAAAGGAAAAATTTCAAATAGTCCACCCCAAGACAACTCTGAGCCCTCCATGTGGTCCTATATTAAAAAGGGGCCCATTTTTGAACTATTTTCCCACCCTTTTGTATAGAACCCGATACAAATTTCGAAGGGGCATATCTTTTTGCTCGGGGCTCAAAATATAGTAAATCTGACACTGTTGGAAATATGGAAGGACCTGGACAAGGGTTCCATACCAAAAAAGGATGTATGTCGAAACTTTAAGCTTTGGGGAGGTTAGGTAGGAGAAAATAGAGAAAATCTTCGAGCCATTAATGTAGAATCTGATCTCTTTAACTACCAGATATGATTCAATTTGATCCGTCATCAGAGAACCAAAAGTGACATATTGTGGGTTTTTAGATTTCCCTTAAGGCATTGATATTTAGTGGTTGAGCTTTCAAATGGGTTTCAATGCGTATCTAATAGGGTGGTTGGAGCTTCAGGATTCGACTTGTCCCCCTTCTCTCTTTTTCTTTCTATATATATTGTAATAATTCTCATTTAAATATAGAGAGACATTTTGGGCATATGAAAGGGTTGTCAAGTTTGTTTTCTTGATGCCATTTTTCCAGGGCATGTGGAGAACCTTCTCTTATGCTTTGAAATTGCTTTTTCCCTGCCTCTATTCCAGAAATGTAATGGTCTGTGCACCTTCCAGAGCAATAAAAACGTGTTTTTTTGGTGTTCTTGTCCATCCTTTGCATCATTTTGTTGTTTCTTCATGCCTCTCCCTTCCAGGGTATTTGTTTTTCTCTGCATGTCCATTTTACAGGTGTGGGATGTTGTGTTTCATGGGGTTTAATGGTGATCTTTGAAGATTTGGGCCATGCCACTTCTGTCTAACCTCCATCATCTCCATTTTTTCTATTTCTTTCTCCCACAACAGTTGAATATCTTGCTTCCTTTTCTGGTGTATCACCGTTTTAGTGTAGGCTCTGATTATCCTTATTTTCTTTCTCTCCTTGTCTCCTTGGAAGTTAGATTAGGATTAGATAGTATGCTTTTCCTGCACTAGAATAGCTTAGTGGCAAGGTAGTTTAGGAAGAGGAACCAACCTTCTCTGAGGATCATTCCTCCATTTGCAAGTCCCACATCTTGGAGAATGATCCAATGTTATGCAAATCACACCAAATGAGTCTACCTTAGAAAAGTAGATCTTACGACTCATTTGGGGGTGTTGTGATTTCACACTAATAGTTTTGGAATGCTTGGTGGGACACTGAGGGATCTTCCATTTCCAAGGTGTCTTATTACAACAAATCATAAGCCATTGTGTGACCACACTAACAGTTTTGGCACATCTAGTGGGACAAGGTATGAAGCACCTTAACACTTAATCTTAGTAGGTTGATGTGTTCCTATTAAGGGCTAGCCTTTTGAGGAACATGAAAGCACATATGGTGACTCCATTTGGTCAACAACCCCATCTCTGAGTTGCAGACCTTTTCCATCCATTTCCACCCATATTCATCCACTTTTCTTCTTCCATATCTCCCATTTTCTCCCATTTCATGAAGTTGTGCAATCACATGACTTCATTCCCTTCATGGAATTCACACCTACAACAGTGCAATCCACCTCCAATGCATTTTACAACTTCTCAAAATTAGCATTATAATAAGATCCAAGACCATTATGCTTACCCCTATGAGCAGGGTCAAAGTCAATTTGGCCATGGAGCTTATCATGAGCAAGGGTATGCATACAATGACAACAGTTAAATGGAGGATGCTATTGTTTTGGAGAAGATTCAAAGAATGGAGGTTAGCATGGTGCAATCCAAGGGCGTAGCACAAATGAAGGCATTTAAGATTGGTTACAGGGCACCTTGTCCATGGGAAGGCCCTTTTCCAAGACATTACAACCCTTAGGAGAAGCTTGACTTCATGGTTGAAGTGCTACCTCAACTTACACAGTGGATTGAGGACATTGAAGCTTATGAGAAAAGTGCGAGACAACCTTGTCAATGGGTAAGTCAATCACCAACTCCTTGTCTTTCATTTTCTCTTCCTCAATCTTTATCATTTTAGCAGAGGCAAGAGTCAAGCCCCTCACTTGCTGCCCCAAGTGTTGATTTCATTTCTCCATCTCCTGATCTTCCACCCCATCTTAGTTCTTCTACCCTTTTCCCTTCCAAGTAGTCATTCCCTCCAAAAAAACAAGAAGTTCCACTTCCCTCCCCACCACAAACAATTACAAAGCTGGTTGAATCCCAACCTGTCACTCCTCTTGTTTTCCCAACCCCATGTTGGGAAGAGACTCAAGAATCCAGTCAAGGAGAATAGCAAGAAGAGGAGACCAATAGAAAATAAATGACAGACAATCTGATGAGTTGGGCTGCCAAATTTGGGTTCATAAAGATCCCCTTGATGGTCAAGCCAATAGAGGAGGTTAGGGTTGAAGAACCAGTGGTGGATAAGGATGAGTTTATAGCAGAGGATAAGGACCATATAGTTTCAGAGGCTCCAAGTGTGGAGCAGGCTACAAAAGAACCTTCGGTTCTTCCTCCCACTTCATCCCCTTCAATCCCTGATGTTGAAGAATAGTTTGATATTTCAAATTTCATGTTTGAGTAAGAGATAAACCATGGTTGGAAAGATTCATATCATGAAGACACCATGAAGGAGGTTGAGAACATGCAACAGGACAAGAACGAGGTAAATTATCTATATAACTTAGAGGATTGCTTTAATGGAGAAAATCCCCTGGATATCACATCATTTTCTCTCCCATCATCCAACTTCCAAGCATATGAGCCTACTGCAATGAAGGAGGGCATTCAAGAACAACATCCTATGTCTCACAACATATCTCTGGAACCAAGGTTGGAAGATATGAGTCCTCCATGTTCTCCATAAGAGAAAGAAGAGGAACAACCAGCTCCAAGTCCAGTTAAAAAGGATCATATGGAGGTGACTAAGACAAATTCAGAGGCACTGAATCATGAGCCAGTTGCACAAAGAAATGAAGATCCCTCTCCCATTTAACCTCTCAAAAAATCTATCTTTTTAGGGGAGCTTGAAATCACTAGATTTATATTTGAAGATGAGGCTTCATATGGTGAAAATAATGAAGTTTTTAAGATCACCATGCAAAAGGGAGAGACTTTGCTACAACAGGACAATAAAGAGTTTGATATCCTGCCAAACTCAAAAGAATGTCTTCAACCACAAGAACCTACTGTAATGGAAGAGAACATGAAAGTACAATCTACAGTTTGTAACATGCCTCTTGAATCCAAGCTAGAAGATTTTTAACTTCCAAAAGTCACACCTGCTGTAGAGGAAGAGAAAAGGCAAGCAGAGGATGTCATCATATCTCTCACACCATCCATCCAAGATGGTCCACAAGAAGACTTCATTTTTGGAGTTGAATTTCAGAGGAATGGGCACATCCAAAGGATCAGACCATGCCCAATCAGGTACTTGGTTTCATTAGAGCCAAGGGGGAGCCAAAACTAGTCATTCCTAGTTCAGGGCATGAGGAAGAGCCTTAAAGTACCAAGGGCCACCATCAATACCTTCAAGAGTCCAATGCAAATCATCTTAAGGAAGTATTTTCCATTAATGTTGATACCTTGATGATTTGGGTGGAGGATAGACTTATAGCTAGTTTTTCACTCATACAGGCAACTATATTTAGTGTCAGACCATTTGCATGGCTGCCTCTCTCGAGAAAGGGAAGCTACTTCTCCCTTCCTATAGCAGGATTTTTTTAGCATTTTTTTTTCTCTCTGATTAGTTTAGGAGTAGGAGTAGACTTTGTTTTCAGTAGAAGAAGTGCTTGTGCACACTCTGCATGTCTCATTTGAGGCATGTATGATTTTGTCTTTCTACATAAGTTTTGTTCATTTTTCTCCAAAGGTGCATAAGGCCAGGCTCTTCAATATTCATGGCAAGACACGTCATAGTTGTCTATAACAATTACTAGTTCCAAAAGGGAAAAAATCCAGAGAAACTTAAGTCGTTTCGAAACAGTACATTTCAAGGATAGGTGAAAGCCTATGTCAATACAATTTTCTACTCTCAGAAACTCCATTTCAAGATTTTCTTATGAAAATTGAGAGTGCAGATAGCAAGACAGGCTCAGGGTCAAACAAAAAATAGAAAAGGCATGTAGTCAAGCTCGCAGTGGCTCAAGGATCAGATATTCAAATTTTAGATCAGTTTCATGTTTATTAGGCATACTCCATGCCCAATGGATGCTTCAAGGCCACTGGTCCATTCATCTAGCAAGAAAATTCCTCTGTGAGTCACCAAAATTGCTATCCATATTTTTCCCTTCGGTAAAATATTGGATCAACCACAACCCTGCATAGAAAGAACCGAAGAAATCATGTTCAAATCCTATAAATAAGTTACAGAGGGACTGTACAATGGAGTGGCGGATCCTGCAAAAGATCAAATGACCCAATGCAAGAAGAAAGAGAAGAAATGAATCTGTCAAGTGAACCTATGCCTTAAATTCATCAGCCAGGTAATAGGCAGGGTTGGAAATGAAATAGTAGAGTTAGAGCTTGAGGCCAAGTGGTGTCGAAGAGGATGGAGCAAGTAGAAGAAGAAACAACAAAGGTGAACAGTCTTTTGGCTCAAAAATATTCAGAACGAGTCCAAAAATTGACTAAGTATGGAGGAGACAACGGAGAGAGCCAAGTGTTAGCACGACACTTCTCCAAAGTTGAATCCAAAAAGGGGAGGCTCAAATGAGTGCCGGATACCCATGTGTCCCTGGCCCCAAAAAGGGGCAGAGTCAATAGAAGTCAAAAGGTGGATAGGGCGGGCCTCAAAAGAGACTAAGTATAGAAGACTCAATAGAGGGTGCCAAGTGTCAGATTGGCGCAATTCCAAGATGGGGGCCCAAAACAGAGATTCAAACTTGTCTAGCCCTCCATGTAGTTAATGGTCAAAAAGTGTCAAAAGGAGAGTGAGACCAAAATTGGTTAAGTCTCCAGCCCTGTGGAAGCCTCCACGTGTCTCATTGGAATGATTTTAAGAGGAAAAATCCTAGGTAGTTTTCAAATGAGCATGGACTTGCCGTGTGTCCCAACTTTTTTCTAAAGGGAAAAATTCAGGGTTTGAATTTTCAGTGCATTGTGATAGGACAGTGGAGAGTGCCAAGTGTCTAAATGGTGCTAGCTCAAGAGTAGAATTGAGGGCCATTTTTCAGACAAGCACCAAGACGCCGTGTGTCCCCAGTCAGATATATGACCCCACCAAGCAAAGGACTAGGAAAAAACATAAGGAAATTAAGAAGGTCACAGAAGGAGCCAAGAGCCACGTGTCGGCCCCATGCTACTTCAAAGGAAAAATGCAGAGACCACCCCAAGACATGTGCCATCCCTCCACATGTCCTATATTAAAAAGGGGCTCATTTTTGAACTGTTTTCCTGCCCTTTTGTACGGACCCGATACAAATTTTGAAGGGGCATATATTTCACCTTGGGGCTCTAAATATAGCAAATATGACACCATTGGAAAGATCTCGGCCTCATCCATGTCATGAAGATCTAAAACTTGAAGTTTGGGGAGGCTAGGTGGGAGAAAATAAAGAACATCTTTGGGCCATTAACGCATAATCTGATCTCTTCAAATACTAGATCTGATTTGATTTGATCCATTGGAGAACTAGAAGCGACATATTGTGGGTAGATTTAGAAAAGGCATTGATATTTAGTGGTTGAGATTTCAAAGAAGGTTTCAATTCGTATCTTAGGGTGGTTGAAGCAGGTTTAGGAAGAGGAACCAACCTTCTCTGGAGAGTTTTTCCATTTACAAATTCCCATACTTTGGGGAAAACTCAATGTTATGCGAATCACACAAAATGACCCTACCTTAGAAAAGTAGATCTGATGACTCGTTTTGGGGTGCTGTGATTTTTCTCTAACAATAACTATGGGTATATTTTGTATTTAAAGTCATAGGCTCTAATACCTAGAGTATTCAATCTAGGATAAATTATCATAACTGTTACTGTGTGGTGACATATTATGTCCTATAAATTTGTAAACTTTTCTTTACTTCTTTTAGCTAACCATCTAGTTTATCACCGATAAATTCACCCCATCTGAATAATTTCTCAGTTTTTGTATGATGGTGATGATTTGATACATCCATCCTTCAAACTCCTTTTCCTCAAGAAGTCCAAAAATATTACTTATCAATGTGAAAATATCATTGATTTCAAGAATGAAATCACTTTGGGGCAATGTATTTTGAAATCTACTCACCATGGGCTTAGGTTTTTAGAGATAATATTTTATTAAGGTGTTTGATATAATCTATTAAATTCTCATCCCAAGCCTTTTGAGCCTTCTTGAGATAAGTATCAACATACATAGTGAGTTCTATCATTTTATGGAAATCCTCAAAATATTCAACATCTAAATGAATGAATACATCTCCATCTTGGTTCTTAACATCCCTAAAGTCAGATTCATAGTGATTGGATTCCTCAAGAATAAATCATTGACATTAAGAAGATATAGGGAAACCTACATTGAGAGGCATTCCAATATCAAAGATGCATTGTATCCACGTTGTCTTTGTAGTACACTTGACCCTATTCTGAAAATCTTCCATGTCAGCATGCCCTCATTCATTAGCCATGACATCAAAATTGGAGTCAATTTTGGAATGGGGAATGACACCTTGATACTTGTACTTCATCTATTTATAATATTATGCCCCACCTTTCCCATTTCCTGAATAGGACACGAGGAAATGAACTGAAAATTTTTCTGAAAAACCCCTATGGATTCTTAGATATGAAAATCTAAAACTCTGCCCTGCTCAACAACATAGAAATTATGAAAAACCACTATTGGGTTTTTCCCCTTGTTAGAAAACTTGAAAATTCCGATAGCCTATCAAAATTTTGAATTTGTTTTGGACCTTTGGATTCTAGAAACACTATCATGATTTGGATCCCATCAAGAACCATATAAATCCCAACATAATGTTATAAAATTGGTGTTGTTTTGCAATGTGAAAACCACAACACACTGTCTAGAGTCAAAGCCTAATTTGTAGTATAGAAAATTTGACACATTATTGGATATACCCTTATGTATATCACTCCTTAATTTATAATAAATTGCTAGAAAATGGAACTTTCTTTACACCTTAACAAATCTGAAACAAATGAGTTAGACATTTTAACTTATCACATTTGATTCAGACTTTTATTATGATAGATAGGTCAAAAATATTGAAAAGGTTATGTCGAGATTTTTTACAAGTTCATCATCATAAAAGTCTAAATTTCATTCTATTATGAAGTTATTGGTCACAAATCTCACCCCCCTTTGTAAAACAAGTAATAATAAATAAAAAAACATCAAGGGACAACTCCACAGTCAGGAAAAAATAAAAAGAATTAAAAAGACCCAAATAACAAGAAAAATCTCAAACGAAACTATTAAAAAGGGTAGAACTCACCTAATAATGAGTCAGGATCAAAGGAAAATGAAGAAATCCCATCAAAATGCCAAGAAGAATGAAATTGAGCTTTCGAGATTCAAAAGTAGGAGCACGAGATCAAATTCAAATTCTTACAAGTACGAATGACATAGAAAATCCATGTATTTATAAACCTCCTTACATATATTACACATAGGACAACACGTGTGGAAATGTAACTTAAACCTGAAAGTAAATGCGTTGACTTGGTAGTGTAAAGTTGACAACAGAGAACATGCCATGCCTATATAATTAGGTCCTAGAAACCCAACTTAAAGAAACCCCAAGCAATTTTAAGAATCAAGGATTGAGATGCATGACACATCTGACATATTGTCAGATGTTTTGATGTAATACAACCTGAAAAATATGACACACTGTAGTATTTTGGGGTTTAGGCTTGGGTAACTTTGACCATGAAGCATATGTTTTTTGGCTTCGATGTTCCGATGCTTTAAAAACCTGAAACCGGAAATAAAAAAGTGTGTCAGGTTTTAGGGGTTGAGAAACATTTGAGATTAAACATATCAAAATGTGATTTAATTCAAAAAACCCAAAAATAGATTATGAAATTATTTTTAAAGCAAAAAATTAATTTTTTGAGGATCAGGAAGAAATTACAGGAACCTTGAAAATTGAGAATTGTTATGTGCACATCAGTATTCCTATTGTTTACATGCATCATGATTATTACTATGTTTATTCCCTATCCCCCCTACAAGATTTCTATTTCAGATGTGCACATTAGTTTCAACTTTCCTCATTTGGGCTGCTCATTCCTTGGTTCATTTCACACAGCCCAAATGAGTGGGGGAATTAATTGGGAGACTATATCACCTTCTCTACAATTCAAAGACAATGTATTATGGATTCTGAATCACAACACTACTGAATGTTTGCAACTCGATGGGTTGAAAATATCAGCATGATTGCATAACATAGAGATTTTCCTAAAGTGTGGGAATTTTCAATCTGGAAAGCTCTCTAGATGAAGGCAGGATCCTATTCCTCTATTCTGATGCACACTTCCAAATTGTAGAGGATAAAACCAAAAATATACTCTAACTTGCCAAGGAGACAAGGTTAATAAGATGTAAGAAATTAAACCTAATATAACAAAGGTGATGCACCAAAGGAATGCTAAACAATTTCTTTTCCATTAAAAACGTAATATAACCACCATGAATAGGTAACCAGGATTACAATGAGAGATTAGAAGATGCAATGAACATAAGAAAGGGTTGAAAATTATCCACAGACTTTTATTATTGCTCCAAAGATTTGATACAGTGCATTACAATGGCCAAGAGGCAAGATTACATTTTACAGTTTAGATGGGAGGTTTAAACTCCAAAAATTTACTTACAGATGAGAGAAGAAGGGAGGGTGCAAATCCAAAATGTCCAACCCTAGAAAAATTCCCATCCTTACAATATATATGAAGAATGAGAGAAGAAGAAGAGAGGAATTCAAATCCTTCTCCAAGCACCCTAAACTACATTAAATTAACCTACAACAATGATGGGTTCTATTGTAAAACCCATGCCTCCATGTACTATGCCTTTTTGGGCAAGAAAGGAAGCCCATACTTCATCATTGTGGTTGGTGAGAAAATTGGAATATCCTAAAAAATGACGGACTTTTTTTACTCATTTTGAATAACTTAGTCTCACTTAAATTAAGATAACCAGATGTAGTTTTGTAGAGGAGACCGTAAGCTTTCCAAAAAGTCATTTCTTATAAAAAATCTGAATCCCAGTCAAAAGTTATGGCCATTTGAAGGTTGGGGGCTCATTCTAAAAAAAAAATCTGAGTGGTTGGCTCTATTTCTCCGAAGTTCCAAAATGCATGCAACTTTCGAAATCCCAAAAACTCAAAATTTCATACATTTTGACTTTGAAGGTTGAGTTACTGTTCATCTTCTTAGGCGTGTGAAACCTCTGAAACCCCAAAAGTCTAAAAATCTAAAATTCAAAACTTTCAGAACTTTGGAACTTTCCATTTCATATTTTTTTCCACTATTCATCCTTAAAATCGCCTAAGAGTTCCGAAACTTCAAAACCTAAAATTCTGAAATTTCAGACTTATGGAATATTAGAACTTTCTATTTCAAAATTTTTTCTACTGTTCATTGGAAAATCATCCTGAGAGTTCAAAAACTCTGCAACCCAAAACTCCAAAAATCCCTCCACGTTGACCCTAAACCAAGTTTAACCTCCAAAATATGAACCTTTTCAGAGTTTAGACCTTTAGAATTTTAGGGATTTTCGGTTCATTTTCCAACCATTCATTGCCTTTCTCCAAAAATAAGAAACCTGAAAGTCTGAATTTCAAACTTTCAGGGTTTCAGAACTTTTCCCTCTTGGACTTTTTCCTTTCAAACTTCTGGCACTGTTCACCTGTCTGTGCTCACCAAGATCTCTAAAACTCCAAAATTTGAAAGTCTAAAATTCAGACTTTCAGAATTTTGAACATTTTTATTTCAGGCATTTGACACTGAGTCCTTGAAATACACCATTAGCCTACCTTGGAAAGGCTCCACCTCCGAAGTCTAAATTTTGGACTTTGGGACTTCTTGATTCTTCGAATTAGTTCAAGCTCCCAAACTTCTCTATGATGTGTTCAGCCTTCTCAAAATGCAAGCTCTCTTTATGGATTAACTCCTCCATTTTCGTTGTGTGCAAGTTCTTGTTTGTCTAATTTTTTCCCAAGGGGAAATCTTGGATAATAGGTACACAATGATACACTAAAACATCAGGGTTCATAGAAGCTAAGAAACATCTTGAAATTCAGACTTGGGCCTAAAACCATTACAGGATAAAAGTGTCCAACATAGAAAGGAGGGGTGGGCACGAGTACTCCACTTAGGTAGTCCTATCCTTTGGGAAGAAACATGTACAATAAAAATGAGCAATATATCAAAGTCATAATTTTCCAATCTCCAAAAACACATACTCGATTACAAGTTAGAATTAGGAAAAATAGGAATAAAATCAATGACATGTTACACACTTTGAGTAAGGGGACTAATTACTCCATTTTCTTGGGATCATCTGTGACCAATTTCTTTTGCATTTTTGATCATCTGCAATGCCAATTTTCCATGGGAAAGCATTAACACTTGGAGATTAAACCTGAAAAATAGCCTAATACTCTTCCCTTAGTGATAGGAAACCTAAACCATATATTTAGTGATAGGATGCTCAAATCAGTTTGGAAACATGACACAAAAATTTCTCATTTTAGTGATGGGCCATTTAAATCCCTAGTTTTGTGATAAGACTACTAAATCCTCAGTACTATTCTAACCATCTATAAGGGAAATAAAATACATGAACACTTCTATCTCTTCTCTCATGGCACACAGGTGTATTCTGTCCTTGATTCACTTATTTTTCAATAAATATTACTATTTTCACATTTACTAAGTTAAATTTCAATTTAATTTATTTTGAGCATTGACTACACTTATTTTCTTATATTTGTTCAACCTTACTCTGAAAAAAGAGGAACACAAAAATGGAACGAGGAACAATATCAAGCAAAAGGTGCTCTGGAAAAGGATATACCCCAAGAACAAACAAAATCACCATCTCTACTATGCACACAAGGTCACTTCTAGGATCATTATCCTCTTCTAGATTCCATGATACACATTTCATGATATTCATTCTATATAGTATCATATACAATCCTCATTCGGCATGCTATTGATTATTACTCCCTTCAAATATCCAAAAGGTACGATCTTCTTATCTACTTTATGCTATTGAATATTCATTCACTGAAATAGAGTGAGGGAAAATTTAGAAAAAAAATCATGCAATTTCTACTTACATCACTCTTCCAAACATATCATTATATGCATGATTCCTACACAATAAAAATACACATTAACAACACATGTTTTAATTTTAAATTGGTTTATCTGTAGACACCTAAAATTAGGTTGTAACCCTCTAAGACCCTTTCAAAAAACATACCACCTTACCATGACCCTTTTCAAAAATTTTAATTAATTAATTAATCTAACTATTAATTATAGGTTAATTACCACCTTACCCCTCCACCTCACCTTTCTACCTCACCTTGGACCCATTCATAGGGCATTGAACTAACTGAGACTAGGTCATCACTCCTAGCATTGATTTATCACTTCAATTATCTAACTAAGACTCTTTCAAAACCTAGTACTTATTTTTATCACCGAATAACAACACCCTCCCATTTGCACAAGTGTGTGTGCTCGAGCTCACAATGTGACTGGGTAACATGGGTAATATCTCAATGTTGTGTGACTTGTTACTTGAGATAGACCTCCATGGAAAGCAGGTTCTTCTTCCTAATGCTAGTGAAAACTAACTATACTGAGATTAAGATACTAACTATCTCTATCCTATAATTTCCAAGGGACCATGGAGAGATAAATAACATGCAATTGAAGCAAAACAACACTACATAGGTGATGCACCAAAAAAAGGAATGAGAACAATTTCTAATGTGTGAAAATGGAAGCAAAATACAAATCAGAGAGGGTGATGACAGTTCTCCATAGTCTAATAACAACATTCACAACACACTTCCATGCATACACAACAATAATAGGTCCATGCAAGAGTATAGAGTAGACACAAAAATTTGCAATAACATTAGAGAGGTAGGGAGAATGCAACAACTCAACAAGGGAAGATATATCCACAAACATGAATCTATTGCTTCATTAATACACACCATCCAAACTATTACAAAGGAAATGCCTGGATCACCATGCAAGGATTCCACTATAAAATCCTACAACAAATTGGCTTCATAAAACCAAAATGACAGAGTTTTTCTACTCAAAATATTTTCCCCTTACAATAAGCCCAATATTCCAATTTATACAATTTTGTTAGAGAGGGAGAGAAGGGATGTAAATCCCGAAATCAAATTTTCAAAAAATTTCAATTCATAATAAATGAGTGTGGTTGGTGATTTTGGACCTGTAAAAGAAATCTCAAGGTGGTCCATAACCTGCAACAGAGAAGGAACAGAAGCCCATGCTCATTAAATGCCTCTCCAACCACTAATAAAATCAATGTTCAAAACACGTCACGTTTTCCTCAAAATAATCATCAAAAATTAATAAATTTCTTTATTTTTTGATTTATTTGTGTCTTTTTTGGAGTTACGGTTCCAATGAGACCAATTTTTTGAAAATCTGTTGAGAATTACAAAATATATGACCCTCTGAGCATGAGCAACTATTTTGGGGTTGTCAGGCATTTCTTGCACTTTACGGGACTAAGCATTTAATTTCTTGGATCTGGAGATGTTTATTTTATTTTCACCCACATACCCTTAATTAAAAAAATATATCTAGCTTTGTGGTGTAGAGGACGTCGAGAGCTTTCCAAAAAGTTCAATTTTGTCAAAATCAGAGCTCCGGGTCAAAAGTTATACCCGTATAAAGTTCAGGGGTTAGGCGTTCCATGTGGGCTCTCACAATCGGCATCATATCACCTTCCTTTGTATTGCGGGTATTGCAAGATTTTGGGGAACTTGTGGCACTGGGGTATAAGAGCCGCTTAGGCCACCAATTCATTCTTTACCAGCATCTAGCTTACTACGGAAGTTTTGGCTTTCACGGGCCCATGACGCACACTCCACACTTGGGCCACTTGGACCGCTCGACCCTGCTATCATTACACTATTTAGGTGTGCAACCATTTCATCCTTTTTACATATCCACATCCCAAATTTCCTAGGACATTTGGGCCTTTCGATTTTGCCATATCTGCAATAGACTAACCTGCTTCAAATCCTTCACTAATCGAACAAGTCAACATTTCGAGGAACTCGCGGCTCGATGGAACTTGGACGACCTAGGCTGTTGGGACTTTATTTTTCTGCAATACACTATTTTTTTAGCATTTCATACCCAAATCAAGGATGAGGAACCTTAATTTAATCCACAACTGTTCCAACTGAAGCCCCTAGGCCCACAATACATTAAAATAGGTCATTTTTCAATTTTAAACAAATTTTTGCTAACTCAAATGAAAAGTTTTTTTAAAAATTGATCAAACACGACCCTGTGCAGAAAGAAATTCAAGGGACGGTTCCGTCATATGAGCCCACACGTTTTAAATCCAACAAACAGGTTGCAGATGGGCTCTAAAATGGAGGAGCAGGGTTGGGGAAGGAAGCAAACAGTGTCAAAGAAAACCAGAGGCTCAAAGGAAAAGGAATGGAGAAAAACTCAAAGTCTTCGGGCTCTACGAATGATTCAGAACGAGCCCAAAATTGGCTAAGTATGGGGAATCAGTGGAAGCTTCCACGTGCCTCATGCATCTCCAAAGATAAACTCAAAAAAGTAGACTCAAATGAGCATGGAGCTTCCACGTGTCCAAGCCTGAAAAAGGATAGAGTTGGCCATTGAAAAGTCCAAACAAGTGGAAAGAACCACGTGTCAGCTCGATGCAATTTCAAGATGGGAGCCCAAGGTAGAGACTCAAACTTGCGCCAGCCCTCCACGTGGTCAAGGGTCAACAAAGGTCAAATTCAAAGTGGGCCCAAATCGGTTAAGTATAAGAGTGCAGGCAGAAGGTGCCACGTGTCTTAATGGCACACATTCAAAGGCAGGATGGCCCAAAGTAGAGACTCAAATGAGTGCAAGGCTTCCACGTGTCAGCTCGGTGCATCTTCAAAGATAAATCTAAAAGCGGGTCCTTAGACAAGCGCCAAGCCTCCACGTGTCCCTGGTCAGATGTATGGCCCCGCCAAACAAAAGGACTTAGTTAAAAAACATAAAGGAACAAAGAAAAGCTGCGGAAGGAGCCACGTGTCAGCCTGACGCAACTTCAAAAGCAAAATCCAAAAGTGGTCCCCAAACAGCGCCAACCCTCCACGTGGCCATGTTCCAAGTCAAAGTGGGAAGGTGGGTCGCCGGAGGTAATTTTAACTTTTGGCTTTGTTCCCAAGAGACATAAAATATAAAAATGAGTTGTGCCTCCGCCGATGCCCAAAGGAGCCATGTGTCAGGCCTAAATTACATGTGGGCAAGTGGGCCTTGAAGTGATTTTTTTCCCAAATGAAAAATTGCAAACTGGTAGTCCCAAAGATGTTTTTTTTGACAAAAAAGGTATTGTGGGGCTGTGGGGCAATTTTTGCATTTTTGTATTTTTGTGCCAAAAAGGGAGGCAAAGTGAATTTCGGGCCTGCGGACCCGTTCTGCTAACTAGTTTCTACCATTTTTGTATGGACCCGATTCAAATATTCAAATGGGCATATCTTCTGATCCAGTGCCCGAAATCAAAAAATTTGGCACCATTAGAGAGATCTCGACCTCGTCTACACCATGGAGATCTGAAACTTTAATTTCAATGAGGTTAGGTGGGAAAAAAATTTGGAAAAATGTCTTCGTGCCATTAATATAGGATCCAATTGCTCTAACAACTAGATCGGATTTGATCTGATCTGTCGTTCTTCCTCCTTCAATGCGTTGAACAAGTAATTGAGGTAGATTTGACAGATTGTGGGTGGATTTACAGGGGCATTGATGGCTGGTAGCTGAGCTTCAAATTAGTTTTCCCACCTCTCTCTTTTCTTCTCTCTCTGCACTGCATCTATAAAAGAAGGAGCTGGGCTCATTGTAAAGGGTTGGACAGTTTTGTTTTGCACCCTCCCTTCTTCCCTTGTCTATAAGAGAATTTGTGGAGCTTTCGAACCTCCCATTCAAGTTGTAATACAAAGTTTTTCCTCTTGGCTACTGTAGTGTACTGTATCAACTCTGGAGCAATAATATATGTTTGTGGATGATTCTCAACCCTTTCATGTGTTCATTGTTTCCTTCTGATCTCTCATTATAGTTTGGTTATCTGTGCATGGTAGTTTGTATTGCATTTCTATGGTCTGTGTTCAATTACAAAATAGGTGTTTAACATTCCTTTGGTGCATCACCTTGTTAGCTTAGGTTTATTTTCCTTGTATCTTCTCAACCCTGTCTCCTTAGTAAGATAGAGTAGGTTTTAGAGTAGATCCTCTTGTAATTTATTTGTGTGCACCTGAATAGAGGAATAGGAACCAACATTAATCTGGAGAGCTCTCTCAACTCGCAAGGTCCCACACTTTGAGAGATGCTCCATGTTGTGCAATCACACTGAGAGTCTCAACTCATCTAGTTGCAGGCACTCAAGGGTGTTGTGATTCTGCACTAACAGTTTTGGCATGCCTTGTGGGACAAAGAGGTCTCCATTTTTATTGCAGCAAGATTGATGTGCACTTGTTGTAAGTTTTAAGCTTTTAAGAAGCTTTGAAATTGCACATGTGTGACTCCAAAGAGATCAGAATCCACTGGTTTCAGCAGTCCAAGCTTGTCAAGTTCATGAGAAGAATAAAAACAAGGTCAAGACCTAGAGAGGAGGGATTATTTTTCTATCTGCACTTGTCCCTAGATAGAGCAAGAAGGGGAAGAAGAGCCCAAAGGTCTCCATCTCCACCAAACAACCTTGTCAACACCCCCTCCTAGTAGGCCATTCATTCAATCAACAAGGGTTCTCAGGCCAATCATAATGGCACAACCACCCAACCCCTATGTCAACTTCACTGGCAGTAGCCCACTCACCCTCAATGCACAAAATCCAGTCCCAGTTGCAGCATTAAAGAGCATCCCATTTTCACTGGAGAGAACCAGACTTCTCCTAGTGACCACATTCAAGACATTGCAAATGTCTGTGCAATTCATGAGATCACTGAGATGGACATTGCAGTCAAGTTGTTAGCCTCTTCACTCAAGGGTAAAGCTTCAAAATGGTTCAAGAGTCTAACAACAGGCTCTATTCAGACTTGGGACCATCTGTGCAGAGCTCTTCATAACCAATTTGGAGAAAAGGGAGATAACCTATCCTTGTTAGAGCATTTGACAACCATCAAGAGGGCCCCTAATGAGCAGCTGACAGATTTCAACTTCATATTCCAAAGGACATGGGACAGGATTCCATTGGCTGTAAGGCCCACAGATGAAGGTGCTTTCTTATACTTTCTTAGAGCTCTAAATCTGATATTGCTTTAATGATTCAATCAATGGGAGGCACAACCTTACCTACAGCCTATAACATTTCCATAAGAGATGAAAATTGCTTAATCCAGGATGGAAAACTTCTCCTAGGCCACCTATGCCTCTATACCCAGAACTAGGAGATCCGAGGACTAGACATACACCTACATTAGCTCCTATACCTACTCCTATGAATCTGAGTTTAGCTAAAGCCTCCACCTTATCTTCTCTAACACTTCAAAAGAGCTTCAAGAAGTTATGAAACAATTACAGAACCTAGAGAATGAGCTAGTGACTATCAAAAGGTAGTAAGCTCAGATTTCTATGCCATATCACCATCAAACTCAATATTAGGCTATACCCCCATATCAACAAAATAGACCACCAGCTCAGGCTACAAATCAGAACCAAAACAAAGGATAACCTCAAGCTGCTAGGCCTTTCTGGTCATATGATCCAAACACAACTTCAACATCAAGGGCCTTGGTTCCAACACAAAACAATATGGCACAAGAATATGATTGGTGTTTCCCATGCAATCAGCCCCATAACCAATCAATGTGTTTTAATGGTGCACTAAACTAGGCCTTGATGGTACAGACCATTGGTGTGTCACAAGAGTCTAGCCAAGAGGAAAATCAGTAGCAAGGAGTTCAACAAGAGGCACCTCCAAGTGAGACTATGCTTGTCAATTGGCAGGCTGAAGATTTCTGTGGTATGAATCAAGCCCCTTCTCAAAGTGTAGCTGCCAATACACGGTCCAAGAAAAGGAATATTGGAGAGGGACAATCACCAAACTCAGGTAATCCTCAACCCTCCATTACTCCACAAGGTATTGGCACTCAAAATGCAACTCCCAATATGCAGAGTCAGCCCAAGCCATCTTCAAACCCACTCAGCACCGGTTGTAACGACCCATGTGCAAGAGAAAAAATTACTAGGAAAGGGGCAACAAAAGGATATCTCATTTAACATCATTGAACAAATGAAGAAGACAAATGTGAACATTTCAATGTGGGAGTCATTGGCCATTCTAGGACAAAGAGATCTGTTGCAGACTGTTATGGCCAATTGGTCAAGCTCAAATCAGCCCCCTAACCAACAAGAGAAAGTGCTTACCAATGATTCCAAGCCTGAAGGAAACCATGGAGGACAACAAGGTAAGAATCTGAAGCCCCCTCCATTCTATTTTTCATTGATCATTGGAGACAAATTTGTACATAATTGCATGATTGATTCGGGGGCAAGTAGCTCTGTAATGCCAAAACAAATAGCCGATCAGCTGGGTCTTCAATACGAAGTCATCTCCAGGGGCGTAGTGCAATTAGATGGGACAATGGTAACAATGGTTGGAGTCATCAAGGATTTGAGCCTCACACTACACGCCTGCCCCAATGTGACTGTATTGCAAAACGTATCAGTCATAGACTTGCCACCACATTTTGCATTGTGTTTGTCAAGAGACTTCACTGCTAAGATTGGAGGCTATTTGTCTACTGATTGGTCACACATGATTTTTAGAACAAGGTATGGAGCTAAGGCTACAATCAGATCTAAGCCCATTGCAGATTACCATATTGAGTCTTATGTACCCAGCCCGATCAATGCCAATTGTTCAGCCTTTGATCAGGAGGACCTCCCAAGCACTTGTGAAGCAGATACCAAGGTTGGGTGTATCCCAGACTTGACCCTCGACGAGTGGGTGAACAAGAGGCATGATTTTGACCCCTATAAAGAGATGGAGGAATCTGAGCTAGGAGTCTACTATTTGCATGAGGAGAATCATCCTCTTCCTGACATCATTAAGCCAGACCACAAAGATGATAATGAGGTATGGCAGTTATTCTTTGATGGCTCAAGAAGTAGACAAGGAGCTGGAGGAGGAGCTATGCTTGTTTCCCCTCAAGGTATGAAATACTACTCATCTTTCCATTTCCAATTTTATTATTCAAACAACACAGCAGAGTATGAAGCCTTGGTCCATGGACTGCATTGGGGAAGGAAAAGAGGGTATAAAAACTTGCAAGTGTTTGGCGATAGTGAGCTAGTTGCAAATCAAGTCTGAGGAAAAAATTTTGCCAAGAACGATCTGTTAAAGAGCTACAAGAACCAGGTATGGGACCTCATCAAGGATTTTGAAGCATTCAGCATCAATTCCATCCCAAGGAAGAAGAATGAAGCAGCAGACAAATTGGCAGCAATTGGGGCAGCATTTGATGTTGTAGAGAGTATCAAGAGTGATAAATCTCAGCCCCATATCAAAGTGGTTGTAAGACCAGCTGTCCCTGATAATAACACAAGTTGGAAAGTCTTCGAGAATGATCAACAAATTGTCAACTTTCTACAAGAAGAAGCTGAGTTCTCCTCTAGAAACCAAGACAAACTGGAGCAGCAGTATGGTGATCAAGTGGTGCAGCTGAGGACCAACAAACTACCAAAGGGTCTTGTCACTTTGGAATCAATCTTCAACCCAAATGACCAATTCTGAAAGGAGAAGGTGAATATTCAGGTAAAGGGTGAAGATTCAGAGCCCATTTTCATAGAAGAAGGAAAAATGTTGCAGATTGGCAAGGTAAGCACTCAACAAGAAAAATATGAATTTATTCAACTTTGTCAAGAATTCCCAGATGTCTTTTCCTGGACTTACAAATATTTAAGAGGTTTCAACCCAAAGCTGGCACAACACACTATCGAGCTGGATCCAAGGTCTAAGCCTTTCAAAATAGAAGCAAAGGCCAGTAAATCCTCACATTGAGCCTCTCATGAGAAAAGAGTTGAACAAGCTAATTGAGGCCAGCATCATCTTCCCTATCAAGCATTCAAGTTGGGTTGCAAACTTGGTGCCTGTGAGGAAAAGAAATGGAGAAATCAGACTATGTGTGGACTTTCATGATCTGAACAGAGCATCACTCAAGGATCACTATCCACTTCCATCAATGGAACAGATCTTACAGGTTGTAGTTGGCTCTGAGAGGTTTTCACTGCTAGATGGATACTCAGGCTATAACTAGATAATGGTGAAAGAGGAAGATCAATTTAAGACAACCTTCACCACCAAATGGGGTACATATGCTTATAAGAAGATGCCATTTGGACTATCAAATGCTAGAGCAACATTTCAGTGAGCTATGGACATGGCATTCAAAGGCTTAATCAACAATATAGTCCTGGTGTATCTAGATGATATCACCATCTTCTCAAAGAATGTTGCAGACCATCTCTTCCACCTCAGACAGGTATTTCAGAGGTGTAGAAGATTCAGAGTGTCATTAAACCCAAAGAAGTGTGTGTTCTTGGCACATGAGGGGAAATTGTTGGGCCACATTGTCTCAAGATAAGGGTTGACAATTGATCCTGAAAGGGTTGAAGCCATCCAGAACACTTCCATTGCCACAACACAAAAAGTCTCTCCAAAGCTTCTTGGGGAGAATAAACTTTGTTCACAGGTTTGTGCCTGATTTTTCCACTCTTGTGAAGCCTTTAACAATGATGTTAAAGAAGAGTCTTGCATTTAAATGGACAACAGAAGGAAAAGAGAGTTTTGAGGCCATCAAGCTCGCAATATCACAGGCCCCAACTCTTATTAACCTAGACTTTTCAAAAGACTTCATGTTGTATGCTTTTGGAGGGTCAGACACCATCTCAGCCATCTTGGTTCAGCCCAACAAGGAAGGTTCAGAACAACCCATAGCCTTCTTCAGTCAGAGCTTGGAGGACTACGAGGTAAAGTACTCTTTCATTGAAAAACATGTCCTTACTGTTATTAGGAGCTTGAAGAAGTTCAGACACTTGGTCTCAAACAATAAGATTCAACTACTAGTATCTCATGTTGGTGTCAAGGATTTTCTCCTAAACAAGGACTTGAATGAGAAGAGAGCAGGTTGGATCACTCGGGTAATGGAATATGACATTGAGATCAAGGTGACCAAACTGGTTTGTGGCAAGGGTCTGTGTGAACAAGCTCACTTCCAAGCAACAATGAGTCAGTGGATGAAAAAGAGGTTGTCCTATTACTACAGAATGATCAAGAGCAACTAGCTAATGATGCACCTATTCCATGTTGGACTCAAGCCTTGGTGCATTATCTCCAAACAGGTTTGTGCCCTCCAGAATGGAACAAAGCAAAGAGGAGATACTTTAGGTTACAAGCCATCCCATATGTGCTTGTTGGTGGTGTCTTGTTTAAGAAGGATATCAATAGTGTTCTATTGAGGTGCATTGGGACAGGCCAAATTGAGAGAGTGTTGCATGAGTTCCATGATGGAGAAGTAGGAGGCCACTTTTCCCCTCGAGTAACAACTCTCAAGATCATGAAAGCTGGTTATTATTGGCCTACAGTGTTTAGGGACTGCTACTCATGGATCAAGAAGTGCAAGAAGTGTGCATTCTTCACAGGGAAGGAAAAGTTAGCACCCCTGCCCCTTCACCCAATTTCAGTGGATCATCCATTCATGCAATGGGGACTAGACTTCATTGGAGTGATTAACCTAAATTCAATCCAGGGCCACAAGTGGATACTTACAGCAACAGACTATTTCACCAAGTGGACTGAAGTAGTGGCACTTAAGGAAGCAAATGAATCCAACATCTTGGATTTCTATGAAGGAATAGCCACCAGGTTTGGAGTCCCTACCACTATTATATCAAATAATGCATTGGCATTCCTTGGTACAAGGATCACTGAATGGGAAGTCAGGAATGGTGTATACCTCAACACTTCATCAAACTATTACCCTCAAGGTAATGGCCAAGCAGAGTCCACAAACAAGAACCTATTAAGGATTATCAGAAGGACTCTTGATGAAAATAAGAGAACTTGGCATACAAAGCTCAAATCAGCTCTATGGGCTGATAGGATCACATCCAAAAGATCCATAGGTAACTCCCCATACAAGCTTGTATATGGAAAAGAGGCAGTATTTCCCATATCATTGGAGCTTCCCACTTTGGAGCTCATGAAACAGTTGGAACTAGCCGAGTTTGAACCTATGGAAATCAGGTATGCAGAGCTGATGGAAGTAGGAGAAGCAAGAGAGCATGCAATGTAGAGCATGGAAAAGGATCAAGCATTGATCAAGAAGGGCTTTGATAAGAAAGCAAGAATGAGGACCTTTCAAGAAGGGGACTTAGTTCTAAAGTGGGATGCAGATCGGGAAAAGCCAGGAAAGCATTCCAAGTTTGATGCCATTTGGAGTGGCCCCTACATGATCACAGGGTGCAAAAGCAGCAATGCCTTCTAGCTGGCTAAATTGGATGGTGAAGAATTACAGATCCCAGTTAATGGGATCTATCTCAAACATTGCTACTAAAAGGGAAGGTTCCACCCTTGTAAATATTAGCATAGAATTTTTATTTCCCCTAAGTGTGTATGCACATTGTTTTGTTGTAGCATAGGTTTTGTTTCCCTAAGTGTTGTGGCACATGTTTTTTGTTGCTCTAGGTTTGCATTGTTATACAGTTCAATGTGCCTCCAGGTGAATGCGCCAGGCCCTTCAACATTTTGCAACAGGGAGACCCATAGTTTCCATAACAGTTGCTCGTTTTAAAATAGAAAAAATATAGAGAAACTAAAATTGGGTCCCAAAAGGTCCATTTTTCAGAAGAACAGGATCAATGTCGGGTCAACACCCATGACTCCATGCCCAATGGATATAACAAGGAAACTAATCTATTCATCTAGTAGGCAGATGTCCCCACGAGTCACCAAATTGTTATCTCAATTTTTCCCCCGGAAAAATTGATCAAACATGACCCTGTGCAGGAAGAAATTCAAGGGATGGTTCTGTCGTACGAGCCCACATTTCAAATCCAACAAACAGGTTGCAGACGGGCTCTAAAATGGAGGAGTAGGGTTGGGGAAGGAAGCAAACAGTGTCAAAGAAAACCAGAGGCTCAAAGGAAAAGAAATGGAGAAAAACTTGAAGTCTTCGGGCTCTACGAATGATTCAGAATGAGCCCAAAATTGGCTAAGTATGGGAGAATCAGCGGAAGCTTCCATGTGCCTCATCGGTGCATCTCCAAGGGCTAAACTCAAAAAAGGAGACTCAAATGAGTGTGGAGCTTCCACATGTCCCAGGCCTGAAAAAGGATAGAGCCGGCCATTGAAAAGTCCAAACAAGTGGAAAGAACCACGTGTCAGCTCGACGCATAATTTCAAGATGGGAGCCAAGGCAGAGACTCAAACTTGTGCCAGCCCTCCACGTGGCCAGGGGTCAACAGAGGTCAAATTCAAAGTGGGCCCAAATTGGTTAAGTATAAGAGTGTAGGTGGAAGGTGCCACGTGTCTTAACGATGCACATTCAAAGGCGTGGCCCAAAGCAGAGACTCAAATGAGCAACAAGGCTTCCACGTGTCAGCCCAGTGCATCTTCAAAGATAAATCTAAAAGTTGTTCCTTAGACAAGTGCCAAGCCTCCACATGTCCATGGTCAGATGTATGGCCCCTGCCAAACAAAAGGACTTAGTCAAAAAACATAAAGGAATAAAGAAAAGCTACAGAAGGAGCCACGTGTCAGCCCGACACAACTTCAAAAGCAAAATCCAAAAGCGGTCCCCAAACGAGCACCAGCCCTCCACGTGGCCATGTTCCAAGTCAAAGTGGGAAGGTGGGTCGCTGGAGGTAATTTTAACTTTTTGGCTTCATTCCCAAGAGACATAAAGTATAAAAATGAGCTATGCCTCCGCTGATGCCCAAGGAGCCATGTGTCAGGCCTAAATTACATGTGGGCTGGTGGGCCTTGAAGTGATTTTTTTTCCCAAATGAAAAATGTGGACTTTGAAGATGTTTTTTGACAAAAAGTTATTGTGGGGAAGCAGGGCAAATTTTTGCATTTTTGTATTTTTGTTCAAAAGGGGAGCAAAGTGAATTTCAGGCCCACAGACCCATTCTGCTAACTGGTTTCCACCATTTTTTGTATGGACCCGATTCAAATATTCAAATGGGCATATCTTCTGATCCAGTGCCCTGAAATCCAACAAATTTGGCACCATTGGAGAGATCTTGACCTCGTCTACACCATGGAAATATGAAACTTTAATTTTGATGAGGTTAGGTGGGAAAAATGTGGAAAACATCTTCATGCCATTAATATAGGATCCAATTGCTCCAACAACCAGATCGGATTTGATCTGATCCGCCGTTCTTCCTCCTTCAATGTGCCGAACAAGTAATCAAGGTAGATTTGACAGATTGTGGGTGGATTTGCAGGGGCATTGATGGCCAGTAGCTGAGCTTCAAATTAGTTTTCCCACCTCTCTCCTTCTTCTCTCTGTGTTGAATCTATAAAAGAAGGGGTTGGGCTCATTGTAAAGGGTTGGACAGTTTTGTTTTGCACCCTCCCTTCTTCCCTTGTCTGCAAGAGAATTTGTGGAGCTTTCGAACCTCCCATTCGAGTTGTAATAAAAAGTTTTTCCTCTTGGCTACTGTAGTGTACTGTATCAACTCTGGAGCAATAATATATGTCTGTGGATGATTCTCAACCCTTTCATGTGTTCATTTTTGTCTTCTGATCTCTCATTATAGTTTGGTTATCTGTGCATGGTAGTTGTATTGCATTTCTATGGTCTGTGTTAAATTGCAAAACAGTGTTTAACATTCCTTTGGTGCATCACCTTGTTAGCTTAGGTTTATTTTCTCTCGTATCTTCTCAACCTGTCTCCTTGGTAAGATAGAGTAGGTTTTAGAGTAGATCCTCTACAAATTTATTTGTATGCACCTGAACAGAGGAATAGGAACCAACCTTAATCGGAGAGCTCTCTCAACTCACAAGGTCCCACACTTTGAGAGATGCTCCATGTATTTGATAATCAAACACAACACTAGATAACCTAATTTATTCACCAGCAACCAACTTCTTGCTCCACAGTGTCAGATCATTCACAGGGAAGCACTCAGGATTCATTGATGCAATACTAGATCTAGACTTGTTTCTCCTATGAATTCCCAACAACCAATGCATCTACCAATCTCCCAGTCCTGAGATAATTATCATAACTAGGTTTTTATTTCTTAACTTTAGTTTTATACTTTTTATTGTCTACTATTGTACTACTTGTTTCTCACCTGAATATTTTCTATCATCCATCTATTTGATACCCTACCAACATGAGCCTCTATGCCTTCCCAATCACCTCTTTCACCCTTACTGAGCCTTCACCCAAACCCTAACACCTAGCCTAAGCCTTTCCAACACTCTATGCAATCACAAAGAGACAGAACTAAACCCTTTTCATATTTGGCACCCAATTGTTTGTACTATGATCTATTAGCCAACCGATACTGGATAAAACTAGTGACCAACATTGGTTCCCCAATTGAAATCACTTTGTGTGTGGAACTCTCCCTTAAACCAATGAGCTAATTTACTTACCCAAAACCTCTCAAAACCTCTCACAATCAAATCCAGACCTCCATAACACCCTAAATTACACGTACAGACCTTAACAACCTACCACCTACTAGCATTTAATTTTTTCTTACTAGAATTTAATTTGTTTTAAACTTGGATTGACAACCTTCTAGGAAGTAGCCCACTTCCTAGATCTAGCTCTTGCTAGGAAATCCACCAATTGACGCTTTTAATTCTATCTTGTGGTCTTACATTTCTTTTCAGGTAGTCCTTCCTAGACAAAAAGGAGTGCTCTCGATCATCTTGGTCTTCAATCATGTGAAACCTCTTCATGACCTCAAGGTATTCCTCACGTACCCAACCTCTTACCTTAAATGTTTTGGTTATACTTATGCTTCTTATTGGTGAAACATTTTGGCACGCCCGGTGGGACCCTCATCATTGTGGGTTGTTTATTCATATAGGATTGCATATTTTGTGCTTGTTTCTTTTCTAAATATTCACTAAATATCTCTCTTTTGATAATATTCTCCTTCTTCTAGTTGTTATAAAGACACCTTTCCTTTAGTGTAAATTAAAATAAACCCTTCTTCATTTCCTCTTGCTTGCATTAGTGAAAGACATACTCTCTTCTTATTCATTATTACTCTCATCCAGCTTCATTTTTTATTTTGGCTTAAAACTATTGCATTACATCCTTGTATTACTTGCATTTTAGCTCACATAGTCTAAATCGCAATCCAATATAATGGAGGTCATGACGGGTTGAGGATTTGGTAATTAAGCGTAGTTAAATATTACACATACTTAATTTTCAAATCTTTCAAACAAATAACACACTTATTAAACATTCCCCAAATCCTAGGAACAAGCTATCAAGGATTTAAAAACCCATTGATAGTGGGCCCCAACAAGTGTTCTAGCCGGATTTTCATATCAAATATCAGACCTCACGTACTAAAAGGTATATCGAGGAATCCCCCACTAAAAAAATCCTGAAACCATCCATAGTTTGCTTTTAGGTACCTTACATCTATTCCCTTCTATATATTCATAGTTAGTCTTCAGGATTAAGCCATTACAACACTAAAATATGATTCTTAGGATGACGTGTTTGTTTGTTTTTGCTTGTGGATTTTTGAATTCCTTTCTTGTCTTCTAATATTTGAGGTGTGAGTTTGTAATTCATCAATTTTCTTTGTTTTTCACACTCAGTCATCACAACTAGTTAATTCTAGTTCTCTGAGTGTGTTAGATTAGATTTTCTATACACATCCTCTTTTTGGACTTCTTTTGACCAAATCTATTTCACGAATTTCAAATTTCTTCATTTTCATAGTAGCTGACATCAGTTAGCTTCTTACTAGCATCAGTTTAGTAACCAGTATTGGTCTTTTCATCGAACTAGAATTGGTTCACTGACTGGTATCAGTCTTTGTGTTTTTGATTTTCTATAAAAAACAAGCTATTTTCACCTACCAAATTAATTCAAAATTTGTTTCCAATTTTATATCACTCTCACAGAGCCCAGAGTACCTATTTTTCATCTTCCTTTATGGTTTGGTCTTGCTATCAAGCATGAGCTCTTAATTTGCACGTGATTTGTATATTGTTACCCACTAGCCCCTCACCTCCTTCTATTTCTTCACCAATGGATCCTAATGTACCTACGATCATACCTAAGGGTGATGAGAAATTCCATAGATTCCTTGATCATAACAATAAGGCCTTACAACATTACCTTGCTAAGTCTTCCACCAGTGACTCCGTAGGTCATCCTCTTTATGAAATGCCAAATTACATGCCCCCCATTTCTGCCACTTCTACCATATCAGAAAAGGCTAGTGTAGCTACCCAAACTACTCTAGCGTCGACCAACCATGTCTAGAAAACACCTACTTTATAAGTGACTGCAACACATTTGGCATATTCCCTCCCCCCGACATCTGTCATCCCTTAGACATCTGCCATACCATTATCCATGACCCCTCATATAGGGGTCCCTTCATCATCCATACCTTATGTACCTATGTCTACACAGACACCAGTTGTGTCGATCTCTTCTACCCAATTTTATAGTTTGATAGTCTCCATCTACCAGACTATTATGTGCATCTCTAAGATGATCTTTCCATAAGCTCCTCCCACCTACACCTTACCTCAAACACCCCCCATCGCCTCCACTTCATATTCATGGTATTTTCCCTCCTCTTCTACCACTGCCTACATACTTGCATCTCAATTCATGTACTTGACACCACCACACACTGGTATTCCTTTTACGACCCAATCATCTTATGAATCCCCTTATACCTCAAGAGGAATTCCTCAATAAAATCCCACTACAAATCTAATTAAAATGATGATGGAAAAAATGTAGATGCTCGAGGCCTCCATTTTCGGATCTCATAACGTCTTAACCTATGATGAGATTTGCAATGAACCCATCCACCCCTCCATACCTATTCATCCTTATCCCATGCAATGGGATATTCCCAAATTCAACTATTTTAACAGTAAGGTGGACCCCCATTAGCCCTTGCATTCATTCAAGAACACTTGTTATTTGATAGGCCACGACAATGCCTTGCTCCTTCAAACGTTTCTCGTGTCCCTTCAGTGACCCGCCTTAGACTAGTATAGTTCTTTACCCAGGAAATCAGTATTTTCCTTCAACCAATTGGCCCAGACCTTCCTTGCTAAATTTTTAATTAATATCTCTAAGAAGGTCCTTATGAAGGACTTATATTCTATTTGCCAATATGACGACGAGTCTATTGTTGATTTCGTCGCACGTTGGCGGGGCCTAATCAATCAAATCTCCTTCTCTCTACCGTAGTCTAAACTTATAGATTTTTTACTTGTGTTTTATATACATTTCCCTAACTCTTCAATTTCAAACATTTTGTACATTTTTTGAGGCTTACACTATGGTTAGGAAGCTTGAAATCCGCACCCTCGAATAAGAGAAACTGAAACTACGTAACAAGAAATCTGCCTTAAAATCCAACAACTCTTCTTCCAAACCACCTAAAAACTATTCCAAGTCCAAAGGATCTGCCAATGCAGTGGTTCTAAAAGCTGGCCCTTCTCATCCATCCAATCAACCCAAACCTCCTTCCAATCTCTCGCCTGTTCAAAATTTTCAATACAAATATGAACATAGGAGTTACACTCCCATCGGGGAGCCCTATTCTTCTGTGTTGGACAAGCTATTGAAGGATGGAGCCATCACTCTTCCTCCTATCAAACCACAAACTAGTTTTGACCCTTCTCGCCCCACATTGGATTGGTATAAAAAGAATGATTTTTGTAATTACCACCGCATGAGAGGCCATAGTGAAGGAAATTGAAAAAAATTCAAAAACATTGTCCAAGGAATGTTAGATAATGGTGATCTTTTCCTCATCGACCCTAACACACCTACTAATGAAAACTTGGATGTTTTCAAGAAATCATTTCCTAATCATGCCCCCTCATCAAATCATGCTAGTGAGACATCTAAAGAAGAAACCAATGTCCATGTGGTTAATGCAATCTTCACTACATTGTCTTCTCCTCTATCAAGTGTCCTCCTCTAGCATCTATTGAGGAAATTATTACGTGGAATCCCCAACCTACAAAGGATCCCACCTTAACAATTCCTTTACCCACATAGGAACTTACCTTACTAGTTCCTTTACCCACAAAGAAACCCATCTCACTTGTTCCTTTAACCACAAAGAAACCCTCATTCTCAACTTATATACCCACAGAAGAGTCTACAAAAATCACCTTACCTTCTCCTAAACATGTAGAGGAGTCAACCTTTCCTAGATAACCCACCATGCCTTTTCCTTAACCCGTATAGGAGCTAACCTTGTCTACTTCACAAAATTTTCCTCCTCCTCTACACATATAGGAGTCAATCTTACCTGCCCACTTTATTTGTGATACCTCACAGAAAGACCTCACAGATCCCATTACTCTTCTTTACTCACTCTTACCTACTGAATCCAAGGCCATGTCCTTCCTTCTCTCACAAAACTCAGAGCTCATCAAGGATATTAAAAATCACGTGTCATCCTCTTCACCTAAACCAAAACCATTATCTCATTTATTTGATTGCATGGAGTATGTCAATTACTCTACCCTCTAGGGGCACCTTCAACTCCCAATTTCCACCCAAATACAAATGTTATCCCTAGATACCTCGACTGTTTACCACAAGCTATTAATAGTGACTAAGACTATTACACCCAAGCACATGATTCTATCCCCTTCTTCATCAAAACCCCTTTCACTCAGGCCTTTGTCTGCACCAAAGCCTAATACCACCTTAGGGATTTTATCGGTGCAAATTCTAGCACATCCCACTGTGAAGCTAGATTTGTCAACTTTTTCCCCACCTGTCAAAAAATATATGACAACACCTAAAATGATGACCCAAGATTTTAGGGCTCATACCCAGGTATCTCCCACGCCTTCTCACTCACCTTCACCTTTTCCATTGATTTTAGGCCCACATCCTTTAACCTTAGTTGAATTTTCCCTTCACTGAGGCAAATGTAAAGTGTGCCAACCTAGACCCCCACCTTCACCTCTTGTTTTGTCCACACCTATTTCAATAACTTTATCCTAATTCTTTCCAACACCCCCACTTTCACCTTTTCTAACTTTGATATCTACACCTTCGACGTATCCTTCATCCTACCACGTTGTTCCTCCACCTTTATCTAAGACGACGCGGCCTAAACCCCAACCTTCACTAACTATTAAAAAGGAAGTTACACTAGCATGACCACTCACCTCGCCCTCCGCATGAAGGTCACCTACACCTTTTTCCAAGATGACCCCAACTTCTCATTTTGATCCTTTGGGAGGATCTTATTCTAACATCCTCACTTGGTTATTAGAGACATCAGCCATATCTCTTCCACCCATCAAGCCTTTCAACCCTCTCAAACCTAACCTAGTAGGGTTTGATGACTTAAATATTTGTATTTATCATCGCTCACCAAGGCATGATGTTGAGAGTCGTAAGGCCCTTACAAAAATGATCCTCCAACTTTGTGATTTCGATGGTCTCTTCGAACAAGATGATCTATTTGAGGTGGAATCCATTCTTTCGTCACCTTTCACCACACAACCTTCTTTTCCTCCTCCAATATTTGAAATTAACATGGTGCATGTAATAACTCGATCACACCAAAAAAAAGAAAAAGGAAAGGAAAATACTGGTAACCCTTCTAGTTAACCTTCACCTACCATTTCACCTGTACCCCCCAAGAAAACCATCCATGGGATGACACTCCCTACTTCTTCTGAGGTTACCCATAACTCAATGATAAAACAACTTCACTAATCCCTATTGAAGATGTCCTTATTCGAATTAATCCAAACCTCTGATTCTCATCATCAGGTCCTACAATCCATCGAGGTACCACCCAATGACACTTCACCTACCACCACCCTCATTACTCCTCATTAGATTACTTCCATCAATTTATCCAAATTAGATATTTTCCCTTCATAACCTGTTGATCCAAATCCCACTCTTTTCATCTCAACTTACATCAATGATATTCATGTTAAACACATCATGATTGATGGGGGTGCTAACATCAACATCATCTCATCTCATGCCTATGAACAAATGGGTATACCTGCCAATTACATGTCTAGCAACCTCGTTATGCTTTGATATTTTAACGATGACATGGACACTACCCTTGGCACTGTTGTCCACCACATTTTCATGGGTACCCAAACCTTTCATGAACTCTTCTACATTCTCGAAAGATATTTCCAATATAACATGTTGCTAGGTCGTCCCTGGATTCACACCGTGGCTTGTGTACCTTCCACCCTTCACCGTTGCCTCAAAATTTGAATATGAAGGTGAAACTAACCCCTTCAAAACATGCAATAAGCTTTACCATCCCAATGATGTCTTAATCCTGATTAAAGAAGCTATCACATTGACCACATCTGCCACATCTACCACATTTACCACTTCTACCCCTTCACCTTCCTCATATATCCCACCTACTGACACCCCTATTCTTCCTTTTACTAATGCCACATCTTCTCAGGATTTAGATAGTTCATCAATACTTACTTCCCATGTACCAACCATCGACCCCTTGGTAGACATTTCTCAGTTCCTTTCACTTGGATAACATTACCTCCTTATCATTGACACATTCCTTACTCCTAAAGAGTATGTAAAACTACACCAACACCCATGTTGCATCAATTGTATAGGAGAGGTCATAGCATATGGCCCTCCTCACCTTCACACTAACCTAACCTATGGGGGATTAGACATTTCCCCTTATTCTATTGAACCTCCCTTCCCAACCAGGATTTTTTCATCTGATTTCTCCTATCTTACAACACACAGCTTTACACTCACGTTTCTTCATTGTTGCACCTGGAAAGTCTTAAAATTTGGTTGTTATGAACAAGGTTATCACACTATCATACCATGCACCACTAAGAAACAAAAAGACCATCATGATCTTGGTTTTCCTTCGTAACCTCCTCCTAAGAAGGGACACATCACCCTCGTTAAAGATGAAAAGCCTTTCCCACCTTCTTCACCTATCGCGCCACCTTCTCCCACTGAATCTATGGATCCCAAATCCATTCCACCTAATTTTTGTTTTTTTCATGAACACCATATCCTTGGGAGATTTGAATTATCAATGTGATGGTGAGGTTCCCTCTTCCCTTCCTCTTCTGTATCTTGACAGGTTGCATGATGATATACCTTCTATAAATGTTGTTCCATGTTAGGATGATGATTATTTTCTAAACTATTTAGGTGCAGAGGATTCTTATATTCAAAGGTAATTACCCTCTGAAAGGAAAACCATGTTGAATTAATCTACCATAGAAATCAACATTCACACTTAGGATGACCCATGAATTATGAAGATAGGAAAATCTCTAGACTCCATCAAAAAAGAATATTTCACCTCGTTTCTTCATGATCATAACAAAGTATTTTATTTACCTATAGCGATATGTCTGATATCAACCATAATATCATGCTTCATAATATTATAACTATCCTTGATGCTCAATAAGTCTCTTGAAAACTCTTTTGTACATCTTACCTCTTCGGTAAGCAGCGCGGTATATATAAGTCAAAAATAAAAAAATAAACAACATCTCAATATCTCATCATCCATGGGAGGGCTCGGTGCCTCTTCCACTCTCTCCTATTACATCACTTGGCCTTTGTCTCCATGAACTAATCATCTCCCGCTAGCCCTTCCAATGAGACTTGTGGATCCCTGAACTACTGGCACCATGGATACATTATCTGGACCTCTCATTGGCTGCCTACAGAGTTCTATAAATAACATAGATGAAAAAATGGATACCAATCTCTGTAATCTGATCCTAATAATATCTGGACTCCACCACAACATCTTTATATCAATCCATCGATATGATCTATGGTAGTGGCATCACCATCTGTCGCTGTCCCTAAGGATTTCAAACCTATACTTGTGGTAGTGGTCCCTGTAACTGTACCTATGGTAATGAACCCTGTCCCTATATATGCACACTATCATGTGCCCTCAGAGGTGAAGGTGGGATAGCTACATGGCCCCACCTCCTTCTTGTGCCTACACTACCACTAACTGTGCTTTTAGTGTGACCACCTGCACATGTAAAGTAGTAACCTAGGCTTATAAAGCCATCACCTACCTCTAAAACATGTCCTTCTCACTAATGACTATAGCCAAATTGGCCGGTCCTGACCTAGCTGATGCTTCCTATACCTATGTGGACCATCACTTCCTATACCCTAGTGTGCATCCTACATCATATATCATGTCATTGGCTACCTTCTCCTCCACTACTGCTGGATCTCTCGGTTGTGGAAGAGGTAGTGGCATTTCAAACTCCTCTTTGTGATACTATGGGAATGGTGGATGTGTTAGAGTAGGTATTTACCTTAGCTCATGTTCATCTAGGTATATTATTTACCTTTATTGTATTTATCCTCACCCACTTATGTGTGTGGATATTTCTTTTTATTTATTTAGATATTAGGAGATATTATCTAGTTGTTAGGTATAGTTCTTTCCTTGATCTATGGTATTGACTAGTTCTTTCCTAGATCTATGGTATTGACTAGATCCTTGATGTCTAGTTCTCTCATAAATCTATGGACTTGACTAGTTCTTTGATGACTAGTGCTTTCCATAATTTATGACTTGATCTACGACCTTGACTGGTTCTTAGATTGTTATTCCTTGCCTATATAAGCAAGGCCCATTCTCATTGTATTTCATGGAGTTCTATAATAATATATGATATTGCTACTAATTTGTTCGCAAATGTTTTGTGTAAAGTTATTCTAGAGAATTGCTTTAATCTTATTGATCGTGGTGTTTGATTAGCATCTGTGTTCTTGGCTTGGTACGATATGGTTATCGTTCCTTTTAGGATGGACATCCTATTGTAAGCCAAACTAACGTTTGAGCCACTATATGGGTATACACTTATGCTCCCCCACCCTATGCCCGTCAATCCATCTAAGAAGTTGTAAACCCTCCAGCTTCTCCTCTATGTTTGTAAACTTTGGATATATAAGGTATGTATCCATAAAATCTCTAGTGGGGAAAAACTAGCCAGTACCATATGATAATATGTTGTATCACGAGTAACAACATCAACCCTCATCTGTTCTCCAAAAATAAGCCATCACTTATATCCCACCGTGTATATACCCACCTCCAACCCCTATCGCGGTAGTCAAAGTAGACGTAGGCACACAATGTGCTTGTATGCCCAACAATGTAACAAATATGTACAACAAAGACCATATCTCTATATCCTCTTGAAGGCCCACAAATCCCTGTATAACTGCACCAAGTATTCTTATGCCCATGCAAAATAGATCTAGTAAAAATCCATATCCAATAAGACTCCCATCAAAGCCCATGGAAACCTCCCACCCTATGAGTTTGGGAGGGTGAAATAACCGACACCAACCATCATCAACACTTCGAGTTGGGTATCATGAAGGTACGCCACATACATATCCATGTAGCTGATAAGGATGTTATGATATAACAAATCTTCCATAGTTGGTCCAAACACCATCGCTATATGATCCACTGTATCTGACGATTACACCTAATAGACTGGTTTTCCAACAATCGACAACTACAAAATCCTATAGACATTCTCCAAGGTGATGGTCATCTCGCGCATCGAAAAATGGAAAGTTTTGGTAGCCAAATCCCATATGTCGATGATGGATACCATCATGCTATGATCTCTAGAAATTTGTATGTAACTCTTAATAGTGCCTAGCGCTACTTCCCACATATACTTCAACTCCTCCTTTGGAATGGTAGGCCTCATCTATACTAATAAGGGTGGAATTTGATCCCTCATCGTTAGCTTCTGCCTAACCTGCATCATCAACAACCACACATGTTACTCATTTTCCCTTTTGATTTTCTATTCAACACTCAACTTAAGCCTATTTTCTACCTTACCTTACCTAAACCATCTACCCTTACCTCACATATCTCCTAGAATCATATTGTTCCCACTATTTCCATTATGCATGTACCTCCCTTAAACCTAGCTTGGACATCCCATATAGTTTGAACATGATGTTCGACAACCTAAACCACAATTTTTCTAAAACCTTAACCATTTTCTACCTAACTGGCATCGACCACCCAACCGATGCTAGTCTCCTTTTCCCGTCGTAGCCGGTTCACCCACCGATGTTGATTGATAACTGACTCGTGTCGATTATTGGTTCATGCCCATAGCTAAAACCTCACGTCACCCCAAAGCCAAAAATTACAAAATAGACCTATTCTACCCACCCAAAATAACCCATATTGCCCCACGTCAATTTTAACCCCTAATTAAACTAATACAACCCTACCCCAGCCTAGTTTCACCTCAATTTCCATCAAATTTCATAAAACAAAAACACTATTTTCCTAACATATTGTTTTACAAAAATCAAAATTTAGGATTAAATCCTACCTCTACTCGTCGTCATCTTTGTGATGGAACCTCTAGAGCTTGCACAATATTTACCCCTGAACCTTCTTATACCTTTGCCATGTCAAATTCCTCTCCAAACTCTCAACCAATCAAAATCCCTTAGTTGGCTACAACTAGGCCCATGAAATCACTCCTCTAACCACTAATCTATCACTAAATCACCCCACTAGCCCTCACTTTCATTTTTCTCATGAATAGCCTCTTCACAAGTCATTTTACAAATAAAAAATGCTTAAATGAGCACTTTTGGGAAAGGATTTACATTTTAACTTTCCACCTTGATGACCAAAATTAGTGAAGTCATGCCCTAGGTAACTGACATCAGTCACGTAAACTGGTATTAGTTATCCAAGAACCAACATCGATCACCCTATCAATAACCCAAGTAGCCTCATTTTGACCTAATCTTTGCTTCAGGGTCCCCTTTTATCGCTGCCATAACCCTAAAACATTCTTACAGAAACACTCACAAACCTCACTAGCCTCACCACCTCATCACCTCCCCAATGATACTTAGGCAAATGTTTACCTTAGTTATATACCATTTCTCAACTGACCCTTCGTATTTGATTATCAAACTAGCTAACTTTTTCCACTGTATGATAATGTTACCCATGTTATTTTAACCCCGAACTTACCTTTATTTTGTCACATTTATCTTGACCAGATAAAACCTTTTGGTTTTTTGGAACACACCTATACCTGTTCCTGCACCTTGAACCATTTTGTTTCTAGGAGCAATTTCTATACCTTAGATACCTGGACCACATCACCCTTGTTTGGATAAACTATCGACCTTTGAAAATGTAGAGTTTGTGTGCTCTTCATGATTTTTTTTAGTGCATTCGTGTGTTTGCTTTCCTCCACCTTATCACACCTATTACCTACACCTACACCTACACCTACACTTACACCTTACCTAATTTTTCATCACCTAACACCTTATCAAACCCATCACCGATTCAACCTTCTACTTAATCAGTTCTTGGTATGAGGGGGATCGCCTCCACCCTTACCCGGGGAAACCTAATTTTTTTCATCATCGCTTATTAGCACGACCTACATGAAAACAAGGGGCAAATGTAGACACCTAAAATTGGGTCACAATCCTCTAAGCCCCTTTCAACTAACATACCCCCTTACCATGACCCCTTTCACACATTTTAATTTATTAATTAGTTAAATTATCAATAATAGGTTAATTACCACCTCACCTCTCCACCTAACCTTGGACCCATTCTAGGGGTATTTAACTAACTGAAACTAGGTCATCACTTCACTTAACTAAGATTCTTTCAAAACCTAATACTTATTATTAACAACCTCTTCCATCAATTCCCCATGTGTTTAAACATGAACCAAGATTCCTAGCTCACAATCAAATCTTGACCCATGCCAAGAAGGGAAGAAACAAGATATTCTAAGAAAATTGGACTATTTATTCCTAACCAACTCCGGTTATTCCTCGGATGATGCCAGTCAAGGAACCACCATTGGTTCCTTTAAATAAGAATTTCCAACTCTTTCCATGGGTTCTTCCTTTGGTTGGATTTTGGATTTCATTTTCATTCTTGCATTCGATTGAGCATCCGATGATCAAACACAATACTAGATCACCTAAGTTCTTCACTAGCAACCAAACTCTTTCTCCATAGCCTTAGATCATTCATAGGGAAGCACTTAGGATTTGTTTCTGTGGCATAGGATCTAGACCTGTTTCTCCTATGAACTCCCACCAACCATTGCATCTACCAATCTCCCAATCCTCAAATAAGTATCTTAACTAGGTAGTTAGTTCTTAACTTCATATTTAGACATCTTATTGTCTTCTGTTATACTACTTCTTTCTCAACCGAATACTATTTTTCATCCATTTATTCTATACCCTACCAACTTGGGTCTCTCTACCTTCCCAATCACTTCTTTCACCCTTTCTAAATCTTCACCCAAACCCTAACACCCAATCTAAGCCTTCCTTTCCAACATTATGTGAAATCATAAAGATCCAAAACTAACCCCTTTTCACCTTTGGCACCCAATTTCTCCTACCGTGATCGGTTAGCTAACCGATACTAGCTAAATCTAGTGACCAACATCGGTTCCCCAACTAGCATCAGTCTTTGTGTCCGCCATTCTCCCTCAGTATAGCGAGCTACTTTACTTACCCAAAACCTATGAAAACCTCTCACAACCTCACCGAGACCTCCATAACACCCTTCGTTATACCTCCAAACTTAACAACCCATAAAATCCTTTGAATTTAATCTTGTATTAACCTTTTAGATTAGATTTAATTTATTGTACTTGTGTGAGATACCTAAATTATACAACTATAGTATGACTCTCTATTTCATGTTCTTACTAGCATTTAATTTGTTTTAAACATGGATTGACAACCTTCTAGGAAGTACCCCACTTCTTGGATCTATCTCCCTCTAGGCAATTAACCAATTGATGCTTTTAATTCTATCTTGTGGTCGTATGTTTCTTTTTAGGTATTCCTTCTGTGATGCCTCAAAAATGCTACTTCAAACTACAAACAAACAACTAGAAAATTACGTCATTTTTTTGAAAGACTAAGTGCATTAATTAAATCTCAATTATATTATTCATGATTAAATAAAAGATTACTCGGTCAATCAATCATTCTCCTGCGGGATTAATTTAGTTTATCAATTCCAGGATGATTAATCTCTTAATTTTCTATTCCATTAATTAATCCTACAATCAAAGTTATTTAATTAATTCAATTGATTAACTAATCCATCTAGATAATTAATTTCTCCTTACATTAGCTTTGTTAATCAATCTGTAATTATCATTTCCCTTTCCCATAACATTGTGACAATATAATTACTTTTGACTTTAGTTTAATTATTTTAATTAATTAACTAGCTCAATTAATATATTAACTAATCCTCAAATTAACTTCGTTGAATTTTTCCCACTACGGTTGATAATAATATTTAAATAAACCATATCTAAATTATATTTCTTAGCTAACATTAATAAAATCAATCATGCTAAAGTTTATTCAAATTAATTGTTAAATTTCCTTAAACATGTATAATTAAATTCCTAACAAAACAATATTCCTACACCATTCCTTTTAGTACTCACATATCCCCTTACAACCCTTTTATTAATTAATTTTCCCTTAAATACAATTAAACATCCACAACTTAATGAATTAACAACCTTTTATTAAAACTCCCCTCATACATTAATTTCCCACTAGAACAAATAACAAAACCCATGCACATGTATATAAATTAAAACCATTAATTAAATATCCAAAAATAATAGAATGCCCACATCTATGAACATCTCTTATGGATTCCACTAAATAAATTTACCCAAGCATTATAAAGTTCCTTAAAATTTATTCATCCATTATGAAGGGAGGAGGATTGATTCAATCCTCTCCCTTAGATCTTAGGTCATTCCTATTGCGCTAAATTTCCTTATGCATTCCTAGATTATTCATTTCTAACCCGAAGTGCCTCCATTTGCATAGCTCAAGCTACATGGAGGTAAAAATAGAGGCAAGGGCAAGAGAGGAGAAACTATGTGGAAGAAGAGGCTATAGAGAATGTAACGGGAGGCTTTTCTCTCCCATTGCATGACTCCATTCTCTCTTTTTTTAATTTATCTTCCATGATATTAGACATCTATAGTTTTATTCTGCTGGTTTTAGCATTCACCCAAAGGATATCAGTAATTTCTTTTAATGTTTCAGATCTATAAGTGGATCAATATATATATATATATATATATATATATATATATATAGAGGTGTGTATATATACATATTTATATGTGGATTTAATAAGATACATGTATTATTATTTTATTTGGTGTTATTTAGAGTGTATTGAGCCTATTTTTTTGGGCTATGCATGCAAGGATAGCGACCTGGACGCATTTGGCATTTTAGCTACAGGTTTGGGGTGGGTTGGTCCATCCGCCCACCCCCAATTTCATTTCTTTTAGTAACTATTTTACAACAGCTCAAATCCATACAGATTTCTCACACAAAGAATATTATTATTTATTTCGGTTCGAAAAATGTATATATTATATACATATATATCTTTGATAAAACAAACACACACACACACACACACACACACACACACACACACACACACATTAAAAATATAGGAATGCATATAACTTACACATTTATCTACAAACTGATATAACCTTATTTGAAAAAAATGATAGTATTGTAAACAAGGTAAACTTGGGTTCATGCAAATACACACACACACACACACATAGTTAGATATCTGTGTGTGTGTGTGTGTGTGTGTGTGTGTGTGTGTGTGTGTGTGTGTGTGTGTGTGTGTGTGTGTGTGTGTGTGTGTGTGTGTGTTTTATTTGAGCATGAACCCAAGTTTACCTTGTTTACAATACTATCAATTTATTCAAATAAGGTTATATCAGTTTGTAGATAAATGTATAAGTTATATACATTCCTATATTTTTAATATATATATATATATATATACACACACACAAGTTTATAAGCCTATATCTAAGTTTTGCCAAATGTGTACAGAAAGAAAACATGATTAATATGAATAAAATAATCATTTCTAGGTCTATATTTTTCTATAGTGATTTCAGGTTGTTTTCAAGGTTCAGACATGCGTTTGAACTGGTTTACTTCCAAAGAGAAGAATACAGGAAGTACAAGAGAAATTTTTGTAAAAGCTTGAACGTGGAAGTAAATAAAAGTAATAACATCACACATATCAACCAACAACATTTTCCCTCAAATAATTTACTAAATTTCCAATCTGTTTTACAAAATTTTCAACAACTTTTCACTTTCCTAATAAGGCATAATCTACAATGATTTTCTAATTAATAACAAATTGCTATTTCTTTCCAAAGTATTACAAGGTTTTGAAAAAAAGATTTCCAAAATTTCCTCAAAGGCAGATTTTACAACGGTTAAGCAAAATACAAATTTTTACATCAGGAATATTTGTTTCCAATAATTACAGAGCTTTCAAATAACTTTAAGTATTAATAGAATTACAAAAATGATTAAGACGCAAGACTATAAAAGCCCTACACCAAAAATGGTGTAGACAACATGCCAAAATTTCTCCTAAGAACATAATTCCAATGACCCCAAACATAGATAGTTCTACAAATTTTCTCCACCACATGTTTTACACACAACAAGAGAGAGAGAGAGAGAGAGAGAGAGAGAGAGAGAGAGAGAGAGAGAGAGAGAGAGAGAGAGAGAGAGAGAGAGAGAGAGAGAGAGAGAGGCAACACTCTCCTCCCAGCCAAATCTCAATGAAGGGTGAAGTCATTCCCCTTCATTGACTCCTGAGCTCAACCCAGATATAAATGAAGAGAGTTCACAACTATGACAACTAACAAGGGCTTCCACGTTTCAACAAACACACTCAAATAATTCCTTAAAACATATAAACAATAACAAGAAACCAACAATATTTTTCATAATTTCACAAAGGCTCAATCTAGAGCCAAAATGAGAGAAGAAACATGGGTAGACCTCTTTTACCTCCCAAGTAGGTTAGGTGTCCACCTTGAAACCTCCAAAACTCCATCATACACAATTTCATATCCTTCCATCAAAATCTTATCACTCCCTCAAGTAAATTTTACAAAGAGAATTAAAATTTTTCCCTTATCCCTCCACAAAGTGGAACACCCTTCCCACAAATCCCTTCAAAATTCACATATCTCTTATGCCTCCCACATGGCTCCCAATTTCTTTCTCTCTACACCTTCCTTAAGGAACAAATATCCAACCCAATCCAACACACATACATTCAACAATTTACATTCCATAAATAACTAAACAAGCAATAAAAAAAGGGATTAAGACCTTACCTTGCCATTTATGGCACCTTCACTTTCCAAACAATCCAAAACTTCAAACTCCTTCACCAAAACAAGAAACTCCCAAGAAAACACTCTCCAAATCCAAAAATCCAAGTTAGAAACAGTAACCCCAAAAACATAAGAGGAAATCATATAAAAAGACAAGAAGGAGGAAGAGGTGATGTGGCTCCATGTAGGATGCCAATTCATCTCCCTCAAATCCACATCACCCTTTCAGCACACATTTCAATACCTCATAATTAGGTGGTCGAGGTTATGACATTGTAAAAATTGCACACAAGATCACATTGCACATTTCAAAATTCAATTTAGGAGACCAAGAGAAAGAGAGAAATAATTTCCTCTTTTCCACCAAAATTCCATCATTACAAGCACAATATGACGCCCCAAGTCATATGTAAGTTTGGGGGAAGAGATTAAAGAGTACGTGACAAGTAAAAATTGTCCCACAAGCCTTCAAAATTGGGCTCAAACCCCAAATCCGAGATTGAGTTTAGGAGTAGAACAAAAACCAATGCAAAATTCAAAAATCAAACAAACCAAAGTAAAGACTAACGTATAAAAAACATGCATATTGTCCCCCATTCATCACCTTAAAAATTTAACACATACTAACCATTTAGATAGATAATTAGGGGTACACTTACCATAGAGGAACATAAGGGTACATTAGGACATAATTAGAATCACCACTTCCACATAATAATTAAAGAACACACCAACATAAAATAAAAAGACACAACTACAAAATACACTCATGGTCACATTGCAAGGTTATTCCCCATGGAGACCTCCTAACATAAGATAAGCACATGGTGACACACACGTACATACATGCAGCTACCAAGGTGACTATTTTTTGAACTCACAACATTTGTTCATGGTTGAACTTCCTAGTCTCTCTTATTCTGTGTGTCTTCATTTCTTACAATCACAAATAATACAACCTTCGGCCTCAGGGCTGCATCAATACATCACATAAATTAAACACATATAAAGCATCATCATATAGCCATTAAGGTACATCATAATTAAATAACTATAAAATTTACACAATTACACATAATTCATTCATTTACAATAATAAATAATCACCATCTCTATTTTACAACAATTGTGAAGTCCCCATCTATGTTGATCGTTTAATATCATCATGAAATCAATATACCACAATATTAATGCAAAGTAGGTTAGTTCAATCATATAAAGGTTAACACAACTATCAAGAAACAATAAGTGAAAACATAATTAGAGAAACACAAATCATCATGTATAGAATGTCTACCAATGTTTACTAGCATCATAACATCCATAATAAGAACCACACATGTGTAATAATCCATAATAATCAATGTCCATATAGTCCATCGCATGTTATCCATAACAGTATATAAATGTCTCTCTGTAGCTAGGAATAAAAATCACAATGGAAATGAGTGTCAAAGAGGAGTGGAAATTACATCACCATCCCCTTAGACTCGAATTCCTCATGGAAGTCACTGGAACAAGTGAGGAAACTAGATTCGCAGTAAGGTGGTGTCCTCCTAGGTATCTAATGTGTCATCATACCTATCCCAATGGTAATGTACCTGATTGATCTCATAGTCTCGAAGGCTCAGGGTCCTGCACTCTAAGATGCGCATGGGCTCCATAGTCACCTGCCCTTGTTTCTACACCTGTAAGGTGGTCCAATTCAATACATGAGAAGGATCTACAATATATCTCCAAAGTACAAAAACATGGAAAACATCATGAATGTGAGACAAGTTGGGTGGCAAGGCTAGGTGATAGGCTACGAGACTGACCCGCTCTAAGATCTTGAATGGACCCACGAATCATGGGGTTAGCTTAGAGAATTTTACATAGCGGATAGGGAACTTATGAGGTCTTACTCTCAAGAATACCTTCAAGCCCACCTCATAACTGCATTCAACCCTCCTCTGATATGCATATTGCTTCTACCTATCTTGTGCCTCCTGTAATCTTTGTCTAATCAAGGTGATCTACTTCTCCATATCCTATAGCATTTTTGGTCCTAGAGATACCCTGTCCTCTATCTATCCCAACTCAACAAAGTCCTTTCTTGAAATAGTGTCTGTTAGTGTAAAATCATAGCACCCCTGAATTTCTGCAACTAGATAGGTTGAGACTCTTAATGTGATTGCACAACATGGAGTATCTCTCAAAGTGTGGGACTTTGAGAGTTGAGAGAACTCTCCAAACAAAGGCTGGATCATATTCCTCTATTTAGGTGCACACATTCAGATTGCAAAGGGTCGTTATAAATCCTACTCTAACTTACCAAGGAGACAAAGTTATGGAGATACAAGAAATAAAACCTAATCTAACAAAGGTGATGCACCGAAGGAATGCTAACCGTTTACACTACCTTTAAACGCAAACCATTAAAATGTAAAACAATATTCATACACAGATGACTAATATTGCAATGAGAGATCATGAAGAAGTAATAAAACATAAGAGAGGGATGAAATCATCCACAAAATTATTATATTACTCCAATAATTAATATAGTGCATTACAACAGCCAAGAGGCAGAAATTGCATTTACAATTTGGATGGAGGGGTTCAAGACTCCACAAATTCACATATAGAGTAGAGAAAAAGGGAGGGTGTAGAGAAAGAATGTCCAACCCTTTACAATGAGCCAAGCTCTTACCTTTATAGATGTATCGAAGAGAGGAGAAGAAAAGAGGCAGGAAACCTAGTTTAGACCTTAGCTATTGGCTATCAATGCCCCCTACAAATCTGCACACAATATCTCGAGTCCACTTCTCTATGTCTATTTGGCGTGTGGAAGAAGGAAGAATGACGGATCAAATCAAATATGATCTGGTTTTTGAAGCAATCAGATTGTATACTAATGGCATGAAGATGTTTTGCTAGTTTTTACCCACCTAATCTCATTGAAATTAAAGTTTTAGGTTTCTATGGCATATACGAGGTCGATACTTTTCCAATGGTGGAAAATTTGTTGAATTTTGAGCACTGAATCGAAAGATATACCCATTTGAATGCTTGAGTCAGATCCATACAAAAATGGTGAAAAACCAATTTTACAGAATGGGTCTGCGTGCTCGAAATTCACTTTGTGCCTAAAAACCCTCCACGGGCCTGAAATTGAAATTATGTCATTTACACAAAAGTCGTAAAAGTGCAAAAGTCTCCTGTAGCCCCGCAAGCCTGCAACCTTCTTATTTTTCATTTGTCATACTCGGGCCCACCGGCCCGCATTTTCCACTTAGGTGAAAATTCTTCCATAGGCCCACTAGCCTAGTTTTGGCAAAGAATCCCTCTAAGGCCTACCTTCCTGCATGTAATTTAGGCCTGACACGTGGCTTCTCTGGGCATCGATGGAGGTGCGACCTTTTTTTAATATATTTTATGCCTTTTCAAAACAAAATCAGAAAAAATTTGAACTACATCCGGTGACTCGTCTTCTCTCTTTGACTTGAAACATGGCCACATGTAGGGTTGGCATGCATTTGGGGACCACTTTTGGATTTTGCTTTTGAAGTTACACTGAAGAGACACATGGCTCTTTGCACAGGTTTTCTCTATTTCTTTGTGTTTTGGCTATGTCCCTTTTTTTTTGCGGGGCCATACGTCTGACCTGGGACATGTGGAGACTTAGCGTGTACTTAGGACCTGCCCCCAGATGTTATCTTTGAATTTGCGCTAAGCAGACACATGGAGGATTGCACTGATCCTTCTATACTTAGCCGATTCGGGATTTCTCTACCCCATTTAGACTTTGACCATGTGGAGAGCTCACACTCATTTGGAAACCTACTCTTTGGACCTAGCCTTGGTGTTGCGCTGATGAGACACATGGAACCCTCTACAGGTCTATGAATTTTCAAAGGCTGATGAGGCCTCCCTTTAGAACTTGACTACGTGGCGAGCTGACATTCATTTGGGACCACATTTTGGGCTTAACATTTGAAGATGCGATGCTTGGACACGTGGAGGCCTCAGCTGACCTTGTTGCACTTAGCAATTTTGGGCCTGCTCTTTCTTTTTTTGGTTGGGTCCCTTTTGCTTATTTAGGAGTGAATATGCTAAGTTATTGACACGTGGAGAGTTGGCACTTGTTTGGGGACCACATTTTGGTTCTTGCCTTTGAAGTTACGCTAATGAGGCACATGGCTCCCTCGCGCTCAATTTCTTATACTTAACCGATTCAAGCCCAAGTGAATGTTGCCTTTCTTCATTGTTCTTTTGTGTGCCTCTAGTCTCTTCGGGCTATTTGCTCCTTCATCAACCCTGCCCCTTCATTTTCGAATCCGTCCACCCCTTGATTTGTGATCAAGTGTGATCTCGCATGACTAAACCGACCCTTTGATTTTCTCTTGTGTCGGGGCGTGTTTGATTAATTTTTCCTAAGGGGAAAAATTGGTCAACAATTTGGTGACTCATGCGATCACTTGCTTGCTAGGTGAATGGATCAGTTGCCTTGTTGTATCCATTGGGCACAGAGTCATGGGTTGTGTCTTGATATTGGTCCAGTTTTTTGAATCCTAAATCCAACACTTGCACTTGGAAACCTTGAACCTATCATGCTATTCTAGAAATGAAGTTCCTTGAGACCCAAATTTAGTTGCTCTATATTTGTTCTATTTTAAAATTAGTAACTGTTACTACAACTATGGGTCTCCATGTTGTAAATGGTAAAGGGCTTGGTGCATTCATCTGGAGGTGTATCTAACTATATAATGACGTAAAACTAGAGCAACAAAACTTGTGCTAGAGTACTTAGGGAAATAAAACCTATGCTACAACAAGACAATGTGCACACGCACTTGGAGAAATTAAAATCCTATGCTAATATTTACAAGGGTGATACCTTCCTTTTTAGTAGAAATGTTTGAGATGGATCCCAGTTACCGGAATAGGAAATTTCTCTCCTTCCAACATATATAATTGTAAGGCATTGCTACTTTTACATCATGTGACCATGTAGGGGCCACTCCAAATGGCATCAAACTTGGAATGCCTTCGCGGTTTTGTCCGATCTGCATCCCATTGTAGAACTAAGCCCCCTTCATGAAAGGTCCTTACTCTTGCTTTCTTATAAATCCATATCTTAATTATGGTTTGATACTTTTCCATTGTTTGAACTACATGTTCCCTAGTTTCTTCTAATTCAATCAGCTCTGCATACCTAGCCTCCATTGGTTTGAACTCTGACAACTCCAACTGCTTCATGAGCTCTAATGTAGGTAATTCTAATGATATAGGCAACACTGCCTCTTTCCCATAGACTAATTTGTAGGGAGAATTACTTGTTGACCTCTTGGGGGTGACTCTATCTACCCAAAGAGCCAATTTGAGTTTTGTGTGCCAAGTTCTCTGATTCTCATCAAGAGTTCTTCTGATGATTCTCAACAAGTTCTTGTTTGTGGACTCTGCTTGGCCATTACCTTGAGGGTAATAGTTTGAAGAGGTGCTGAGATACACCCCATTCTTGATAGCCCATTCAGTGATCTTTGTGCCAAGGAATGCCAATGTATTTTCTGATATGATAGTAGTAGGGGCACCAAACCTTGTGACTATCCCTTCATAGAAATCCAAGATACTAGATTCGTTTACCTCCTTAAGTGCCACTACTTCAGTCCACTTGGTGAAATAGTCAGTTGCTATGAGTATCCACTTGTGGCCCTAGCTTGAATTTGGGTTGATCACTCTAATGAAGTCCAATCCCCATTGCATGAATGGTTGATTTACTGAAATTGGGTGAAGAGGCAAGGCTGCTAACCTTTCTTTTCCTGTGAAGAATGCACACTTCTTGCACTTCTTGATCCATGAGTAGCAATCCCTAAACACCATAGGCCAATAGTAACCATCCCTCATAATTTTGAGCACTGTTACCCATGGAGAAAAGTGGCCTCTAGCTTCTCCATCATGGAACTCATGCAACACCCTCTCAATTTGTCCTGTTCCAATGCACCACAATAGAACATTGTTGATTTCCCTTTTGAACAAAACACCACTAATAAGCACATATGGGATGGCTTATAACCTGAAGTATATCCTCTTTGCTTTGTTCCATTCTGGAGGGCACAAACCTGTTTGGAGATAATGCACCAAAGCTTGAGTCCAACATGGAATGGGTGCATCGTTAACTGGCTGCTCTGAATCATTCTGAAGTAGCATGACAACCTCTTCTTCCCCTTTTGACTCATCTTGTTGCTTGGAAGCGAGCTTCTCACACAGACCTTTACCTCAAAATAGCTTGGTCACTTTGATTTCAATATCATACTCCATTACATGAGTGATCCAACCTTCTCTCTTCTCATTCAAGTCCTTCTTTAGGAGAAAGTCCTTGACACCAGCATGAGACACTAGCAGTTGAATCTTGTTGTTTGAGACCAAGTGTCTGAACTTCTTTAAAATCCTAATGACAACAAGGACATGCTTTTCAATAAAAGAATACTTTACTTTGTAATCTTCCAAGCTCTGACTGAAGAAGGCTATGGGTTGTTCTGAACCTTCCTTGTTAGGATGAACCAAGATAGTTGAGATTGTGTCTGACCCTCCAAAAGCATACAGTATGAAGTCCTTTGAAAATTATGGGTTAATAAGAGTTGGGGCCTGTGATATTACAAGCTTGATGGCCTCAAAAATCTCTTTGCCTTCTATTGTCCATTTGAATGCAAGACTCTTCTTTAGCATCATCGTTAAAGGCTTTACAAGAGTGGAAAAATCAGGCACAAATCTGTGGACAAAGTTTATCCTTCCTAAAAATATTTGGAGGGATTTCTTGTGATGTGGTAGTGGTAGTGTTCTAATGGCTTCAACTCTTTCAGGGTCAATTGTCAACCCTTCTCTTGAGACAATGTGGCCCAAAAATTTGTCCTCGTGTGTCAGAAACACACATTTCTTTGGATTCAATGACACTCTAAACTTTCTACACCTTTGAAATACTTTCCTGAGGTGAAAGAGGTGGTCTGTTGCATTCTTTGAGAAGATAGTGATGTCATCTAGATATACCAGCACCATCTTGTTTGATCAAGCCCTTGAACGCCATATCCATAGCTCGCTAAAATGTTGCTCCGGCATTGGACAATCCAAATGGCATCTTCTTGTAAGCATATGTGCCCCATTTTGTGGTGAAGGTCGTATTGTACTGATCTTCCTCTTTCACCATTATCTGATTATAGCCTGAGTATCCATCTAGCAATGAAAACCTTTCGGAGCCAGCTACAACCTGCAAGATCTATTCCATTGATGGAAGTGGATAATGATCCTTGAGTGATGCTCTGTTCAGATCACGAAAGTCCACACACAATCTGATTTCTCCATTTCTTTTCCTCACAGGCACCAAGTTTGCAACCCAACTTGAATGCTTGATAGGAAGATGATGTTGGCCTCAATTAGCTTGTTCAACTCTTTCCTCATGAGAGGTTCAATGTGAGGGTTTACTGGCCTTTGCTTCTGTCTGAAAGGCTTAGATCCCGGATCTAGCTCGATAGTGTGTTGTGCCAACCTTGGGTTGAAACCTCTTAAATCCTTGTAAGTCCAAGAAAAGACATCTGGGAATTCTTGACAAAGTTGAATGAATTCAGATTTTTCTTGTTGAGTACTTACCTTGCCAATTCACAATGTTTTTCCTTCATCTATGGAAATGGGCTCTGAATCTTCACCCTTTACCTAAATATTAGCTTTCTCTTTTCGAAATTGATCATTTAGGTTGAAGAATGACTCCAAAATTACAATGCCCTTTGGTAATTTGTTGGTTCTCAGCTGCACCACTTGGTCACCATACTGTTGTTCCAACTTGTCTTGGTTTCTAGCAGAGAACTCAGCTTCTTCTTGTAAAAATTGACAATTTGTTGATCATTCTCGAAGACTTTCCAACTTGTGTTGTTATCTAGAACAGCTGGTCTTACAACCACTTTAATGTGGGGCTGATATTTCTCACTCTTGATACTCTCTACTACATCAAATGCCACCCCAATTGCTGCCAATCTATCCACTGCTTCATTCTTCTTCCTTGGGATGGAATTGATGCTAAATGCTTCAAAATATTTGATGAGATCCCATACCCGATTCTTGTAGTTTCTTAACAGATCATTCTTGGTAGCATTTTTTCCTCAGACTTGATTCACAACTAGCTCACTATCGCCAAACACTTGTAAGTTTTTAATCCCTCTCTTTCTTTCCCAGTGCAGTCCATCAATCAAGGCTTCATACTTTATTGTGTTGTTTGAGTAAGCAAAGTGGAAATGGAAGGATGAGTAATATTTCATACCTTGAGGTGAAAGAAGCATAGCTCCTCCTCAGGCTCCTTGTCTACTTCTTGAGCCATCAAAGAATAACTGCCATACCTCATTATCATCCTTGTGGTCTGGCTTAGTGATGTTAGGAAGAGGATGATTCTCCTCATGCAAACAGTAAACTCCTAGCTTAGATTCCTCCATTTCTTTGTAAGGGTCAAAATCATGCCTCTTGTTTTCCCATTCATCAAGATTCAATCAAGGAATACACCCAACCTTGGTATCTACCTCATAAGTGCTTGGGAGGTCTTCCTGATCAAAGGCTGAACAATTCACATTGATTGGGCTGGGTACATGAGGCTCAATATGGAAATCCACAATGGGCTCAGATCTGATCGTAGCCTTAGCCCCATACCTTGTTCTAAAAATCATGTGTGACCAATCAACAGACAAATAGCCTCCAATTTTAGCAGTGAAGTCTCTTGACAAACACAATGCAAAGTGTGGTGGCAAGTCTATGACTGATACATTTTACAATATGGTCACATTGGGGCATGTGTGTAATGTGAGGCTCAAATCCTTGATGACTCCAACCATTGTTACCATTGTCCCATCCAATTACACTATGCCCTTGGAGATGATTTCGTATTGAAGACCCAACTGATCGGCTATTTGCTTCAGCATGACTGAGCTACTCGCTCCTGAATCAATCATGAAATTATGTACCAATTTGTCCCCAATGATCAATGAAATGTAGAATGGAGGGGGCTTCAGATTCTTACCTTGTTGTCCTCCATGATTTCCTTCAGGTTGAGCTGCATTGGTAAGCACTTTCTCTTGTTGGTTGGGGGGTTGATTTGAGGTTGACCAATTGGCCATAGTAGCCTGCAATAGGTCTCTCTATCCTGGGATAGCCAATGACTCCCACATTGAGATGTTTACATTTTTTTTCTTCATTTGTTCAATGATGTTAAATGGGGATGAGCTATCTTTTTTCTACCCCTTTCCTTGCACATTCTTCTCTTGCACATGGGTCGTTACAACCAGTGCCTGAGTGGGTCTGGAAGGTGGCTTGGGCTGACTCTGCACATTGGGAGTTACAATTTACAGGGGAAACAAAGGGTTGTGGACCATTTGAATCGGAGGATTTCCCCTCTCCAATATTCCTCTTCTTGGACCATGTATTTTCTGCCACACTATGAGGAGGTGCTCGATTCATACCACAAAAATCTTTAGCCTGCCAATTGACAAGCATGGTCTCACTTGGAGGTGCCTCTTTCTAGGTTTCTTGCTACTGATTTTCCTCTTGACTGGGCTCTTGGGACACACCAATGGTATGTACCATCAAGGCCTGGTTTAGTGCACCATTGAAACACGTTGACTGGTTATGGGGCTGATTGCATGGGAAACACCAATCATATTCTTGAGCCATGTTGTTTTGTGTTGGAACCAAGGCCCTCGATCTTGAAGTTGCATTTGGTCATATGGTTGGAAAGGCCTAGCAACTTGAGGTTTCCCTTGGTTTTGGTTTGCAGCCTGAGCTGGTGGTCTATTTTGCTGATATGGGGGTCTAGCTTGATATTGAGTTTGAGGTTGATATGGCCTAGAACTCTGAGCTTGTTGTCTCTTGATAGTTACTAGCTCATTTCCTAGGTTTTGCAGTTGTTTCATAACCTCTTGTAGCTCTTTTGAAGTGCTAGAAGATGAGGTGGAGGCTTCAGCTAACTTTGATTCCTTAGAGTAGGTAGTATGGGAGCTAATGTGGGTGTTTGGTTGGTGCTTAGAGCTTCTAGTTTTGGATAAAGAGGTATAGATGGTCTAGGTGCTAGTTTACCAGCCTGAATTAAGCAATTTTCAGCTCTAATAGCAATGTTATATGAGGCGGGTAAAGTTCTACCTCCCATTGATTGAATCATCATGGAAATATCAGAATTTAAAGCTCTAAGGAAGTATAGAAAAGCACCTTCGTCTGTTGGTCTCATGGCCACCAGAATCCTATCCCACATACGCTGGAATCTGAAGTTGAAATTAGTCAACTTCTCATTTAGAGCCCTCTTGATGGTTGTCAAATGTTCCAACAAGGATAGATTATCTCCCTTCTCTCTGAATTGATTGTGGAGAGCTGTGCACAAATGGTCCCAATTATGGATGGATCCTATGGTTAGACTCCTAAACCACTGTAAAGCTTTACCCTTAAAATATGAAGCCAACAACTTGACCACAACATCCATTTCAATGATCTCATGAATTGCACAGACATTTGCAATATCCTGGATGTGGTCAATTGGAGTCATCTGGTTCTCTCCGGTAAAATATGGGATGCTCTTCAGTGCTATAGCTGGAACTGGATTTTGTGCATTGAGAGCCAGCGGGCTGCTACCAGTGAAATTGACGTAGGGGTTGGGCTGTGCCATCCTTATTGGTCGAAGGACTCTAGTCGATTGAATGAAAGGCCTACCAGGTGGAGGTGTTGACAATGTCCTATTTGGAAGAGATGGAGACCTTTGGGCTCTTCTTCCTCTCCTTACTCTTTCCGGGGATAAATGTAGATAGACAAATAGTCCCTCCTCTCTAGTTCTTGACCTTGTTTGTATTCTTCTCATGAACTTGACAAGCTTGGACTACTGAAACTAGTGGGTTCTGCCTCTTTTGGAGTCGCCAGATGTGTAATTTCAGAGCTTCTTACAAGCTGGGAACTTACAACAAGTGCACATCAATCTTGTTGTAGTACAATGAAGACTTCTTATCCCACCGGGCGTGCCAAAACTATTGTTGCAGAATCACAGCACCCCTAAAGTTAGTAGCTTGAACGAGTCAAGATCTTCAGTGTGACTGCACAACATGGAGCATCTCTCAAAGTGTGGGACTTTGTGAGTTGAGAGAGCTCTCTGGATGAAGGCTAGATCCTATTCCTCTATTCAGGTGCACACGTTTGGATTGCAGAGGGTTAATCTAAATCCTACTCTAACTTGCCAAGGAGAGATGGTTAAGGAGATAGAAGAAATAAAACCTAATCTAAAAGAGGTGATGCAATGAAGGAATGTTGAACATTTTGACTTTCTTTAAACAAAAACCATTAAAATGTAAAACAATATTCATACACAGATGAGTAACATTGCAATGAGGGTTCATGAAGAAATAATAAAACATAAGAGAGGGATGAAATCATCTACGGACTTATTCTATTACTCCAAGATTTGATACGGTGAATTACAATAGCCAAGAGGGAGAAATTGCATTTACAATTTGGATGGAGGGGTTCGAGATTCCATGAATTCACTTGCAGAGAAGAGAAAAAGGGAGGGCACAAAGCAAGAATTTCCAACCCCTTGAAATTGTCCCTCTTGTATAATATATAGGAAGAATGAGAGAGAGAAAAGGAGGGAAAATCCAACCCTATTCCAAATTCCCCTAAAGGAGCATTGAATTCCCCTAGCTATAATGATGAGTCTCAATGCAACACCCATGCCCCCATCATTGTTCCTTGCTGAGCAAGAGAGGAAACCCATTCTTCATCATGGTGGTAGGTGGGAGACTTGATGGCCTCCGTAGTGGTGGGTCAAAACATTAATGATGGTAGGTGGGTAGTAGGTGTTGAGAGATCTCTAAAATGTCCCCTCCTGCTCGATTTGGAGCTTTTGATAAAAATATATGGCCACCTGAAAGGAATTTTAGGTTGGAGTTTGTTTGTGTGATCCACATGGTTTTTTTCATCCTCCAGTTTTGCACCCGTACATTCTTGGTTGGCTTCCGAAGTCCCCTCCTCTATACATTATGCCTGAAGAGAACATGGGCTTCCGTGGGCCTGCTCTATTTCTTTTGTATTCTACCTAAGCCCCCTTCTGTTGGTGGAGACACTGTACCTGATCTAAGACACATGGAGGCTTCAGCTTATTTGAAACTTCCCTTCATTTTAATTTGAAGTTGCACCGACGAGGCATGTGGAGGTCTCTAATGGTCATTCTTTACTTTTCAACAGCCAGCTCTTCCTTTCGAACCCTGGGACACATGGAAGGTTAGCGCTAGTCTTGGGAGCCACTTTTGGATCTACCCCTTGAAGGAGCACCAAAGAGCCACATGGAGCCTTTCACTTCCTTGCCTTATACTTAGCCGATTCGGGACCCGAATGAACATTGTCTGCCTCATCCCTTTAGTGAGTTAAAGGGGCCTACCATATATAATGTTAGAAAACCCCCTTGCGGGTGGGACCCTCACAGCTAGTTTCCCTAAATGTTGTGGGATAGTAAGACACATGGCATCATCTGCAGGACCACTCCTTTATCTCCCCATGTTTGGCTTAGTCCCCTTTTTTCTAGTGGGGCCTTATGTCTGACCTTGGACACATGTGGAGATTCAGATGCACATTTGGGACCTACTTCTAGATTTTACCTTTTGAATTGTGCCATGAGATGACGTGGGAGGCTTCCGCCGTCCCTTCTTATACTTAGTCTAATTTTAAGTGGCCGACCCTCTTTGTTCCCCCTTTTTAGGGACTCTTGGACACGTGGAAGCTCCGTGCTCATTTAGACCACTCTTGGGGACCCACTTTCAAATCTTCGCCGATTGAGACATGTGACACCCTCCACGGGTCTGTTCTTTACTTCAATGAGTCGATGATCCCTCTTTGGGCCTTGATTATGTGAGGGATGGCGCTATTTGGGACTTTTTTGGCTTGACCTTTGAAGGTGCGCCATTGACGCATGGAGGCCTCTCTTGACCTTGTTATACTTATCCAATTTGGGCCTGAACTATCTCCTTCATTTTTTGATCTGGGTCTCCTTCTGCTTACCTTGGTTTAGGAGTGACTTTGTTGGGTTTTCAATGGACATGAGGCATCCCTTGGAGAGTACATGGTGAGCTTGTTTTGGGTCCCTGCTTTGGATTCTTCCTTTGAAATTTTGTCGATGAGGCACGTGGCTCCTTTTGCTCGTTTGGGGACAACCTTTCAATTCTTGCACCTTTAAAGTTGCGTCATTGAGGCATGTGGCAGCTTGCGCTGATTTTTCTTATACTTAGCCGATTTGGGCCTGAGTGAATGCTTCCTTTCTCCATTGTTCTCCTGTGCACCTCTGGTCTCTTCAGCTATTTTTCCTTCATGACCCTACCCCTTCATTTTGAATCCCCTACCCCTTGATTTGGGATTGATTGCGAGCTCGCAGGACTTATATAATCCTCCGAACATGACTATTGATCTATGATGTACATGAAAAACATATCCTCTAATATTTTGTTCACTCACTCAGTCTAACTGTCTGTGGGAGATAAGTTGTACTAAAGTTAATCCTCATACCAAGAAAACATTACATGGTGGTCTAAAGATGTGATGTGTGCAAAGGGTTGTGGTCACAAATGATCTTCCGTGGAATCCCATGAAGCATGGCTATCTCATCAAAATAGAATCAAGCAACTGCATTGAATGTCTAAGTGATATTCACCACAGAAAAGTGAGCTACTTTCGTAGATCTATCCACTGTGACCATGATGGCTTCATGGTGGTATCTTGACGTAAGTATCCTCAAATTGAAATCCATGGAAATGGTGTTCCATCTCCATTCCAGTATAACATGGGGATATATAAGGCTAACTAGATGTTGATGCTTGGTCTTCACCCTCTGACACTCTAAACACCAAGATACGAATAGGGATATATCCCGCTGAAGACCACTCGAAAAGAATAATTACCTTAGAGAAGTGTGCATCTTCGTCACCCTTGGATGGGTTGTGTAAGGTGCACAATGAGTTTCTTCTAAGATATCCTGTCTCAATCCTCATTCTCTAGGTACATAAATCCAGCCCCTATGTCAGAGAAGCCCATCTAACTCCAAGGATAACCCCTCAAACTTCCTTGTAAGGGGTCTGTGTGAATCAATCTTTTCTCTAGCTAAAAGGAAGAACCTATCTTGAGGAAGCTGCTAAAAGATACTAGCCCTCAAATCTGTACCCGCTACTGTAGCCATGGCTAGGTGCCTCTATCGACTCAAAGTGTCTGTAGCCATGGACAATGTTATATCAAGGCTGGAGGCCTGATGTTTTTATGCTAAGTTTAGGTCACTATTTGATTGCGGGTTGATTGCAAGCCTGCTCTATTTTTTTTTTTTTTTTGGGGGGGAAGTTGGGTTGCCTTTCTCTTAGAACTCGATTGTATATCTGGGTTCTTGATCCTTTTTCTCCTACATGCTATTGAAATATCTAGGTTTAGACCCTTTCTTTATACTAGGTTATGGTCTCCTTCTTACAACTATTTACCCTTAATAATTGTAAAATATTAAAAAAAAATCCACTTATGATGTGTAATTTTATGTTATTCTTCAAACATTAAGAGATTGGAGACATTACCTGATAGCTAAGGAAATTTTATTCTTTACTGACCATGATGCATTGAGTTATATGAACACACAAATGAAACTATATAGTAGACATGTAAAGTGGTTTCATATTTTCAATAATATAATTTTGTATTGAAGAAAAAACCAAGTGAGAAAAATCAAGTTGCTGATGCCTTGAGTAGTGTGTGGCATTTTGGTAACAGTGGAAAATTAAGTAGTAGGTTTTGAGCTTTTTAAGGAGTTATAGGAAATTGATCCAACCTTTGGTGATGTTGTGAGACAATGTAAGGATCCTACAATGGGTAGTTTTTATTGTGATTATTTGATGTAGGATGGCTATTTATTTAGGAAAAAGAAGTTGTACATCCCTATTGGATCAATGAAAGCAAACACTATAAGGTAATTGAATGGCAGGGGTTTGGATGGACACTATTGTATAAGTAAGAAAACTACTTTTATGGTAGAGAAATATTATTCCTTGAAGGTAAAGAGGGACATAAGAAGGATTGTATCAAGATGTAGTGTGTGCCAAATGACTAAAATAAATGCACACAATACTTGTTGTATATGCCACTACTAGTCCCTACATGAGCATAGGTTGATTTGAGTATGGATTTCATGTTGCAAATTCCTAAAAAAAAAGTTCTTTTTTTTTTTGTAGTATATAGATTTTATAAAATGAAACATTTCATTACTTGTAGGAAAACTAATGATACTCTTGGAGTTAAATATTTTTGAGAAGTTTTTAGGATGCATGGAGTTATGAAAAAAACACCTTAGATCGGGATAATTTTATTTTTTAAGTCAATCTTGGAAGAGTTTGTTGAGGAAAATGATGACACAACTGTACTTTAGTAGTTCATATCACCCCAGATGATAGACAAACATGAGTAGTAATATGATCTTGGGTAATCTTCTACAATGCATAGTTAGAGAAAATTTGAAACAATGAGATTTTTCCTTACCATAGGTTGAGTTTGCTCATAATAGCTCAGTAAATAGGTTGGTAGGAAGGTCTCCTTTCAATATTGTCTATGGTAGAAACTCCAAGGGAGTGTTGGATATTAATTATCTTCCACCTCAAGATACAACTAGTGATTATGTTGAATCATTTCCAGAGCACATGCTAAATTTGTAAGAAGAAGTGAGGGAGAATGTCACAGATAGTATTGCAATATATAAAGCAGTCACAGATACAAGAAGGAGAGTGAACACATTTAAAGGAGGCATAGTGATGGTTCATCTCAGGAAGGATATGTTTTCGAAAGGGACATATACTAAACCAAAGTATAATAACATTGGGCCATGTAGGATTATGAAGAAAATGAGTGATAATCCCTACAAGGTGGAGTTTTTTTACTACTTCGCTATTTCACAAGTATTTTTAATGTAAATTTGACTTGTATAAGTTTCATGGTGATGAGAAAATGTTGAGGAGAGATAACAAGTAAATCAAGGGCAACAAACACCAAAGAAGAAAAAGGCGAGGGTGTTACATGGCCTGGAAAAAAATATAGTTAGTACTAGGCATGGGAGCTACAATAAATATTTAGTATAGTGGGAAGGTTTGCAACAAGAAAAAAATAGTTAGATTCTTGAGTGGCAATTGAAGAAGATTGATAGTGGAAAATTGGATTACTTCAAACAATTGAATTCAGAAGAGATTTTGTTTTCAATCAGGGAATAATGATGCAGGAACATAACTTCTGTAGACCACAAATTTGATCTGACTAGCGTTCATCTGGGCATTTTTGGGGGCTAAATTCCTTCATCTAGTGGTCTAAATTTGGTTCAAGAATATTTTCTTAGGATTGTCTAGAAATTAGAGTTTTAATATCTTTTTCTATACAATTTATGGAATAAGTGGAGATTTGACAGAAGCCTTCATTTTTGGAGGTATTTCATGTAGGAAAAACTTGGGGTCTATCTGAGGTGTTTTGGTTTTTACGTTGTTTTTGTGTTTTAGGGATTTTTAGAGTTAGTGGGGAATAAAAAGTATATTGTAATATTCAGAAAAAATATTTTAGATTATGGAATGAGAAAGAATTTGTTTTGAAGTTTCTTGTGTTTCAGAAAATTGTGTGTTTTGAAAGAACTTCACATAAAGAGAAATTCTACTCAATGTTGAGATTAGGGTAATGTAGCTAAGCATGATGACCCTAATGTTTGAGGTCAATCAACATTTCGTGACTTTGACAAAAAAAATAAATTTATATTATTTCAATTTCGTATTATTATTTTATTTATCATAGTTACACTACATATTTAATTTATATTTATACTAAATGTTTTTACTCAAACTGTTAGGATTACAATATTTCTTGCATCTATATATAACATTACATTTTATCCATTAATATTAAGATTACATAATTATACATATAATAATTTTAGTTTTTACCAATTTAATTTTTTTTAATAATTAATAATAATACATAATTATCATTAACAAGAAAAATAGAATATCTATTATAATGTAAAAGTTAAACCTAATTGACCCTAGTTGTCTAATTGTTGTATAATAATAATTATAATTAAAATCATAAGTAGTGTTAATTATTTTTAAAGCTGGTGTTGTAATCAACATCGAAGCTAAAGTTTTCCATTACTTTTGAAGCTAGTTTGGGTTGGAGGAAGGTTGCTGGCCTTGGATGTTTTCATCGTAGGATGACTATTTGTGTGTGCTTGAACTTTTTTTCCGCTATGTTCTTAAGTCATCGCTTAAGCACAATTTAAATTAAATTTAAAACCTATTGTTACCTATATAAAAATTTCATTTAAAGTCACCCATTAAATTTCCGAAAAGTTACATGTGTGAATTTAAATATGACTATAGGAATACGGTTTAGAATTCGAAATTAGAATTTTTGGTGACTTAGAGAAGACTTACCTAAGACTTATCTTGTCACTTAATTTATATAATTTTATTTATATTAACTACTAATACACTTTGTTACCTGCACAATTCGGGTACACATTTTACATACTTGACACAGTGAGAGGATTGTTCAGCACAACGAATGAGATGTTTTCATTTTAGTGATTATTATGCTTTTATTTATTCAGTTTTTCTTATGTTCATTTTTTATATCTATTGAGCAAGAATACATACCTTTTCTAGGTGGTTGTTTATTTCAAATTGACAGTCTTATGTTTCATACATTATTATCTTATGCGTGTTATATGAATTTTGTAGTACCCGTATACTTTTTTTACAACACGTAGTAATATCATTTAGAAATTTATTCATAAATTATCCCATTTACTTATTTATTGATGAACTTAGAAGGATTCTTCTCTAATTCTTACCCTATGTCCAGTAGGTCATAACCACTTCTTTATGTTAAAACTTTATATATCACTACACATTCTACAAAATGTATCTTCAAATTCTTCAAAAAAAAACTATCTCCTCTTAGATATAATTCTTTCTTTAGTCTAGAAATTTTTTATGGGATTAGGATAGGTTCAGCTACAAATCTATCCATAAGCCCATGAAGTTATCCCTTGTTCTTGTAATCATTTTTTAAAATAAAAAAGTCACATTATTCATGTTAGGGTCAATTGAGTGGGAAACAATACAAATGGTTATCTCTATGACCATATATATTCTTAACCCGGTTAAAGGCGTGTACAACATATCTAGAAGATTTCATATTTAAAATTCATGAGAAGGTAATAAAAAAATATTGAAGAAATCCACCACATAAAACAAAAATCCATTCAATCTAATTAAATTATGCATACATTTATTGTTGGCACACATCACAAACTCATCTAATACAATAAATTTAATTGTAAATTACTAAATGTTTTGGGAAAAATCAGGGGCTCCATCTTATTTACTTTATCTTCCAATATGATATCATCTTAGGAGAAAGAGAACAAATCATTGCTTAACTTCCATCTAGAGTATTGATTTGTAGTTCAACATTTATTAGACCATTGGGGGAAGGATGAGGTAATTTCAAATTAAATTGGAATATCCTATTTAATGTATAAAGAGAAGTGAAGAAATATACGTGTAATAAAATGTACTAGGAAATATGTAGATACAGATTCCAAATACGAGAAAATTAGATCATAAATAAGATTTTAGCTCAATTCCACATAGGAAAGTTTTTTAAGGTCCCTGAGAGGCTCATCAATAATTTTTTTGTTTCAATACATTCTATTAGGTGCTCATTTCTAGTTCCCCATATTTTTCACATAAAAAACATTCTAAATTTATAGGTGCTCATATGATTATATGTGTTTATAGACATTCTAAATTTAAAATATGACTATAATAGTACATATATCATAATGGTGAAAACAACATAAATAGAATAATGCCTCAAAATTAAAAGATAAAAGCTACATTTATATTTTTATTTCAATCATAAACGTACACTATATTTCTAAAGAAAAATATAAAAACATCATTTAAAAATATTTAATTACAAGAAAGAAGCGATAATATGAAAAGATAGAAAAAATTAAAGAATAAAGAAAAGAGAATTTCGAAACAAGAGAAGTAGATTAAAAAAATGAATTATAAATAATTAGCATGTGTAGAAAGCTCAACTATTAATGGTGGAACAAACATAAACAATGCAAAATTAGAGTATACTAGTAATCCTGTATTAGATTGCTCAAATACGTGTGTGGAGAAGTTTATTTAATTCGCTGGTTTATGTTTGATTCATATATATATATATATATATATATATATATATATATATATATATGAATATGAGATTGCATCAATTATTTTAATAATTTTAATGGTAAGGTATGGTACATTATTGTAATTAAATCAAGATGGATGTTTTATATTGGTTTTGAATGTATTATTAAAATATTATGTGTACATACTCATTATATGATTTAATGTTTGTTATTATTTATGAGATTGTGTATTCTTTATACAACCTCCATCATATAAAATCCATCCATGTAGTTTAAAAAGTTAAAAGCATCCATTTATTTGAAAATAATGTAGGATTCAAATAATTTATCTAATCATTGATCTTTCACTAAAAAAATGATTAATTCCTATGTTTGTAAAACACAACCCATAGGTCCAAATTACACTACAACCATAGATGTTAGATGAATACTAATAAACTATAAAATTTCGTATAGTTAATAGCCACTTTCCATATTATATAATTTGTATTTGATATTAGAAAATATAAAATAGGAATGTCGATTTACAATCCATGATATGAGTTGATGGGGTTTGGCTCTAAAGATTTTGTGTTTGAAATCTCATGGATAAAAAACATTGTTTCATGAATTTTCATAAGTCCATATGTATAAAGAAAAAATATTGTAATAAATATAAATTTGTATTTTTAAAAACTACCATACATGCATGTACATCACACAAATTTAATTTTATAAACATAAGTTATGAATAAAAATATTTTAAATAATAATAATAAAATAAATATTTAGGAAAAAAGACTAACATTAAGATTTTAGAAAACGTTGTAATTGTGTGTATATATATATATATGTCTGTAATGTTTAGGTTTGTAGTTAGGTGAAGAGTTAGACTAGAGTATAAAAGGATTAAAGGATAATAAATTTAAGCTTGAAATAAGATGAATTTTATGAGAATGTTTTGATTTAATTTGAAAAACATGTCATTCAAAACATTCAAACAACACCTAGTGTATATTTGGTATAAATAAAAGTTATTAAAGTTTCAAGTTTTCAATTCAAATATGGAGTGTGTAATAAAAAAGATTCATACTCTACCCAATATCACTATATTCAAGAGAACAAATTATGATTATCAGAATATTATAAAAAAAAGAAGTATTATTTTAAGGAAAACAAAAAAATGTGATGTAAATTAATTGTTCATCATACACCAAGTCATGGAATAATCTATTTTCCAATCTAATTTATAAAATATGATATTAATGAGAGTTCTTAAAAATATATTATATAAAATATTCCAATCTAATTTATATATATTTTACCCATATAATTACAGTTGTAAATCAAATTGGATATCATATCGAAACATTAGAGGATCCAAGGGTTAGAAAAAAAAAACTTAAAAGTCTACATAATAATTTTGATTATTTATTTAGTTTCAATTAAATATCTAAAACATTTAACACAATTTTGTGTTTATGGGTTGATGGGGTCTTTAAAAAACTCATAAAAGAAGATTGAATAGGACATCAAGTTCTCAACTAGAGCATTAGTAAAAACCACAAGTGTGAGATAGAAAAATCCATAGGAACAGGAGCTAGAGGAGCTATTAATACAAGTGAAAAAGAAAGATCAACTATGACTATAATCAAATGCCATTACTGCAAAACAATTTTTCACCATGTGAATGAGTGTAGGCTAAAACGATTTGGTATATGAATAGAAAAATACAAAAGTGTTAACAGAAATTGAATGTAGATTCTTGTAACGTGGCCAAAGAAAGTACTAAAAAAATACATATGTAGATATTAGTTCTAGGACTCATATTTAAGTGGGAATAAGGACATGTGTTCAAACATAGATGAGTTATTGAAGTTAGATATGAAATATGTAGATGATAACAAAGTAGCTCTACATTATGTGTAAAGGAACTATAAACATTGAAACCAAGAAAGGAGAGAAGAATCACATTCCTGATTTGTATTATCTTTTAGGTCATAAACACAATATATGTTGCATGTTGCATTGGGAAGATAGTACATAAAAGATAGAGAGTAGATTTCAAGAATGGAATATATGTGATACTTAAAAGTAATATAAGTGATATTTCTTAATTAAGCATGCTCTAATAACAATGTAAAATACATTTCCTATAAAAATACATAAAGAATTATGTATTTATTTTCAGGCATTTATAGAACATCATTCATTAATGAGGAATCTTACATTAATATTTGGTATGGTCATTTAAGTTTTAGTAGGTTAAATTTTTTATATATAAAGAATATGGTAAAAAAAAATGTTTCTCTTTATAGAGAAATAGAATTAGTTTATTGACTTTAGTGTGTATTCAAGAAAAGAAACACAAAGAAGTGTTTTTTATTGTAAGTCATATATAACAATAGTTCCACTTAAGATTGTGAGTTTATACTTGTGTGGAAATATTATGTCTACTTCTATTAGGAAACAAAGTTTTATTGATAGAGCAATGGAATCAATATTGTGACTTTAGAGTGTATTTTAGAAAAGAAGAATTTTTTATTTACAAACCATATGTGACAATAGCTTTACTTGAGATCATACCTTCAAGCTTCAATTGACATATGATATCTATCTCCATCAAAAAAATAATATTTCTCAATATAAAAAAGGAAACTTTTGTATATTTCAACGGTTCAAAAAATTGATTGAGAAAAAAAATTAGACACAACATAAAAATATTAAGAATAAATAGAAGAGATGAATATATTCTAATGAAATTATAATTTTTTTTGGAAAAACAAAAATATTATGAAACAGTTTACAACAAGACATACACCTTTAAAAAAATGGTGTGGCTAAATAGAATCTTTTATATTATTATTAGGGTGAAGTAGTATCTTGTAAAATGTATCTTCTCAATATATGTTTCAAAAAGAGTTGATGAAGTAACTCCCGAAGAAGCTTGCAGTAACAAAACAACCCTGACGTTTCTCATTTAGGAGTTTTTTATTTTGTGGTATATGCTCATGTGTCATATGAAAGGAGAAAGAAGTTATATGATAAAGTAAAAAGATACAATTTAAGAGGATAGTCTCAGGATTCAAAAGTAATTTTTTTTTTTCCCATCACCAAAAAAGTGGTAATTATCAGAAGTATCGAAAAGAGATTGATTTTGAATGAAAAAATATTTCTATTGAAAATGATCCAAGATTTGATAACGAGGCATCAGATACCTCAAAAAAGCCTATCCCTGTTGATATCTTTATCAAGCGGTAGACCAACTTGATAAAATATCAATGCACTAACGTCTCCCGTGCACAAGCTAGTCTGTATGCCACAAGATGTCATCCAAGAGGGATCTTAGGAGAAATTTCACATTCAGCATCACAAAGATATCTCGCATGTGAGAACTTACCGCCATGTACTTCATAGGATATCAGCTTACAAAAACATTCAAGATCGAAAATAGTTTATTCAACAAGATATCACTTAAGAGATATCTCTGAAGAAATTCTGTGTCAATAACTTTGCTAACATATTGCTCTAGTGAGAATTGAAAGAAGCCGATTGGTTTCAAATAAATATATGAAACATCGGAAAATGATGAATTTGTTGATTTTTACATTCCTCACTGTATATTTGATTTGGTATATTTCAAATAAGCAATTCAGAATGAGAATCGGAAAAAAATCATGATGAAGAAATTGATGGAAGAGAGAGATCGGACTCGGGATCTAAAATGATGTTATCGGATTAAAATGTTTCTTATCATACAAATTTTAATGACGATGGAAATATTGAGAAGCAAAATGCAAGAGTGATTGCAAAAGGGTATTCATAACATCTTCGAATTGAGACATTTGTACCTATATTACAAGATTACATACAATAAGATAAGTTTAAGCAATCAAAGCACAAGACAAGTGTAAAGTTTATAAAATCGATGTCAAGTCAATATTTTTTAAAGGAGTATTGGAAGAATACATATATGTTAAGTAATTCCTAATTATGAGATTTGTAGTCATCATAACAAAGTCTACAAATTGAAGAAAGCTCTATATGGTATTAAGAAAGCACCATGAGCTTCGTATAGTCATAATGATTCGTATTTGTTGAGTGATGGTTTTAAGAGAAACATTAATGAACCAAATCTATATATAGAGATGAATGATTAAGAAGAAATTCTTATTGTGTATTTCTATGTTGAGTATTTGATATTTGCAGGGAATTTAGCAATAGAGTTATTCAACTTAGCATTGAAGAAAGAGTTTGAGATGATATATTTATTATTTATTGACAATGAAATAAATCAAACAAATAATAGAATTTCGATTCGTTAAAGTTTTAGGATTTTCAGTTGCAAAACAGCACTCATTCCTGTAAAATTGAGCAAAGATGAAAAGAGCAGTTATGTTGATGTGGCATTGCATAATGGACTAGATGCAAGTTCGATGTATTTGATAGAGTAATATATGCAACGAGTCCAATTTTAAAGTTCATGGAAACTCTATTAGATTCAGATTGGCAAGAAGGAAAAACAAATCTGAGATACATAAGTGGAGCAATAGTGTATGATATTCTATATAGATAATCAAATGAATTTTAGCTAGTTGGATACATATGCAGTGATTTTAGAGGAATTTTATCTAATTAGATACATAGGCAGTGATTTTGCGGGAGTTATTGATGACAAAAAAGTATGTTCAGGATTTATGTTTCTCATTTCAGTTCAAGAGAAGTGTATTGAGCTTTTGAAAAACAGCCCATTGTAATTCTTTCTCCAGCAGAAGCATAGTATGTAACAGCTACATTGGCAGCAAGTGAAACAATTTTCATGAGAAAAATGTTGTCAGATTTGAATCAAGAGCCATATTTTATGGAATGTTTACAGGTGTTCAATTGTCTATTTGAAGAATTTATATTTGGCGCCAAGAACTTATATGTAATGTGGATAATAAATAAGCTTCTTGCTGGGAAGAGAATTGAGTAGACACTTTATTTTAGGTAATTCCAACAATAGAGGTACAGTTATTAATCCAAATACAACTCTGTTTAAAAAAATTTAGCGAAGAACACAATATCGAAATGCAATTTTCAGAAGACAGGTAAAGTAAATTTGCGAGAATGAACGACAATATAAGTTATTAATAAACATACCATGCTTCTTCAAAAACAAATTTAAAATGCGAATTTAAAATGAAACTGAGTTCATAACTTTCGTTGTCAAGCAAAATAAGTTTCTGAAATGAGTTCAGCGAATATATTAAATGGAATATGAACTTTTCTCCAATGTCGAAAACAGATGGAGAGTTCAACTAAATTCAAAATATAATAAAAAAACAAATTCATTGTATCAAAGGGATGAAATGATAATATTATGTAGTACATAAGATGAACAGAAATAGCGCCTCATCTCCCTTGCTCTGCACATAAGAATAAAGGTTGATACCATTTATTTTAAGTGAACTTGCATCTGTATTTTACTTTTGGATTGCTGTGATACTCTACTTTGAGCTTGAATAATTTTTTTAAACTAGTACCTCAAATTTGATCTTCATTGTTGCTATCCAAAGATGTGCCGAAGTGCATGTAAGGAAAAAGAGCCCACTGAGAAAGAACACAAACAAATCAGGTCTATGAAATTATATCGTTTCAGAGAGATATACAGTATTTAGTAAATTGTAAAGTTTTTTTGGCCAATACTAAGAGAAATGGGTGTGTGTTCATCATAGCTAATGTATTGAAGTGAAGCTCACATTTTTGGCAGCGGTGCTGAAAGCTTGCTTGTGACTCATCTCAGGATTCGTAGCCTTAATCCTTTGAATCTCCTCCCTGCAAAATACATTACAGGAATAGTTCTCTTTGTTGGATTAAATTAAAAAAACAAAAAGATAAATAGAGTTTTGATGTGTAAACAACCATTGAGTACTAAAATCTTTTCATACAAATGAATGTCAAACTTTACTTGATAAATCGGTTGTAGGCGGATGGAGGTCGGTTTCTTTTCCGAGGAGCTACATGTTAAAAGAGGAACAAAACCCTTATTCATCTACATATTATAAACCAGAAAAAGAGGTCTGTGTTTTTCTTTTTATTATTTGTAACTAGTAATTCCCTTGCCTGTGTAAGTTTTGGTTGATAGTTCTTCGCTCCGAGTTCCATTGTTGGAAGACATTACCTCATCATTGACATTTTCACAGGAGGGGCTCAAATCCTGATTATTTTCATAGAGACTCAAACATTTTAGAGAAATCAATAAACAACCATCAAATTGCATTATAATTTATGACATAATTTGTCTATCACCAGTGTAAGATTGAAAATTATTTAGAATAAATATTCTGATAGAAAATCTCTGAATAGAGTAGAAGTCATGGTTGTCTAGAAAGCGCTAAAAATCTCTAATATTAAACCTGAAAAGGTCAGACGATTTAACCATGTAGAGTAGAAGTCATGGTTGCCCAGAAAGGGCTAAAAATCTCTCATATTATACCTAAAAATCTCAGATGTTTTAACCATGCCAATTTTTTTCTACCTTGTATAAAATGGGATTGGAATTGGAAGCAGAACTGGAGGCCTGGCCTAATGTAAGTGGTAAGGGAGGCTGAGGCCCCGAGGATTTCATGTTAACACAGAGAAGGTCATTGCAGTGCCCACATTTTACAGTCACAACGTTGAATAAACTCTTGCACGGAACGCTCACCTGCTCACATTTTGTTACAGTTAGTCCAGAAACTCAAGGAAATCTATTTTTCTCCAGCACAAACAATTGGACTACCTCTAGTAAAAAATTGCTGGAGTCATTTTCAAGAAAGTTGAATGTTAGGTAATTATGAAATATTGCTAAAATTAAATATATCTGGGCAATAAAATATGTAACGAATACTATATTAAACAAACCATGAACAACAGTAAGTTATTCAGTCCCATCAATCCTGTAGAATGTAAAGTAAGAAAGTAAAAACAAACACCCAAATTCGTTACTCACAGATCTACAAAATTATAATCTTCCAACGTTACATTTCTGCTAAGGTTGAATAGATCTGAACACACAAAGGTATAAAATTTGTGGGTTATATGATTTGATTTGAGAGTGTTGTACCGCAAGAAGTGTGCTGCAGTTGCTGCAACAAACGTAATATAGGTACTCCATTTCAGTTCCATTGTTGACAGACATTCTCGAGCCCTTCTGTGCCGCCTTAGTGATAGCAAGATTAAAAAATAATTGGATGTTCAAGATTGGGAAAATGTGGCAATCATATGAACGTGCGATGTGAGGTCAGAATGGCCACCGATAATGATGAAAATAATTATTGAGTAAAATGAAAACAACAACATCTGACTCATTGAAATTGACGCTCAGCTATGGCTGTCAAACATGTTTTGTCAGCGACAATAGATTAAATTTAGTGTTTGCTATTTTAACTTGTTTCGTCAGGGATAATGATTTAAATTTAGTGTTTGGTAATTTTTATTTTAATTGAGAAGTGCACTATACTCGGTACTAGGTTAAATAGATTTACAATTACACGAGTAAATGTATAATTAAACTAGTGATTCTAATTATGGCTTCCACTATTCAACGATTACATAGATTGTCGGCATTTCTTTTAATGTTTTGGAGGAAGTATATAGTGGATGTACAATTACGAGTAAACGTACAACTAAACTGTTTCTAGATTATATAGATTGTCGGTATCTCTTTTCATGATTTGGAAGAAGCATATAGCGGATTTACAATTACGAGTAAATCTCGGCCTCAACTGTTTCGACTCTCCTGGGTAGGTATCTATAGCCCTTGCACTCAATAAGACTTGATCCCTAATGGGCTTATTCAAATCCAATCAACTTCACCAATGAACCAAGGGCCCTTCAATAGTATTTACAATTTTGATAGTAGTTGGCTTCCTTTTTTTTTCATATTATTTTGGTAGAATATATTTGGCTTTCTGGTCGGTAATTCTGTTCATACGTCTTTTTGTACCATCAAAATTGTATAATATGTACGCTTTCCAATTAAAAAGAAAAGGTTTGATGGTCTTCACACCTCTTTCCTATCATTGAAAATATGTTTGGCTGGCATAAGTAGCCGTCAAATTGCGACGAGGGTTGTTAGGGTTTGTTACTTGTTGAATATTACGTACGGGTTTGGCATCGAGCTGTTGTTGTCTGAGTACGCACTTCAATACTCAGCCATTTCTCTTACCTGCACACATTTATTACGCTTCTCCGAAATAGCAATGTAAAGTCAGTTTCACCCTGGGGAAAAACCAGAATATATTGTCACTTTCCTCAGCCAATGGGGGAACAGAAACCTTACGCTTTACAGGGATGGGACATCACATTAACGGTTGAAAGCACCTTCACATTGCCTCGTGGTTGCAGTCCGCAGACTTCCAAATTTAAAGATATGGAAATCATTGTGGGTTTGTTTAGTTTGGAAACAAGCTTTTAGATTTTGCGTCTATCCAGGCATTTGTTTTCGAATTTAGCGCATACGAACCTTAGCGCAACAAGACAAACGTTCGCCAATCTTCTTAATACTTATCCCGGAAAGTTGTGCGCATCTTGTTTTATTCTGAAAGAAAGGAATGGTCGCAAGGTTCAACCACGATTTCCTTGTAAAAACCAACCTAAGTTATTGTTCTTTATTGAACCACGATTTCCTTGTAAAAACCAACCTAAGTTATTGTTCTTTATTGCTCTTTATTATACCGCCCAAAGTAGTTACATAGTATTCACCATGATACCAATCATTCATTAGTACTGTGCATTTAATTTTTAACTTCTATGTTTTATAAAAGTTTTGAAATAATATTCTTCTACATGTATTTAATTATACTCGCCATTAATTACTTTGCAAATATCCTATCTTAAATCTTTATCTACATGTTCAATTCTTTACACTTTCTATTTGTTTGAGGAGTGTTGATATAGGACATGATGTACCAGGTTAATATTATTCCAATTAAATAATTTTTAAATATTAACCACCATTGATATGATACCTTATTATATTTAGATAATTTTGAAATGAATGGTGGTTATGTGCATTTTAAAATTTTTTAGGCTAAGATATATTTTTTATGTTTTTTTATATTATATAATTTTTATGATGATAATTAATTTTTGTCTTCTTATCAATTATTTTGTGTTACATGGTAATTCTTCTACCTTTTATTCATGTATAAGATATATGTTAATCAATACCTGCTTTTCAATTGATGATTATTTATTGTCACAAATTATTCGTGGTTTTTTTCCAGTGGCCAGTATATATTTATGAAATTTTTAAAATTTTTCTTTCATCAATGTTGTTCTACCAATTATACGCTAGAGTGGGCATCAGTGTCTAGACTGCTCATTTATTGAACAATAGTTCCATTTACAAATCAAGATGGTCGATTGATAGCTTTGGAATGTCTATCACTTGCATTTTTATATTAAAATAGATGAAGTGTGCTTATTTATGAAATCGGGATATACCTTTGTAGTGGAGAACAAGTTGATCTTGTTCCCTATTTGTAAATAGTTGTTATTATTGTTATATAAACAACTCAATATTTTTTAACAACTCAATATACAATTCAATTGGTTCATTTTTAAAACATTGTTATTATAAGTAAGTTTACTGTAATGTTCATGTTTGGGGCATTTACAAACCAAACAAAAATTACATATAAATGACAGTTCATTATATACACAATATTCTTGTTTCATCACTTCTACTCAAATAGCTTAATCTACAACAGTATTAGCCATATTGTGGCCTTGGTCAAACATGTTTTAATGATGAATGGTGTTGGTTTTAAGCTTATCATTTATTTGGATGAAGTGGATGGACGTGGAAGGGAGATTTGTTAGGGTTTATGGTTATATCACACTTCCATTAACATGATGAGTAGGGGAATTTTGTATTTTTTTTATTATTCATTTATTTCTTGTGGTTAATACCACCTTTAGAGTGGAGTATACTTTCTTAAAGGTCCCCTTCTTGGATCTTCTAGTTATTTTAACAAATGAAATTCACGGAGTTGCGCATTCAAATTGCATTGAAACATGGCAGAAAGATCACCTCAAAATTCTTCCATGAGGTAATGAACAAACCCCTAAAACATATGAAACTATTTTGAGAAATTTACACTAGTTGCATATTTTTTTCGTTAAGATTTCCTTGGAAGCACCTTAAATCTTTTGTTCACAACACATTGGCTACATTTCATAGCGATAAGCTTGAAGGCATTGAAAACCTGACCATCTAAGTTTCATTTTATTTGATTTCAATAATTAGACTCATTTGACAACCATTATTTCCCATATCACATGGTTTAATCAAAATATATTCATTGAGTTTCCCAACTAGGAACATGATTTTTCGGTCACAAAACAATCGAAGATTAAGATCATATTACGTATTGAATTCCCTTATATTTTTTCACCACTTAGGAACTTAGTGTAATAATTGATTAAGCCTCTTTGTAGTTCATAAGGTTTGAGAAACTAAATATCTATGCAATGAGGTCATAATATACGTTTTTGTTGAAGTGCATTTTTTGAGTTAAAAAATGATATAAAGAGGCTAATGTAAAACATATTATTTATCCACATGTCAAATACATGTTTACATTTCCATGCCACAAGTCATTAACGTAAATAACATCTAGTGGATAATGTCTAACCCACTCGTACATTCAAAACCTTTCCTGAGGTTAATGTATCTGCCAAAACATCCACCAAAGGATGGACCATAGTGACCTACAAGTGTCATTAAAAGAAGAAAAAATTCATCTCTAATATACTAACTCACAAGAAGTTCAATAAAATTTATTTAGTGTCAATGACCACGTCTTAGCCAATGAAACCTATAATAGTTCACACACTGCAAGGAACAATTTTTTTAATAACTCTTATAGCCATGATATGGTGTTTAGGAAGTCACAACCTCTACTAGAGAAGATAAATTTAAAAGTGAAAAATAAGTTATTTGGATTTGATGGTAAAGTTTTTCTCGTTCAAGAGTGTAACCATTCACCACCATGTGAGAATAGTGAATACATGCAACAGAAAATGAAAATTTATACCATTAATGATTATATGAAAAGAAATAAAAATACATATATTCTTAATAGCTCATTAACATCTTTCAATGACAATGAGTATGGATAGATGAAAACGAATGTTATTAGGTTATATTATATCCATGAAATGTGAGAGGACACAACGACACCACATGAGAGTATATTTTCAAGGATATGTTCCAATTCTTTAACTAAATAGAAATTTATTTCATATAAGAAATTAAATTTACTTGGTTTGCACTCAACATCACCTTCAAATTAATTTTCTATGAGTCTATCTACTAGATATCATATCATGATGATGCTCAAAGGGCATGTTGTAAATTTAATTTATTCTTCACTCTTAGCTCACATGGTCACCTAGGGTTTGAGTTCATCTCAACAGTTTGTGTATACCCTATTAGAGTTTAATGCTTTCTCGCTAAGAATAATAAAAATTTATTTCCTCTAATAACATTATTAAAATAAAAACCTTTAAGACGTGGCTTATGACAACACCTAAATGCCAAAATTATATCCTATGTGGCATTTTCAACATGTTTTGTGCTCTAAAAAGATGAAATTTAGTGGACACTTGGCTTTAGGGTTTTAATATCACTATCAAAATTTCAACATTTTATTTTCACCTCTTCATGGTTTTGAGTTTCTAACCCCTACCATGGTTGTGAGAGGGTGGAAATATAACTTGATAGAGATATTTTATAGACCTAGATGTATTCACATTTCCTAACAACTTTGATTGTTTGGTGGAGGTTATCCTGAGATATTTTCTTGAAGACTATGACCTAATCAAGTTTGAGGAAGAGGATAATTCCACAACCAAAAATTTAAAGAATACATTTTTCCCCATCATGGACCACCCATAATATGTATGGAGTAAGAAGCATACTATTCAAATTCATAAGCTTAGTTGATGTTGTGAAGCATACTATTCAAATTCAAATTCAGAAGCATACTATTCTTTTTATTTATTTTCCTTAGTTGATGTTGTGATTTTATTAAATCCTAATGTTCTCTCATTCTCTTGTGTTCATTAATTTTCCCTTTATTAAGTAAGTAATTTTGTGTTTTATGTTAACTGGATGATGTGGTATATGGGGGGCGGGAATGATTGTGTGTGATATACCTTATTTTCTTTATACTTTTATTGGATTTAATTTTTGTCTTGGTTTGTGTACCCATCATGGGGGGTTCACTTTGTAAAAGTATGGTATAGCACGTGCATTTGAAGGGTATCAAAGGATACCCTTAATTCTATTTTCTACCTCTAATTATTCAATTGATAATACCCCCTCCTTTTATATTATTAGAATGAAAATACTCCCTATGTTTTCCATGTACCTTACTTATCCATTTTTCAATTTCAATTTTATTTACTACTTTTTATTTCTACCCTAATATATTAGACAAAAAAATATTATATTTCTCACTCAATTTTTTTAATATGCATTTCCTCTTAAAATATAGTTTGAAGCCATTGAAGAACTATTACAAATCATCTTATATGTGTTTAGATTTAATCATTTATCGATAATTATTCAAATAATTAAGATGGTGAAATAATATCACTTACAGTGTTGAAAAACATACTCAATCCTAGTTTTCTACCATCTTATTATTTCTTTGTTAAGAATCTACATTTATTTATTAAAAAAAATAAATTATAATTTAATTTATTACCACACTCATTTTGCAATTTGAAGGTATTTACTTTGAAAAACTAGGGTTCAAATGTTTTAGTTTTATATTAAAATTAAACCTCCCTTTACTTTGGCCCACCTCTCTAACTCGCCCCCAATATTAATAAATTAAACCCTTTAAGCCCCTCATGAATATTGGTATATTGACTTTAATTTTATTAATTTTAATTACCTCAATATGAACCCATGTGTTAGGATATTGCCTAGCTAATTAACCCCCCAGTGGTACCCATCCCCATCTCCAAAACTCGTATTTGAGCTTTGAGCCCATATTTAGAGACTTATGGGAACAAGTTTGTACTTATCCCACATTCCTTAAATCTCTATCCAACCTAGCCCTATGGTATGAGGGGTACAAATTTATCCCTAATCATGTGCTTTTGAGGGAAAATAGGCAATTAATGCCACCTCTTTCTTAATTCCCTAAATTTGAAATCTTGAAATGTGGAATGAGTATTTTGTATGGGAAGGAATGTGTCATGTCTCAACTTCTTCATTTATGGGCCTTGGTTTGTTTGTTGGTTTATGAGGTGGATTGAGGGGAAATGAGGTGGCATCCTACATAGAGCCATATCACCATACTCTCCACCAAATTCTTTTTATTCGAGTCTTTTAGTTGTTTTAGGGGTTACTTGTTTGGAATTTTTGGGGGGAGCTTGCATGGGAGTTGCTTGGATTGTGGAAAGAAGTTGGAGCTTGGATGCTTGAAGGTTGAAGGATCTCTATGGCAAGGTAGGATCTAAACTCGGTATTTTGGTTTTATTTGCTTGTGAATGGAGTTGTGAAATGTATGAATGCATGTGTTTTTGTATGGGTTTGGGTAGAATTGGCCATAGGATTGGTGTAGGGAGATGGAAATGGGGCCAATTTGGAGGTAAAAGGGAGTGTTTGAGGTCTTGTAGAGGGTGTGTGGGAATGGTAATCCACCTATGGGGTGATATAAGGAAATATATATTATTGTGTATTCTTCAAAATGGAGAGATAAGGATTTTGTATGTGAGTATAGTGCACTTGGAGGTTTAGGGTGGATCCCTATCCCACTTGGGAGATATAAGGAGATGGCCACCATGTTTCCCTTCTCCTTTGGTTCAAAATTTTGAGCCTGATTGTTTGTGTATGTTGGAGATTTTTCAATTGCTTTGTTCTTGTGTGTGTATGTGTTGTTGAAGTCAATTTTGTGAGGTTTCCATGGTTCTGAACACCCATTATTCCTTCTTGGTTGGGGCTTAGCAGGCCAATGAGAAGGTTGGCTTCACCTTCTCATTAGATTAAGGTTGGGAGGTGAGTGTTTCCTAGCTCCCTACCCTTTGTTGATGTGTTGGAGATGGAGAAAATGTGGATTGCATACTTAGCTTGGTGTGTTGGAGCTGCAGGATGGAGTTAGGAAAAGTTTTAAAAACAATTGTCATGTTGTCTCCACCTTTAGGTGGAGGGCTTGTAAACTTGGATTTTATTTTCAATTCTCCTTTTAAAGAAATTTAATTAAGGATGTTATGAATGTTGATTTATCAAATATAGAGGGTTGAAGAAGGATAAAAAGTATGAATTTTATTTTATTGTAAAATCTACTTCATAATGCAAATCTATAATTTATTTGAAGGTCTGTAATTTATTTTAAATTTGCCTCATATTGTAGGCTTAAATCTGAAAATGGTTCTCCCTGAAATGCAAATGTGTAGAGATATATATTTACTCTCTTTTGAATGTTGTTTAAAGGAAATGGAAATCTCTTTTTGGGCTGCAAGTCTCCTTCAATTAAAATGAAATCCTTGAAATTGATTTTATTGTTGTGAATGGTGGGATATTTGATTTAAATTTATATTTTCCATCTGATTATATTTCTTAACAGATTTCAGAATAACATTGATTTAGAATTAGACTATCATTGTATGCTTGTATTGTGATGAAATATTTCCATTTTAAATCAAAATAAATTTGTTTGTTTCCATTAATTCTTCTTATAGAATTAAATAGAAGCAAACATGTGTGTGTGTGTGTGTGTGTGTGTGTAAAATATCATTGTATTGTGTGTGTGTTTATGTAATACATATACATTTTTACATTCATATAAAAAATTATTTTCTTTCTACCCGTGTATTCTTTTACAAAATAAGTCTAGCAACATCCATATATATAAATGTGTGTGTGTGTATATGTATATATATATACACACACATATTTACATTATATAGAAGCAAGGTTGAATAAGATTCTAAAAATATATACATATACAATATTGTGTGGGTGATTTTGTTTATATTGTATGTTATTAAACTAAATTAAAAAAAACAATATGTAGGGAGGGCAAGAGGTGGGCCGAAGCTCCCTGTGCGCTTCCCCACAGCTTTGGATTGTAGGAAGAGTGGTGTGGTGCCATGTGAAAGGCCCACACAGTCAGTGAAACCCCTACGCAACAACTATATAATCCAACTTATATATATATATATATATATATATATATATAATATTATATGTTTAGTGTATGTGTATATGTTGTGTGTGTGTGTCTATGTATAAAATATAAATATGTATACAAACATATAAAATATGTATATATTTAAATCAAAAAAAGAGGTTTGATTCATGTTACTTTTTAAAACAACAAATGTTGGGAAATAAACCATTAACGAGGAGATTAAACAAATTTACAGATTATCAAATTAGGAGGGAGTGTGAAAAACATATATAAGAAAATAAGGAGAGAATTTTCCCTCTGGCTAAAATCCTTGATCAAAATGCTAGAGCCATAGCTCTCTACATATTCCATGGCCTGCCATCCTCTCTTACAAACCAACCTGTGCAAATGGAGGCACATTATATATAAATAAAGGAATATAAATGTGTATAAACTTAAGAGATCAAATTTGGGCTTCTTAATTATGACTACTTAGGATTTAAGGTGAGGATTAAATACAATATCCACAACTCACATCTTTAATAGTGATGGTAAATAAATTGTTTCAAATTAAAACCCTATGGTATAAAATTTAATTATAAGAAAATAGGGATTCATTCATAGGTAATTTCCCCTTAGGTTATATTAGGAAAATATGGATCAAATAAAATATACGTTGTGCATGGGTGCTTATTATCTTACATAAGTGGATTAAACATACCATCTCTTTTAAATCAAGCTAGCTAGAAAATGAGAGGCACATTAGTAATTTGTAAAGGAAATGAAATAAGAACTAACTTAGCAAATAATTTTAATAAAGGCATAGGATCAGGTGGGTGAATTTTTACACATTGAGTTAGAAGGGCCATTTGAAATATTTGATTAGGTAGTAATATCATACTAGGAAAGAAATTCTATAACCTTATTTAGGAGGTAAATTCCACCATATAATTCTGAGGTTCATTTTGGGGGATGTATAAAATAAATGAGAGTGCTTGAGCCATCACCCATGTTTGCTATAAAAAGAATCTCCATTTTTTTAAGTAATGTGAGGAGTGAGGGTGGAGAACTCCCATGTGGAGGAAGATAGACAAAACTGTCACATTGAGAGAGTAGAGAGATAGGGTTGTGAGACAGAGGGAGAGATCTAAGAGCCCTAGGTAGAGAGAAGGTCATGAGGAGAGACTGAAGGGGAAAATAGATGTCAATATCTGTCAACATTCATGAGATAATGAAGCTTCATCCACCTCACTTGCCAGAGACACATGAGAGTTCCAGGCCAAGGCTGTGGCTAGTTAGCTTGAGCGGATGCTTCAAGCTATGCCCATGCACTAGTAACATGAAGGATCGTATTACTATACATATTTTGAGGGAAGGGGCTAGAGTATGGTGGAGGAAAGAGGAGCAGAATCTCCACCTAGATTCAGAGACCATGACATGGGATCCCTTTAAGGAGTGATTCCAGAGTAGATATATATCTAGGTGGTTCATTCAACAGTGGATTGATGAGTTCCATGATCTATGACAACTGAGTATGATTTTGGCGGAGTATGAGAGTAGATTTTTTGGACTTACTACAATACATCAACTATATACAGGATGAGTACGTCAAGGTTCAAAAGTTCAATAGGGGCCTAAATTTAGATCTTGAAGGGGTAATGCGCATGCATTATCCACATACTCTAGATGAGGACATTAAGAAGTCCTATATTGCAGAGGAGAACATGGGGAAGACATAACAGATGAGAAACATAGTGAGGAGTTGCACACAATAGATGACAGAAAGTTAGCCGAAGGGGGAAACCCTCCTCCTCATGGAAGCTACAGATCCACATAGTCCTCCTTCAAGCCAAAGTAGTTGCCACAACTAGTAGAAGCAAACCCACCCACCATTCAGGCCTCTACCGAGATATGATGCTCAAAGAGGAAGAGTATGGGGCCTCCAGCTAGAGGACGTATCAGGACACAGGCACCACCTAGAGCTTAGTCAGTTCGGAGCTCATTTGTAATAGCCACATCAATCTAGAGTAGGGTCATCAGGGTCTACTAGGACATGGACTACTAGAGCACATGGAGGAGTCTCTTCTCATTGGAGGGGACCTGACATATTTTATGGATGTAGTGCTAAGGGGCACCATTAAAGATATTGTCCACAAAACAGAGGTAATAAGGGAAAGGCCCCTATTTCTGAGCTGACAGTTAGAGATATGGCATGGAGTCACAGGATCTATGCAACAGTCGAGAAAATATAGGTAGAGAACCAAAGCACTTTGATCGAGACCTTAGGTAACATTGGTGGTATTCATATCTCTATCTTATTCAATTCAGGCTCTTCCAATTCTTTTGTTTCCCCATATTTAGTAGAGATGATGTAGGATGGTGGAAATTATCCAGGGTTGTAGTTGGGACATAAAGAGGGCTTCTGGAAGCCAATGCTCACAGTGGACTCCTTAGTCAAGGAGTGTGTAGTAGACCTAGGACCCTTCACCATGACCTTGGATCTTTTCATCCCCCCCTTAGGATCTTATGAGATTATTTTGGGTATGGATTGGCTTTCAATGCACAAGGCTAGAGTGCATTGCTATAGTAAGGTGATTTTTTTCACAATGATTTGGGAGTTGAGTCGATGATTATTGGGGTTAGGACACCTATTTCCATTTGAACTATATCCGCTATGCATCTTAAGCGGTGTGCACATCGGGGATCCCAGTTATATGCCATTTCAGTCAGTGACAGGTCAGAGGATGAGACTAGTGGGCCTTCACTTGATGATCATCACATTTTGTGGGAGTTTTTAGATGTCTTTCCCGATGGGTTACCTTCCGTACCTCCCCATGTGAGATAGATTTCCGTATAGACTTAGTTGTTGGAGCAGAGCATGTCTCAAGCACACCTTACAAGATGAGAATCCCTAACTTTTGTGAGCTCTAGCTACAGTTTGAGGGCATTCTTAATGAGGGAATAATCCATCCTAGTGTATCTCCTTGGGGTGCATAGGTTATTTTTTTGAATAAGAAGGACGGATCCCTGAGATTATGCATTGATTACATGTAACTGAAAAAAGTAATGATCGAGAATCATTACCCCCTTCCCTACATTGATGATTTGTTCAATCAGATGAAGGGGGATACTATGTTTTTGAAGATAGATATTAAGTTAGTGTATCATCAGATGAGGATTACAGAGGAATATATCCATAAGACAACCTTTCGCATTAGATATATTCATTATGAGTTCACAATTGTGCCATTCGGTCTGACGAATACTCCCGCAATGTTCATGAGATTGATGAATGGGGTATTTAGGAAGTTCTTAGAATATTTCATGCTCATATTACTGGATGATATATTGATATACTCACACACACATGAGGAGCATGAGGATCACATTCGATAGGTTTTGCAGTGTCTTCGAGAGTAGTAGCTATATGGGAACCTAGAGAAGTGTGTGTTCTTTTAGTTAGAGGTTCAGTATCTGGCTCACATAATTTTTGGGGAAGGTATTGTAGTCAATCCTTCTAAGATTATAGCTATCATTGATTGGCTAGTACTGACCAATGTGACCGAGGTATGCAGTTTTATGGGATTAGTAGGATATTATAGGAGGATTGTGTAGGATTTCTCACAAATTTCTCATCCCATCACTTCCCTACATAGGAAAGGGGAGAAGTTTGTATGGTCGGAAAAATATGAGCAAGCCTTAAGGAATCTGAAGGAATTCCTTACTACAACACCTATCCTAGCACTACCATATCCTCAGATGTAATGTTGTGGTACTTTCTTTGGCCATATTGAATGTAGATTCTTGTAATGTGGCCAAAGAAAGTACCAATAAAGTACATATGTAGATATTTGTTTTAGGAATCATATAAGTGGGAATAAGGACATGTCTTTAAAAATAGATGAGTTATTGAAGTTAGATATGAAATTTGTAGATGATAACAAAGTATCTCTACATTAAAGGAACTATAAACATTGAAACGAAGAAAGGGGAGAAGAATCACACTCCTGATGTGTATTATCTTTTAGGTCATAAATACAATATACATTGCATTGGTAAGATAGTACATAAAGGATAAAGAGTAGATTTCAAGAATGGAATATGTGTGATAATTAAAAGTAATATAAGTGATAATTTTTAATTAATCATGCTTTACTAACAAAGTAAAATACATTTTCTACGAAAATACATAAAAAATTATGTATTTATTTTCAGGCATTTATAGAACATCATTCATTAATGAGGAATATTACATTAATATTTGGTATGGCCATTTAAGTTTTAGTAGGTTAATTTTTATATATATGAAGAATATGATAAAAAAATGTTTCCCTCTATAGAGAAATGAAATTATTTTATTGACTTTAGGGTGCATTCAAGAAAAGAAACACAAAAAAGTGTTTCTTATTGGCAAGTCATATTTAACAATAGTTCCACTTAAGATAGTAAATTTATACTTGTGTGTAAATATGATGTCTATTTTTATTAGGAAAAAAATTTCTATTGATAGAGTAATGGAATTAATATTGTGACTTTAGAGTGAATTTTAGGAAAGAATAATATATACATACATACATACATACATACATACATACATACACACATATATATGTATGTATGTATGTATGTATGTATATATGTATGTATGTATGTAGAACCAGTTAGTGTTTGTTTAAAAAACATGTAATACATGTTTTATTACATGTTTTATATTTCCTCATAGAGTTTGATAATCTACAAATTTGTTTATTAGTTTATTTACCATGATGTCTTGGTTGCGGGTATTGTATTTATCCTTAAGTATTTATTTTATATATATATATATATATATATATATAAACTAGTAAACAACTTTGTAGATTATCAAACTCTATGAGGAAATATAAAACATGCAATAAAACATATATTACATGTTTTTTAAACAAGCACTAACTGGTTCCATATATATATATATATATAATGCTCATTCACAGGTGGGTGGGGACAACACAGGCCAGGAGGTCCTGGTCATGGCTCAAGGATGGTTGGCAGACCGTGTGAGGATGGGGAGAGGGCTACTATTACCCATGAATGAATCCCTAGGGTTATTTTTAATTTAATTCCCTTGTACTTTATTGAAACAATTATTTCCCATTACTTAAAGACGTGAGGATTAAATCTGAGCCATAGGATTGATTAATTCCTCACCCTAGATCATAGGTATTTTAAAAAAATCCCTAATTTCTCTTAAGGTTTCTTTTATTTCCTTTGTTTTCCCTAATGTGCCTTCATTTGCACAGGTTGATTTGTAGAGAAGGAGAAGATGGAGACCATGGAAGATCTGGAGAGATATGGCTTAATCTTTTTGATCTAGATTTTACAGCCAAGGGGAAAAATATCCCCCTATTTTCTTATATATGTTTTATACTCCCTCCTAGGGTTTGATAATCTGCAAAAACATTTACTACTTTATTTACCACGATCTCCTGGTTGTGGGTACTAAATTTATCCTTAAGTATTTTTTATTTATTATTTGATAGAGATAGATCTTAATTTTTTAAAAAGTATACTTCTACATTCTATTACAGACATAAATTCAATCATATATATATATATAATATATATATATATATATATATATATATATATATATGTATGTATGTATGTATGTAGGTATGTATGTATGTATATAATGTTGATGCACAGGTGGGTGGGGACAACACAGGCCAGGAGGGGCTGGTTGCTACTCAAGGATGGTTGGCAGACTGTGTGGGGATGGGGAGATGGCTACTCATCCCCTGCCCCATTTTAATATGTTTCTTTTATTATTTACATGTTTTTTCAAACAAACGCTAATCATAATTTTAATAAATTTAATAGGAACTTAAGTGGGTGAAATTAACGAGTTTAAGTTAGAAAATATTTGAAATAAAATTTGATTAAATTTAATATGAACATAAGGAAAGAAAATAAATAAAATTAATTTAGGGATAAATTAAACCATAATAATTCTAGGTAATAAAATAATATTAGTCAAGGAATGGGATGTATTAAATAAATGAACAAGTGCTTGAATAAACACAACACATGTATGTTTTATATATAAAAAACTGCAATTTTTCTAAGTAATGTGATGTAGTTTTGGTGTGGTTTGATGTGAAAAAATGTGGGCGTCACACTTTGGTATTAGAGCCATGGGTTAAACACTTGGAGTATGGGCAAACATGGAAACACAATAAACCACTTAGTGTAACTTTAAACTTAGGACACATAACATTGTTGATAATTAAAAACATAGGAACTTAGTAAACTAAAACACACCTAAATAATGATGGACTAACTCCCTGCCTTGTTCTATGAAGGAGGGCATAGATCAGACGAGGGATTCTTACACATTGAGTTAGAAGGGCCACCCTCCTGATCAGGAAGTCACTATCATAATACCACATAATATACAAACCTTACAGGAGGTCAATGCCACCATACGCGAAGGTTCACTTGGGGGACGACCTAGCCAGCATGAGAGGGAGCCATCACAGGAGGCTCAGGACTCTCCATGATGTAATGAGGAGAAGAGGGTGGAGAAATCCCATGTGGAGGTAGATAGACAGAACTCATCACAGAGAGAGTAGAGAGATAGGGAAGTGAAGCAGAGGGAAATATCTAGGAGCCCTAGGTAGAGAGATGGTCATTAGGAGAGAGCTCAGGGGAAGACAATAGATGTCAGCTACCACATTCATGAGATACTGAAGCTTCATTTTCCTCACTTTTCCAGAGACACAAGAGGGTTTCAGGCCGAGCCTTGCTAGTTAGCTTGAGCAGATGCTTCAAGCTATGCCCATGCACTAGTAACACGAAGGCTCATATTTCTATACATCTTTTGAGGGATGGGGCCAGAGTATGGTGGAGGAAAGAGGAGAAGAATATCCACCTAGATTCAAAGACCATGACATGGGAGCTCTTTGAGGAGTGATTCCAAAGTAGATATCTATCTAGGTTGTTCATTCACTAGCAGATTGATGAGTTCCACGATCTGTGACTACTGAATATGAAAATGGAAGAGTATGAGAGTAGATTTTTGGACTTACTACAGTACATCGACTATATACAGGATGAGCAGGTCAAGGTTCACAAGTTCAGCAGGGGCCTAAATTTATATCTCAGAGGGTTGGTGTGCATGCATTGTCCATAGACTCCAGATGAGTCCATTAAGAAGGCATATTTTACAGAGGAGAATAGGGGGAAGACACAAAAAGGTGAGAAAATGAGTGAGGAGCCACATACAAAGATGCAGGAAAGTCAGTCAAAGGGGGAAACTCCTCCTCCTCATGTAGGCACATGGATCCACATAGTCCTCCTTTCCTGCCACAGTATCCAATAGCAGCAGTAGTAGACCCGCCCACCATTCATGCCTCCACTGAGATATAATGCACAAAGAGGGCAGAGTATGGGGCCTCCAGCTAGAGGATCCATCAGGACATAGATACTACCTAGAGCTCAGTCAGTTGGAGCTCATCCAAAATAGCCACAACATTCTAGAGAAGGGTCATCAGGGTCTACAACATGGACTACTAGAGAACCTAGAGGAGTGTCATCTCATTAGACTAGACCTAACAGTTATTATGGATGCGGTGCATAGGGCCACCATTGGAGATATTTTCCGTAGAGCCTAGGTAACAAGTGCAAGGCCCATATTTTTGAGCCGAAAGTTGGAGATATGTCATGAAGTCACAGGATCTATGTAGCAGGTCGAGAACCACTAGGAAGATTTAGCACCAAGATCAATGTGATCGAGACCTCAGGTACCATTGGTGGTTCTCCTATCTCTATCCTATTTGATTTAGGCTCTTCTGATTATTTCATTACCCCATCTTTAGTAGAGCAATGCAAGATGGTGGCAGTTAGGTAGTATTGTAGTTGGGACGTAGAGATGGATTCGGGAGCCAAGCTCACAGTGACATCCTTAGTCAAAGAGTGTTTAGTAGACATAGGACCCTTCACCATGACCTTGGATCTTTGCATCCTCCCCTTAGCATCTTATGGGATTATTTTGGGTATGGATTGGTTTTCAATGCACAGGGCTAGAGTGGATTGCTATAGTAAGGTGATTTCTTTTGTAGATGATTTGGGAGTTAAGTTAGTGATTATTGGGGTTAGGAAACCTATATCCATTCACACTATATCCACTATGTAGATGAAGCGGTGTGTGCGTAAGGGATGAAAGTTGTTTGCCATTACAGTCAGTGAAGGACAAAGGATGAGACTAGCGGACCTTCACTCTATGACCATCACATTTTGTGGAGATTTTTTATATGTCTTTCCTGGTGAGTTACCTTTCCTACCTCCCCACGTGAGATATATTTCCATATAGACTTGGTTCAGGAGAAGAGCCTATCTCATGTGCGCTTTATAGGATGACTACCCCTGAGATTTATGAGCTCAAGTTATAGCTTGAGGGCCTTCTTGAGAAGGGCCTAATCCATCCTAGTGTATCTCCTTGGGGTGCATAGGTTATTTTTTTAATAAGAAGGATGGATCCCTGAGATTGTGCATTAATTATAGGCAACTGAACAAAGTAACAATAAAGAATTGTTACCCCATTCCACACATTGATTTTTTTGATCAGATGAAGGGTGCTACTATGTTTTCAAAGATAGAACTTAAGTCAGGGTATCATCAGCTGAGGTTTATAGAGGTAGATATCCATAAGACAACCTTTTATACTAGATACGGTCACTATGAGTTCACAATTGTTCCATTTGGACTGACGAATGCCCCCAATGTTCATGAGTTTGATGAATAGGGTATTTAGGATGTTCTTAGACCATTTTCTGCTCATATTCCTGGATGATATATTCATATACTCACGAACACATGATGAGCATGAGGATCACCTTCGATAGGACCTGTAGTGTCTTCGAGAGCAACACCTATATGGAAAATTGGAGAAGTGTGTGTTCTTTCAGAAAGAGGTTCAGTATCTGGGTCACATCATTTCTGGGGAAGGTATCATAGTCAATCCTTCCAAAGATTTGAGCTATCATTGATTTTCCAGTACCGACCAATATGACCAAGGTACATAGTTTTATGGGGTTAGTAGGATATTACAAGAGGTTTGCACAGGAGTTTTGATGCATTTCTCATCCCATCACTTCCCTGTAGCGGAAAGGGAAGAATTTTTTATGGTCAAAAATATGTGAGCAATCCTTCAGGACCCTGAAGGAATTCCTTACTGCAACACCTATCCTAGCAGTACCGGATCCTCAGAGGGACTTATTTGTTTGTACAGATGCTTCATTGGTAGGGATACGAGGAGTACTGATGTAGGATGGATGTGTTGTCACATTTGAGTCTCACAAACTCAAGGATTATGAGCTAAATTACCCGAATCATGACCTTGAGCTTGCAGAAGTGGTGCATGCATTAGTTGATGGTGTCACTTTCTTTTGGGAAGGAGATTCACACTTAAGAAAAATCATTTGAGCCTCTGACACCTCTTCACACATCCCAATCTCAACACGTGTCAACGACATTAGATGGAGCTCTTGTGAAAGTATGATATGGAGATTGAGCATGTGAAGGGGAAGGAGAATGTGGTAGCAGACGAATTGAGTCTACGAAGACACCTTGTTATGGCTACATCAATGAGTACACATTTTGTGGAAAAGATCTTACAAACTTCCACTCGACAGGTTCTATCTTTTGGCTAGGGTAGAGATTGAGTCACACAGAACCCTTAAGGGGAAGTTTGAGGGACTATCACTGGATTTAGATGGGCTTATTAGACATAGGGGTCAGATATATGTGCCTAGAGATGGAGGTTTGTGACAAGACATTCTAGCAGAGGCTCATCGTGCACCTTATTCAGCCCATCCAGGGGTGAAGAAGATGCATGCTACATTGAGATAGTTATTTCATTGGAGAGGAATTTTGAGGGATATAGCTTGGTATGTGTCTTGGTGTTTAGAGTGCCAAAAGGTGAATTTCGAGGATCAACATCCAGCTGGCCTTCTTTATCCTCATGCTATACCAGAGTGGAAATGGGACACCATTTCCATGGACTTCTTTCTTAAGGCAACCTATGTCAAGATATCACCATGATGTGATCATGGTCATGATGGATAAATTAAAAAAAGTGGATTTATTTTTCTTCGGTTAAGACCACCTACACAGGAAGTGCAGTTGTACATGTTTATTTGAATGAGATAGTGAGATTACATGGGAGTCCATAGAAGATCATATGTGACCGTGACCCCTTATATAACTTCACTGCTTTTCCTAGCCATTTGGATGAATTTTACTTTCACTTGGCTCTGATGATTTACATTTCAGGTTGCAACTTACATGATTGATCATTTGGCTAGACTGAGCAGTAGAACTAGATCCTTCCGCACGCTATGCACCTTATAGATGTATGTTATGGATCCATCAGATGCCTTCCAAGGAGTACTTGGTAATTTCTGGGGCTTCCTTTCCTGTGTCCTTTTTTAGTTTCTGCTACCACCATGCACCCTTCCTCAGTTGGATATTGTATGCCATGCTTCCATACTTGTCTTTGCAAGTATGTGTTCTTTTCTATGACATGCACACCTACGCATGCACATTCTACATTTTTACCCCCTTGGTAAAAATGAACGATTGGAGAAAACTAAACTTGGGCAGTTGATAGAGATTCATGGTGAAGTATGGGGTTTTCAGGTAAGTTTTCATAATTTTGGAGCACTTGCAATAATTTTGGGGACTTGGGGGTCATTTCGTGCATTTCCCTTCTTCTAGAGGAAAAGAGTTCAATTCTTAGCCAAATTTGAGAAAAATGAGTAAAATTGGGAAAATGTGGCTTTGGGGCACTCTACATTCATTTTTTCTAACTCCCTGAAAATCCAAGAAAAATCTTGGAGTTAGCAAAAAATTAGGAGAAAAAGTGCGAAAAAGAGCCGCAGAAAAACAATGCCAGAAAAAGCCAACAGAAAATCGGAAAAAACTTCAAGCCTGTAGGAAAAGTCCATAGAAAGCCCATGCAGGGTTTCCATATGTAGCTAAAAAATTCCACCCAAAAAAGTTTTGAATCTATGGAAGTCCGCAGAAAAAATTTGTGGAAGCCATAGAAAACCAAATGTCACAGAAATTGCAGAAAACTAGAAAATCTGCGCAACAAAGGAAAATGAAGTTTTTCGTGTGAAACTTCGAATGGATAGCATAACTTTTGATCCATGTGCTCAAAATTTGACAAAATTTATATCATTGGAAAGGTCCAACATCCTCTATGAAATGGAAATTTTATTTCTCATAAATTGAGGGTAGGTGGGTGAAAATAAAAGAAACATCTCATCAGATGCAAAAAATTAAATCCAAACTTAGTCCCGTAAAATGGCAAGAAACCTCTAGCAAACCCAAAATAACTGCTCACACTCAGAAGACCATAAGATTTTTCAATTCTCAATGGATTTTAAAAAATTGGTCTCATTGGAATGTGACCTGAGCCCAAACATATTTTTTATCAAGAAAGCTAGAAATTGATGAATTTTTATGATGATTTTAATTAAAACATGTCAGGTTCAAAATAACGTTTTAATTGGTAGTTGGGATGCATTTATTGAACCATGGGCTCATTTTTCACTGCCCAAGTTATGGGACAACATGGGGATCCTTTTGCAAGCAACATACTATCAATTGCACTCATTTATGACAACTTGCAAGTGGTTGAAAAGACAAATTTCCATATTATAGTTCTCTCTCCTTCTCAATTCTATAAATTGTAATCTTGGGCTCATTTGTAAAGGAGTTGGTCATTTTTTCTCTCCTACCTCCTTCTCTCTTTCTTCTCTAGGGTCAAATGTGGAGTTTAAGCCTCCTCTCTTTGCCTTGTAATGGCATTTTCTTGCCTCTTTCCCACTAATGATGTACTGTGTGAACTCATGGAGCAATAAAATTTGTTTTGTGATGCATTTTGTCCATCCTTTGCTTATTTTATTGTCTCTTCTTTCCTCTCATCATTGCAGGGTATACTGTGCATATTTCTGATGTCTATTACAGGTTTTGGGAGCTGTGTTTAATGGGTTTGAAGTGGTGTTCTGTGTGAAATTTATCTTTGGTCTGTGATGCATCTTGTCCATCCTCTCCATTGCTCACCTCTCTCCATTTCAGGTAGTTGATTTGTGATCAACAACCCCCTTTTCTTGGTGCTATCACGCTTTAGTGTAGGATTTTTAATTTTTATCTCACACTCTCTCTCTCTCCTGGTCCCTTGGAATTTAGATTAGGAGTAGATAGTCACATTTCTTTCCTTAGAAGTAGTTTGTGCTAGGATTAGGTAGAGGAACTAGCCTTCTCTAGAGGTCCATCTCAAGTAGCAAGTCCCACAACTTGAGAGATGGTCCAATGTTACCCAAAAACACCGGTTCTCATTCACAAAGGCATAGGAATTCGGAGGGTGCTATTTTTTGGTGATAATAGTTTTGGCATGCCTAGTGGGAAAGGTTTGAAGCACCTTACCACTTCATTTCATCAGTTTTGATGTGCTCTTCGTGAGATTTCAGCCTTTAAAGGCATTTTCAGACATATCTGGTGACTCCACTGGTCTAAAAAACCCATATCTCTGAAATCAAAAACCTTCTCCCCATCCATTTTCATCCATTTTTCTTTCATCCCTTTCATTTTTTCCATTCCATGAAGTTATGCAGTCATGAATTCATTCCCGTATGGAATTCACACTTACAGCATAACAATCCAGTAGTCATCCCTCAATAACCATATTTCTCAACTCCTCTACCACCTCCAACATTATGATCAATCATAATCAATATGCATATACCCATATGAGCAGATCCAAATCATTTTGGTCATCCACCAAACTATGGAGTTGTTCAAGAGCAAGGGTATACAAATTTTGGAGGCTACAGTTCCATGGCATTTTGATTTTCTGAGAGAAGATTCAAAGAATGGAGGCTAACATGGTTCAATGAAGGGATATGATATAGATGAAAGCTTTCAGAATTGGTTGCAGGGCACCTTGTCCATGGGAAGGCCCTTTTCCAAGACATTATAGCTCGTAAGAGAAGCTTGATTTCATGGTTGAGATGCTTCCCCAACTTGCAAAATGGATTAAGGAGATAGAGGCATTATGAGAAATTGTGTGCAAGAAACCTTGTCAATGGGTAAGTCCTCACCATTTCCATCTTATGCTTATTTTTTTCTCCATTCCCAAACTTTAGTGTCATCTCAACCTAGTTTCAATAATTCAAGTTTCCCACCTACTATCCCCAATTGTTGAATTCCCCTTCTCCATCTTCTAGTCTTCCATCTCATCTCAATCCATCTCTCCCTTTTCCCTTCCAAATAGAAGTCCCCTCCTCCATCCAAAAGCAATACCTTCTCCTCCACCACAAATAAACAACTTACAAAACTATTTGGAACCCAACCCACCCTCCTCTTACTTTCTCAAGTCCATGTTGGGAAGAAACTTAGAAAATCCAGTCAAGGAGGAGAAGCAAGAAGAAGAGCCAAGAAAAGAAGAAATGATTAGAAGCTTGGTAAGCTTGGCTCTTAGATTTGGAATTGAAAAAATTCCCTTGATGGTTAAGCCTTATAAGGAGGTCAAGGTTGAAGACCAGTGGTGGCTAAGCTGATTTTGTAGCAGCAAGTAGAACAAGATGATCAATAATCAATTTTCTCTAAATGTAGTGTCCATATGATGGCACTTTGTTGAAGAGGATGCTGATCTAATTCAAGCTACACAATCAGTCAAGAGGGAGGAAGAACAACTAGCTCCAAGTCCTATTGAAGAGGAGCAGCTAGAAGAGATCAAATAGAGTTTAGAGCCACTTAAATCAAAGAAAGCATTATTGAAGATTTTTTGCTTTCATCTCTCCAAAAATCTAAGAAGAAGCTTGATTTGATTGATGAATCCATGAACCATGAGGAGAAATATCAAGAAGACCTTATGCCCCAAATAGTCCTCATAGAGTAGAAAATTGATATTTTGATTTTACAAATTTCATGTTTTTGATGGAAGGACCCATATGAAGGACACCATTTCACTACCTTCATTCATCCTTCAACAACAAGGAACTCCATGGAGGAACAATGTGTTGCACAAAATTATAATCATGCACAAGTCTTGAACTTCATTAGATGAGTTAATCAATTCAATGTCTCACACCAGATTAGGAAGGAGTACGGATGTCATCATCTTGCCATTCAAAAAGGAAGGAAAAGAGGTGCAAGAAGAAAATCTCATCTCTTCCACACCATCCACCCAGGAATGTTGTCAGGAAGACTTCATTTTTGAGTTGGGCTTTCAGAGCAATGGGAAAAATTCATTGGATCAGACCATGCCCAATCAAGTACTTGGCTTCATTAAAGCTAAAAGAGGAGTTACCACCAGTCATGCTTTCTCCTAAGCATTAGGATGATCTTCAGAGTACCAAAGATCAACTAAAATGCCTCTTCAACCCAAGTGCAGAGAAACTAAAAGAGTATTTGTCTTGTTTCCAGTTGATACCTTGATGATTTGGGTGGAAAATCAGCCTTTGTCAGTAAGTTTTTCACTCATAATAACAACCATGTTCATTGACCAAATCAATTACATGGCCCAAATTTTGAGAAAGGGAAGCTACTTCTCCTGCCAGTTTCAAGATTTGTTTGAGTTCCCTTTGTTTCTGGTTAGCGTAGAGTAGGTAGGTTTTCTTTTAGCAGAAGAAGTACTTGTGCACACTCTGCATTCCACTTGGGGCATGTATGATTTTCTCTTTTTTTGTACATAGTGTGTGGAAATGTGGTCCCAAGTGCTCCCTCAAATATTTTCCAAACTTGCTCATGCATAGTCCATTGGAGGTAGTGTTTGGTGAGATCATCTCTAGTTCCAGTAGTGTTTCAAGTGGCTCAGGGACCAGATTTTAGAGTTTTAGATTAAGTTTGTTTATCAGGATGACTCCATGCCCAATGGATGATTCAAGGCCACTGACTAGACCATGTAGCAGGTAGATGTCCCTACGAGTCACCAAATTGCTATCCATTTTTACCCCCTTGGTAAAAATGGATGACTGGAGAAAACTAATCATGGGCAGTTGATAGAGCTTCATGGTTGAGTCTAGGGTTTTGAGGTAAGTTTTCATAATTTTGGGGACTTGGGGGTCATTTCATGCATTTCCCTTGTTCTAGAGGGAAAGGAGTTCATTTCTTAGCCAAATTTGAGAAAAATGAGTAAAATTAGGAAAATGTGGCTTTAGGGAACTCTACTTCATTTTTTATAATTCTCCAATCCAACAAAATTCTAAGGAGTTAGTGAAAAAATTGAGAAAAAGTCCAGAAAACACTGCAGAACAAAGTCCATGAAAAAAATCTGTAGAACAAAGTCTGCGGAAAAAGCTGCAAAAAAAAGTCTGCAGAAAAATCCATAGAACAAAGTCCATGGAAAAAAGCATGGAAAATGAAATCTACCGACAAATCTGCAGAATTGTATGCCACTAAGAAAATCCGCGGAACAAAGGAAAAAAATTTTCGTAGAAACTTCAAAGGGCATAACTTTTGATCCAGTGCTCAAAATTTGCAAACTTTATATCATTGGAAAGGTCTCAAGTGGCAGAAATGGGAAGTTGTATTTATCATTTTTATTGAGGGTAGGTTTTGTGAAAATAAGTAGAAACATCTACCCCGATAAAAAATTAAACCAGTGCCGTAAATGGAAAGAAATCTCTAGCATGAAAATGAGCTACCCACACTCAGAAGACCATAACTTTTGCAATTCGTTACTGGATTTTATCAAAATTGGTATCATTGGAATCATGACAAATCCTGAGTGCACTGGAAAATCAAGAAATATTAGAAATTGATGAAGTTTTAAATGACCCAATTTTAATGAAAATGTGTCAGGTTTAGAACAATGTTTTAATTGGTAGTTGGGATGCATTAATGAGCATGGGAAGACATTTCTTCTACTGCTGCAAGTACATGGGATAACATGGGGAGCCTAAATTGCAAGGATACCATCATTTCACTCATTTATGACAACTTTAAGTGGTTGAAAAGAATAAATTGGGATTGCAATTTCTCTCTCCTTCTCAATTCTATAAATTGTAATCTTGGGCTCATTTGTAAAGGAGTTGGATATTTTTCTCTCCTACCCTCCCTCTCTCTTTCTTCTCTAGGGTTGAATTGGAGTTTAAGCCTCCTCTCATTGGCCTTGTAATGAATTTTCTTACCTCTTGCCCACTAATAATGTACTGTGTGAACTCATAGAGCAATAAAATCTATGTTTCATGATGCATTTTTCCATCCTTTGCTTATTTTATTGTCTCTTCTTGCCTCTCATCATTACAGGGTATGTTATGCATGCATCTGATGTCTATTGCAGGTTTTAGGAGTTGTATTTAATGGGTTTTGAAGTGGTTTCAATGTGGCAATTTATCTTTGGTTGTGATGCATCTTGTCCATTTTCTCCTATTGCTCACCTCTATTTATTTCAGGTAGTTCGATTTGTGATCAGAAACCCCCTTTTCTTGGTGTTGTCACCTCTGTAGTGTAGGATTTCTTGATTTTCATACTCTCTCTCTATCCTTGTTCCCTTGGAATTGTTAGATTAGGAGTAGATAGTCGCATTTCCTTCCTTAGGAGTAGTTTAGCAGTAGGATTAGGTAGAAGAACCAACCTTCTCTGGAGGTCCATCTCAAGTATCAAGTCCCACAACTTGAGATGTCTTTCATGTTTCTGTTTTATGGAGATATATACCAGATCCATCTCATGTCTTGGATTGGACCACTTTTAGGTGCAAGATTAGGGACAGGTAATGTGGAGCCTGTGTGCATTCTAGAGCATAAGACCCTGGGCCTTCTAGGGTGTGAGATTGACCAGGTGCACATCCAGTGGGATCAATATGATGAGTCATCACCTACATGAGAGGATGCCACATTTCTATAAGCACAGTTCCCACACTTGTTCTAGTGACTTCTAGGAGGAAGTCAAGTCTAAGGGGATGGGGATGTAGTGCCCACTCCTCTTCGACACCTATTTTTTCTATGATCATGATTATTAGCTGCTTAGTGACATGGACATTATTATGATATTTTGGATAGCCTATTGTTAGACATTATGGACATTATGATTATTAGTGTGTTTGTGACTCTTATTATGGATTGTATGGATTCTTAGCGGACATTGATAGATATTGCAGTACATGATGATGATTTAGTGTTATTTTGTTATATGTTGACATCTTGGACTCTTGGCAGTGGTGATTATGTTTAGATGATTGGACTAACCTAGTGTGTACATTGATGTTATGTTTATTAATAATGTGATGATAATAGGTGATCAATAGTAGGTTGTTGAATGCATCTAAGTAGGTTTAAATTTCAGTAAGTATGTGAATTGCATGGTTATCGTAAAATATGAATTGTGATAGATGGTTATGCTTAGGTGTAGGGTGATAGTAAATGTTAATGGATATGGTAAAATTGTGATAATTAGTAATTGTGAATAATTGATTTAGAATAGAATTTCTTAACCATGATAATGATGCAACTATGTCGTATGATGAGTTATATGATATATGTGTTTGATTTTTGACGTATTGATATGGCCTTGATACCTAAGGTGGTATCGTCTTCGTTGTTTACAGGGAAATGAAACAACAATAAACAAAGGAGGGACTAGGAAGACCAACCATGGAGGAATGTCATGTGTTTACAACATGGTCACCTTGGCAACCATGTTGTGTGTGTGTGTGTCGTCATGTTACTTGTCATTTGTTAGGAGGTCTCCAAGGGGGAGAAACCTCATAAGTGACCATGGGTGTAAATGTTGTTTTGTCTTTCTATTTATTTGTCTTAGTTGATGTTGTGATTTTATTAAGTTCTAATGTTCTCTCATGTTCTTGTGTTTATTAATGTACCCTTGATTAAGTAAGTAATTTTGTGGTTTATGTTAATTGGATGATGTGGCATATGGGGGGAAATGATTGTGTGAGATATACCTTATTTTCTCTTATGCTTTTTATTGGATTTCATTTCAACCTTGGTTTGTGTGCCCATCCCCATCTCCAAAACTCGGATTTGGGCTTTGAGCCCATTTTTGGAGACTTATGGGACAAGTTTTACTTGTCCCACACTCCTTAAACTCTCCCTCCAACCTAACCTATGGTATGAGGGGTCAAATTTAGCCCTAATCATGTGCTTTTGAGGGAAAATAGGCAATTAATGCCACCTCTTTCTTAATTCCCTAAATTTGAAATCTTGAAATGTGGAATGAGGATTTTGTATGGGAAGGAATGTGTCATGTCTCACCTTCTTCATTTATGGGACCTTGGTTTGTGTGTTGGGTTGTGAGGTGGATTGAGGGAAATGAGGTGGCATCCTACATGGAGCCACATCACCATCCTCTCCACCAAATTCTATTTATTGGAGTCTTTTAGTTGTTTTAGGGGTTACTTGCTTGGAGATTTTTTGGGGGAGCTTGCATGGGAATTGTTTGGATTGTGGAAAGAAGTTGGAGCTTGGGTGCTTGAAGGTTGAAGGAGCTCTATGGAAAGGTAGGATCTAAACTTGGTATTTTGGTTTTCTTGCTTGTGAATTGAGTTGTGAAATGTATGAAAGCATGTGTTTTTGTATGGGTTTGGGTAGAATTGGCCATAGGATGGTGTAGGGAGAGGGAAATGGGGCCAATGTGGAGGTAAAAGGGAGTGTGTGAGGCCTTGTAGAGGGAGTGTGGGAAGGGTAATCCACCTATATGGAGATATAAGGAAATCTATATTATTGTGCATTCTTCAAAATGGAGAGATAAGGAGTTTGTGTGTGAGTATAGTGCACTTGGAGGTTTTGGGTGGATCCCTATCCCACTTGGGAGGTATAAGGAGATGGCCACCATGTTTCCCTTCTCCTTTGGTTCAACATTTTGAGCCTGTGTGTTTGTGTATGTTGCAAATTTTTCTATTGCTTTGTTCTTGTGTGTGTTGCAATTTTATTGTGTGTTTTTATGTGTTGTTGAAGCCAATTTTGTGAGGTTTTCATGGTTGTGAACACCCCTCATTCCTTCTTGGTTGGGGCTCGGGGGCCAATGAGAAGGTTGGCTTCACCTTCTCATTGGATTAAGGTTGGGAGGTGAGTTTTTGCCTAGCTCCCTACCCTTTGTTGATGTGTTGGAGATGTAGAAAATTTGGATTACATACTTAGCTTGGTGTGTTGGAGCTGCAGGATGGAGTTAGAATTTTTTTTTAAAAAAATTGTCATGTTGTCTCCACCTTTAGGTGGACGACTTTAAACTTAGATTTTATTTTCAATTCTCCTTGTAAAGAAATTTAATTAAGGTTATTATGAATGTTGATTTATGAAATATAGAGGGTTGAAGAAGGATAAAAAGTCTGCATTTTATTTTATTGTAAAATCTGCTTCATAATGCAAATCTGTAACTTATTTGAAGGTCTGTAATTTATTTTAAATCTGCCTCATATTGTAGGCTTAAATCTGAAAATGGTTCTCCTTGAATTGCAAATGTGTAGAGATATATATTTACTCTCTTTTGAATGTTGTTTAAAGGAAATGGAAATTTGTTTTGGGCTACAAGTCTCCTTCAATTAAAATGAAATCCTTGAATTAATTTTATTGTTGTGAATGGTGGGATCTTTGATTTACAATGTATATTTTCCCTCTGATTTTCTTTTATAACAGATTTCAGAATTAGACTATCATTGTATGCTTGTATTGTGATGAAATATTTCCATTTTAAATCAAAAGAAAGAAATTTGTTTCCACTGTAATGCTTCTTATGGAATTAAATACAAGCAAACATGTATGTAGATGTAATATATATGTATATATATATATACATACACACATTATATAAAAAAAATTATTTCTACCTATGTGTATTCTTTTACAAAATAAGTCCAACAATTGCATATATATATGTTATAATATATATATATATGTATATATATAATATATATACATTTACATCTATATTTTTGAAAACAAACCAGGAAAATATGATATATTATATATGCATATATATAAAATAAGGTTGAATAAGATATATATATAATATAAAAAAAGGGAATATTTTGTTTATATTTATAGTTTGAAAAAAAATGTGTTAGGGAAAGAGGGGGGCCAAACTAACCCCAATATTAAAATGAAAAGGGAATTGATTTTGTGGCTCATTGTATAGCAATTAAACTATTAAAAAACATGTGTTGAGTGGCCAAGAGGGGGTGCCAAACCCCTGCACTTGCCTCCCCACGTACCTTGCAATGTTGGCAGAGTGGTGTGGCATTGCACCCACCACCCATTTCCATTGTAGTCATGTGACAGGCCCACATGACTTGTGAAACCCTTACTGCACAACCATATAAGCATCCTATATATCTTGTAAACATATATATATATGTATACAAACATAGAAAATATGTATATAATTATAAAAACAAAAAGAGGTCGGATTCATCCCTGTAAAAAATAAAATACTTCAAGGTAAATACAATACCCACAACTAGGAGATCCTGGTAAATAAACTAGTAAACAAATTTGTAGATTATCAAACCCTAGGAGGGAGTATAAAATATATATAAGAAAATAGGGGGGAGAAATTTCCCCCTGGATGTAAAACTCTGGATCAAAAAGCTAGAGCCATAGCTCTCCACATCTTCCATGGCCGCCATCTTCTCCTTCCATGCAAACCAACTTGTGCAAATGGAGGCACATTAGGGAAAACAAAGGAAATAAAAGAAAACTTAAGAGAAATTAGGGTTTCTTTTAGAATACCTAGGATCTAGGGTGAGGATTAAATCGATCCTATGGCTCAGATTTAATCCTCACATCTTTAAGTGATGGGAAATAATTGTTTCAATAAAGTATGGGGGAATTTAATTAAAAGGAACCCTAGGGATTCATTCATGGGTAATAGTGAGCTTAGGTTATATTAGGATATTTTAATTAAGGGTAAATAAATAAATGTTGTGCATGGGTGTTTTTATTATGTTACTTAAGGGGATTAAAATGAATAAAGTTAAATGTGTAGCTAATTAATTAAATGAGTGGCATGGGTATTATTTGTTTAGGAAATGAATTAAAACTAACTTAAAAATAATTTTAATAAACTTAATAGCAAATTAAGTGGGTGAAACTAATGAGTTTAAGTTAGAAAATATTTGAAATAAATTTGATTTAATTCAATATGAATTTAAGGAAAGAAATTAAATAAAATTAATTTAGGGATAAATTAAACCGTAATAATTCTGGGTAATAAAATAATATTATTAAAGGAAGGGGATGTATTAAATAAATGTTGAACATAGAAAAGGGGATAATATCTAAGTCAATTCATGCCCTCATGAGAATGGCTAAGGTACAAGTGTTTGAAAGAAGGATATGAGTCAAGGATGCACATAAGAACAGGTGAGTACACGTGGAAAGTTTGGTACCAAGGCCCAGTTGTAATACAGTCCCTACGTGCTAGCTATAGGTGTTCTAATAAACTTGTTCCAAGATTCATGGGGAAGGATTGGAAAGTGGAGTCATTATGGGTAAAAACCTCCGTTCAAAACCCTTGATCAATTTGGCAATAAAGGAATGTGAGGATTTCTATGTGGGATTCACTGAAGCTATTCCATACAATGTACTACTTCTATTATTGGGCCAGCCATGTAGTTGAATTGGTATATAGCCTCAAAGGTAAAACTCATTAAAAATCAAGAGAAGGTTTCACCAAGACATTGTAGAAAAAGAGCTGGGATTGTAAAATTCAAATAAAATTGAAGTGATAAAACATTTTCTGTGAGCCTTTAATGAAACCAATATCCTTTGGATCATTGCATGAATTCAAAGAAATTAGCTCCGATAATGTTAAATGGAGTCGAGCGTTTGAAATGAAAATGATGATATTTGGAGTATTTCTCCTAGCAAGGAAATGAGACCAATCTTTACAAAGCAACTAGTGGTACATACCCAGAAAACCTTTTTTAGATACATTAGTAGTGAATAGCTGAGATGTTTAGATAATGACGAGGAGCTCTAGGCACCTAAATCTCCCAACGTAAACCAAAGGAAATTCTAGAATAGAAATGAAAAGAAGAGTAAACCAGTTGATTTTCCACCACTGTTATGGACTGCACGCAAGGGTTTAGTTCCAAGTGAGGTATCCTTTCATTTCAAAGTGTCCATGAGGTCATTTGTTAAGTGAAGACTAGTCATTACTATCATATGATAATCCATGACAAGAAGATTTGGAGCATACAAAGCTATTAATCAGATCAGAACCAATTACCTAGACAAGAGTTCCTAATTAGGCACAAATCAATTTGCATCAAAACAGATCATTTTGTCAATTGGTTCTCATCCTTCAACTTTTCAAGAATGAAAATCCAATCGAAATCTAAGAAGTAGATACTAAAGTTGCCGACATATCACCTAACCCTTAAATTAGAGATTTATTACCCAAAAACGTATTGAATTTGTTCTTAATATGAATACCCATCATCATTGTGTAACCTCTTTCCATGATGATGAAACTTCTAGATTTCATCAACCATCTCCATGTTTGAAACCATACATTACAGTACATATGTGAAATTTGGTCTTGAACAACCTATACGGTCTTGGACTAAGACATCCTAGAACACTTATTTTAAATGCATTATAGTTTTGGATATTTTCATATTCCTAGGTCATGCTTTACATGAAATATTACCCTTTTAATCCTATATAAGAAAATTAAAATCACCTCATTTACACAATTGAAAAAGAACCTAACACACTCATGACATCATATTAAAAAAAAACTAGTGCAAAAGGCACATAAAGCTTCACAAATATTCCAAAAGCTAATGTACAACCTCTAGGGGCACGACTACTATGGTTATGAAGCAATAAACTAGGTTAAGGATTTAATTTTGCATCATTTCAAAGAACTCAAACATCCCTACTCAATGTCTTATCAAGAACATAATCATCTCTAGTTTATGTAAAACATGGACAAAACCGTATAGGAATTTATTAATAATCAATCAATCCTTTACACAGGTACATGCTGCAATATATATATATATATATATAATATATATATAGTATATATATGATATATATATGAATATATATATATATATATATGTATGTATGTATGTATGTATGTATGTATGTATTTGACAACCACATACAAACAATAAATATGTTGCACAAGTCTAATAATATTCCTTAATACATAAGCTTCCAAAATACATCCGGGAAGCAACAATAATTAAAAACAATAATAACTATAAGACCTACGAGTTATAAAAACATAACCTAATATAACAATAACCATACGTGACTTAATAAGTCAAATAATATGGTTTTAACAATATAATAAGTTATCAAAAATTATTACCTATGAAAATACAATGCATAATTATTATCCTAACATTCCCCCCCTTAATTTTGCATTGTCTCAAGGGATGAGGAGAGGAACTCTCTGAACAACTCAAACTTGTCACATGCAAGTGACTTTGTGAAGATATCTGCTCATTGTTCAGTTGTTGGACAAAACTGAAGCTGTATATTGTGCTTCAAGACATGCTCACATATGAAATGTACCTATACCTCAATGTGTTTTGTTCTTTCATGAAAAACTAGATTGCGAACAAGTTTGAGAACACCTTCATTGTCAACATACATGGTGGTCAGTTTGTCCTGTGGTATTCCAAGTCCTTTGAGTATGCGACGTAGCCATATCACTTCACAGACATTCTCCTGTAGAATGATACTCAGCTTCTGTGGAAGAGTGAGAAACAAAGTGTTGTTTCTTGCTTCCCCATGATATTGGTCCAAATCCCATAAAGAACACAAATCCTGAAGTGGATTTTCTATCATCAATGTTGCCTGCATGATCTGAATCTGAATATCCTGACAAGAAGAAGTTGTCATTCTTCTTGTATTCTAGACCAAGATCCATTGATCCTTTGAGATATCTCAAGATGCACCTTGTTGCTTTCCAATGAAAAACTTTGGGTTCCTGCATGAACCTGGATAGATAGCTCACTGCAAAGCTGATATCTGGTCTAGTGTAGGTCAGGTAAATGAGACTCCCAATCAACTGCCAATAGAGAGTGGCATTTACCTCAGGAGATGGATCTAAACGAGATAACTGCAATCTATTCTCCATAGGTGTAGCAATCGGTGTGCAATCCATCATCCTAAATTTCTTGAGCGTTTTCTTGGTATATTTCAACTGAGAAACAAATATGTGATTCTCTTTCTGCCATACTTCCAATCCAAGACAATAATGCATTAGCCTGAGATCTGTCATGTCGAATGATCGATTAAGATCTTTCTTCATTGCATCAATCATCCTCACTGAACTACCAGTGATGACTAGATCATTGACATAGACAATGAAAATCACAATCTCCCCCCTTTCTTTTTGAGGTAGAGATTGGGATCATATGGATTTCTAACAAATCCATGTTGTATGAGATGCTCATCAATTTTGATGTACCATGCCCAGGGTGCCTGTTTGAGGCCATACAGAGATTTCTTGAGTCTGCATACCTTTGCTTCTTGACCAGGTACAACATATCCCTCAGGTTGAGTCATGTAGACTTCTTCTTGTAAATATTTGTTCAGGAAGGCACTTTTTACGTCCATCTGATGGACTTTCCAACCAAACTGTGCAGCTAGAGAAAAGATCATCCTGATCATTTTGATCTTAGTTGTGGGAGAAAATGTCTCCTCATAGTCAATGCCTTCTTTTTGTGCATACCCCTTTGCTACTAGTCTCGCTTTATACTTGTCTATTGTCCCATCTGCTTTGTACTTTGTTTTGAATATCCATCTGCATCCAATGGGTTTCTTCCCTGGTGGAAGATCGACAAGCTGCAAAGTGTTGTTTTTCATCACTGATTGATACTTAGCATCCATGGCATCTTTCCAAGATTTTGACTGTAGGGCTTCCTGGACTGTAGAGGGCTCATCAAATTCAATAACTCTACTCATCAAAGAAAAGTTCACTTCTTCTCTTGATTTACTGTGAGTCTGTGGTCCAGGGGTGGATGTATCCAGTGGAGCATCCATTCTTGCATCTCGTAAAGCTAGTATACCACTTGGGCATACGCTGAACTGTTCCCATGGGTCATGGTTCTATCGGATCATCACCATCATCCCCATCATCACTTTCATCATCTGTGGGAACATCAGCTTCAGTTTTTACAACTGGTGAAGAATCTACATCAGGTGAGTCTGGAGGAGGATACTCTACTTCCTTCTTCTCAAAGAACTCAACATCTCTGCTGGTGTAGACTTTCCTGGTCTTTGGATCCATCAATCTGTACCCAAGAGTCTCTTCACTGTACCCAATGAAGATGAGTTTTTGTGATTTCATATCCAATTTCTTTCTATTCTTCTTGGGTATGTGCATACTTGTTTTACACCGAATACTCTGAGGTGTGCAACAGATGGTTTCCACTTTGACCATGCTTCTTGTGGTGTTACTCCATCAAGAGAAACTGTGGGCACTTTGTTCAACAAATACATTGTTGTCTTTGTTGCTTCTTCCCAGAATGTCTTTGTAAGTCCAGAATCATCGATCATGCATCGCACCATTTCCATGATAGTACAATTTCTTCTCTCAACAACACCATTATGTTGTGGTGTGTGTGGAGGAGGCATTTGTTGATGAATCCCATGAGCTTGTAGGTAGTCTTTGAACTCATTACTGGTGAATTCCCCCCCTCGATCTGAGTGGAGAGTTCTAATGTGATGACCAGTTTTGTTCTCAACAACTACTTTGAACTTTTTGAAGGTTTCAAAAGCTTCACTTTTCTTGCGAAGACAAAAAAATCCACATTTTTCTTGAATAGTCATCAACACAAAGCATGAAGTAATGAAATCCAGAATGACTCGGTTGCATCAGACCACAAAGATAGGTATGAACCAGATCAAGCTTTACCATGAGCTTGAAAATGGTACTCTTCTAGAATGAAACTCTGTGTTGCTAGGAAGTGAGTACACTTGTCTGTATCCTTCTAAAGAGATGGTAACCCATGTACCATATTGTGCCAGTGAAGTGTCTCGAGATACTTGAAACTAACATGACCAAGTCTCTGATGCCACAACTATGCAGAGGTAGAGTTCTTAGCCACAAGTGCCTGATCATCTCTGTGGAAAAAATCAAGCTGGAACATGCATCCCACATTGGAGGCTTTTGCAACTATTTTCGAGCCTCATGATTTGTCTCGAATTAAACATGTTTTCTTGTCGGAATGACTATCAAAGTCAATTTTTAAGTTGTGATCTAGGAGTTGACTGACTGACAATAGATTTTTAGTCAACCCAGGGACATATAAGACATTTGATAGTCTATAGTTGTGTGAACCAAGAGGTAGAGAAATGTTCCCAATCCCCTGAACTGTATATGAAGAATCATCACCTAATGAAACATGGTTTTTTGAAGGTGTGTCCCTCATTGAAGTAAACTAGTCTCTATGGCTGGTCATGTGTTGAGTGGCTCTTGAATCAACATACCAGACATCACTAGATGACGTGGAAGGTTCACTTGATCGAGCAGTGTACAAGTAGTCTTCAGTATCTGAATGTTCTTCTTGCTCAACAATATTTCCTTGTTGATGGGGTCTTCTTTTCTAGTTCCCATTTTCTTCCCTTTATTGTAGTTTGTATGTCCCTTGTGAGATTGTTGGTGTTGAGGTCCAGAATTACTTGATGAACCTTTCTTGTATGTATTATACCAACAATCTTTCAACTCATGTCCTCTTTTACATATTGGACATTGTTTCTTCTATTGTTTGTCACCTTGATGTTGATACTGATTCTGATGTTGGGACTTTTGATAGGAATTAGGTTTTCCTTTCCCTTTTCCTTTCCATTTTTGATGAGAAGAAAGTTCCTTCTCTTCTTCATCATCCTTATTATACATGGGTTCCTATTGTTGCAGTAGATTTACCAACTTATCAAAACTAACTGTTGTATCTGACAAGTTTAGGGTTGTCACAAAAATGTGGTAAGAAGAAGGGAGAGCTCTCAGAATAATGGGAATGAGAGCTTCATCAGTGACCGCTTCTCCCAAGGCTAGAAGTGAAGCCCTCAACTCTGCAACTCTTCTCAAGAAAGCTTCGATTTTTTCATTTTGCTTGAACTTCAGTGTGTGTAACTGACTCTACAAATTCAGTATGACATTCTTGTTTTTGGCCTCATATACCATGCTCAACTTATCCCACACTTCTTTGGTTGTTTTGGCATCTTGAATGTGGGGTTGCACATCATCAGACACTCCAAACAAGATGAATGAGTTTGGCCTTCTGATCTGATCTATCAAACTGTTGTTGTGTTGTATCAGTAGTTGATCTAGTCAGAGTACCATTCACAACAGGCCAGATCTCTTCAAACTCAAGTTGTGTCTTGATTTTTGTCTTCCATGCAGCATAGTTGTTTCCTCTAAGTAGTTGTGAATCTGGAAGAAAAAATTTGGGGGCATTGGTGCCCATTTTGTAGAAATCACTGACAAGGTTTGGCTCTTATCACTCCAGGTATAAGGTCTCCCAATCTATATACCATCAGTCTGATATACCGAACCTTTCTATATACGTGCCCTTCTGATATACTCGGTGGTACGTGGAAGAATCTTCCCTTTCTATATACCTGGTGGTACGTGAAAGAGGCATTAAAGTACGTGAAATATTTTGGTACGTGGTACCAAGACAATACTGAAAGGGGTCTGTGTGATTATTGACACTGACTCAAAGAAATATCCTCATACATGTGTGTAACTTCACTATATACTTGGATAATTTCTCATTCTGGATTTATGTCGTGCAATCATTCACAGACGGATGGGATGGCTCATAGTGTGTGCATTATGTCCTTATTACTCCCCATTGATTTAAAGGGTCGATGCCCAGATGACATTGTTGCAGCTATATTAGGCATTAAGTGCAGTAGTAGTCATGATGAATTTACCTGTAAGTGCTTCCCAGAGGCACTATATATACCGAACACTGCGAATGAGATCTAGGATCTCGTGAGTGTTTTAGAACCAAATTTCACTATTTTTTATTACAATTCTCTGTCAGTTTTTGAGCAGTTACAATGTTTTCGGTTGACTATGGCAACCTACAAATTAGTATAATATACTGAAGCATACAATTACATTCAAAAAAATTGAAAAATTGAATGGCAGGCGAAAAAATTGTTTTTCGGGCCCTGGTGGCCTCCGGAGCCCAATACGACCCTCTATGCCAAAAATTGCAAAAAAATAGCTGAAAATGCAATTTTTAGGTATACCTCCTTTAGCAAAAGTTGCTTGGAATGAAAAAATAAGAGGTCTAGGAGAAAAAAAAGAATTTTTCCCTAAAATAGGGTTTTTCTCACTAAAATTTTAGAGATGGCTTTAGTGATAACTAGCGGTTTGGAGGATTTTTTCCCGCTAAATGTTATACCAAAGTTTGCGGTTTCTACAAAATTCACCACTAACTCAATATTGTATTTAAAAAAACATTGATTTTGGGGGTTCAAACCCTTAACCTCTTATTCCCAAGGCATATCCCACTTATCCAACATAGTATTATGTTTGCTATGCATATAAACTAGAAGTTTAAATATTTAAAAAGACAAAATCAACTAACCTTCTTAAAAAATGATGTGGCTAGGAGAGTGGAGATCCATGTGGCATGTGAGGATGGGAAAGGCATTTATGGTATGCATTTGAGAATCCAAATTTATAGCTCTTCCTTTTCTTATCGTCCTTCGTTGTTTTATTTACCTCCGCCATTTTTATTTTCTTTAGGCTTTTGCAATTCCTCTTGGATTTTATGTTATTGTTATGTTGTGATAGGTCGCTTTGTGCTTTGATAGGTCATTGTATTGTAGGTAGCGTATAGAGGATCTGGTGGGAGGAGGCACATGGGGACGACTGCACCAAATTCTGACTTCTATAAAGTTGATCCACACTTTTATTTATTGTTTTAACTATGCATGTTGAATGACAGTCACCTTTTTGGCTCTGGCTTGGCCATTTCAATGCTTTACTTATAATGTTTGTTTCTTATGCAGGTCATATGGGATACATGATGAATCAAATGGAGGAATATTGGGTTAATTCTAATGAACCAAAATACATGGCTCATCCCAAAAAAAACTTGGCTTGATGTGTATTGCAGGTGGCTTGCTGACAGACTATGCACACATATTTTTAATCAACTTGTTCTAAGAGAGCAAGCTCAGTTTGTATGCCAATATTGGCTTCATCCAACAATGAAACCATCAATGTCAATTAGCCAATGTTAGATGTGAGCTCAGCATACAACTCGTCTACAATGTATTGCAAGTAACTCGGTAGGGAGCTCTGATAGGAGCTCAATGCTTCAAATTTGGTAGTACCATATAATATTATCTGTAACTCTAAAAATTTAGATGCACAAAACCCCTAATGGGGAAAAATTATTTTTTTAAATTTTTGAGTTCTGAAGCAAATTTTTCCTAGTGCAGAGGTGCACCAAGTGAAAAAAAAATTGCATTTACGTTTACCTGGAAATCACACAGAAGGTTGTGGGACTTCAGGGAGATCTGGGAAGCTTGCAGGAGGCAACATGCTCTCAATGCTGTAGAATTCTTCTCCAATATTATTTCTTCTTCTACTCTCTCTTTCTTTGACCTTCTCCAGGAGTCTAAATTAACCAGCTCTGGTACCAAATGTAAAACATGGATGGAAGCCTGTAGGATTTTATTAATAATCAATCAATCATTTACACAGGTGTAGGCTACAATATATATATATATATATATATATATATATATTGGACAGCCGGATACAAACAATAAAGATGTTGCACAGGTCCAACAATATTCCTTAATACACAAGCTTCCAAAATACATCCAGGAAGCAACAATAATTAAGTACAAACAAATAAGTTACAACTATGCAACAAATAGTCCTATGAGATAATAATCCAAATATAATGGTTATAAAAACATAACAAAATTTTCAAAGTTATTAATGTTGTTATCTAGTTCCATTGAACTAGATATCAAATTCTAGGTGTAAAATGAAGTGTGGTTTGAGGACTCTTTGGAGTAGTACTAACATAGGTTGTGCACAAATTACACTTCAAAACAATCATTAACCTTATTTTAGGGTATTCCACCCATGATTATGGTTTGAGTTCCACTCACCTTATTTCATGTGGTTTCAAGATTGTTTGACACTTAGGGTTTGACAATGATACATATTTGTAAAACACTTAAGGACATAAGAATTTATAAAACCCCATTACAAGATATTCCAAAAAAATACATTAGGTATAAGAAATAACTAATATCCATGGTAGTTATGTATAATTATGTACCAGAGAATTTTTTAGTCACATTTTCTAGAACGAAGCAAGTACAAGCTTGTTTCCACTAGTTTGTCAAGTCTATGCACCCAAATCTCTCCTAAACAACTTTGTATAGCTAAATATATATTTCCCTTATCTTCTCTATATTGTAGCATATTGCAAATCCTAATTTCGAGTACCAATAAGTTATTATGATATTATATGATTTATGTTGGAAGTTAATTAATAATAAAAGATCCTAGTATAAAACCTTACATTCATTTTTAGTTTTTGTGCATTCTGTGAAAAAAATTAGTTAATAAAGAGGGGTCATAAAATTTTGGTGAAACTCTATCTTGCATTTCACATTTTGGATATAACCCTAGCTCCCATAGGGTTTATTTTTTTATTATCTTATTATTCATTCTTGGTGTTTTTTTTTCATATATATCTCCATGATTAATCAATGACAATTATATGATTTTTTCATTAACCTTAGGGGATATCACTTCCTACTAATAGTATATTCTATTCTCCTTATGCCAGAACACAATGTGGCACTATGGTCCCTCTTATTGGATCATATTCTACTATTGATATCTTTTCTAAAAAAAAATTCGCTAATATCACTGACAATGTACAAGGTTAAGGATCTAACACTAATTCAATAACCAATGCTATTACCTTCCCAAAGATGACACACACTATCTTCCACATTTGCAATGATAAAGTCATGTTAATATTGATATTATCCTATATGTTTCCCGAGAATAACTTACATTTGCATCACAATAGAATATTAACAATTCTACCATTCCCACCTATACGATGCCCATATCCTTGTGGGTACCTCATATGTCAAAACCTAATGTCTCTATGTTTATTCCTAAATTTACCACTATCACTACAAGAAATCATAGTGGCTCTCAAGTTTCATCTTCTAGAATGTAGGATCTCAAAACCCTTTTTCAATTTTTACAAGATCAAATCTTATAATCACAACAAGGTGCATCCATTTCTTCTCATTCTGTGGATTCTACTCAATTGCTTCATAATTCACTTACACCAGAAGTGGATTCTTATCCCTAGCCTCTTGGTTTCATTATTCCTAATATTCCTATCTATGATAATAAGAGTGAATCTAAAAAAGACCTTTAATAATTCCATGTGGAATTATTTAACTATGCATCTAACAATATTTTACTTATAAATATTTTATCGATAAGCCTCTAGGAATTTTCATTAAAAATGTTCTATGATCTCCCCACACATTTATTATGATATTTTGGTACTTTGGAGAATCAGTTTCTTGCATAATTATCTATCAATATTGGAAACAAAATTTCTTATGATCAAAGGTAAAAATTCTAAAAAGGATATGATGATCACATCATTGATTATGTTTTATGCTACAAGACTATGCTTAGTAACATCAATAATATCATAGCTAATAAAATTTTTAGGATATCTTCACATAAAGCTTGCATTCCCATTTACAATAATCACTTGTATTTGATAATCTCCCATCATTTAATCATTTATGTATACACTCAAATAACGTTAGGCCAAGTTTCTACCTCTAAAATATCTTAAGTACATTCCTAGTTCTTCTATTACATTTATAACCAAATTCCCAAGTAAAGATGCATTTAAAGGAAATACTAGTGAAAATAATAATACTACTAAAGACATTGTTAATATTATATCCCAATATACTAAGCTACAATGTAACCTACATGAAGGAAATTTAATAATTTTATTTTTTCTCCATAAATTATGTTCAAAATAATTACTTGAGTGTTATATTATTTCTCTCCCTCCACTACTTGAGGTTGGTGTGAGCATGCCTCATGGCAATATATTTAATGTTGATTCGTATCCTGACTATCAAAGATGCATTGGTCACCTTTCTCCTTAATGTATTAATCTTAAACCTATCATACAAAATAATATCGACACAAATGTAGTTAGATTAGAAAATCCCACTTAATCATCTAATCCTGTCAATGATAACACCAAGATAAACATATTCAATGATCCACTTTCTAATGATAACATTGACAAATCTTCTGCAGAAGTGCATAATTATAATCACATGGTAACACCTCCTCCTTATTATTATCATCCATTATACGCAATGATTGGAACTATTATTCATATGAAACCTTCTCCATTGGTTATTATATTTGATGAATTTGATATGGATGATTATCTTCTCTCGGATCAATTTTCCATTTGTGTATCTATTAATCAAGTACCCATATACAATGTTTCTATTTATCCAAATAATAATTATAATCTATATACTCTCAAAATACATCATTATTTTGGATATTCTAAATATTACATCACACACTATTCTAATTATGCATATGGAAATATTATTCTACCTATCACTTTAAGTTAAGTTACTACATAGGTTCCATTTCTATTGGATTCTAATTTTATCTCAAGTGACATATGTTTAGTCATTATGTAGTTATCTTCTATTAGGGTATTCTAATACATCATACATAAATATCTAAATTTAATTCATCAACAATTTGTCACAATTCACAGTATATGTCTTCATATGTTTCCTCATCATATTTCTATTATTACTACTTTAAATGATATATCTAATGGATCTTTTCTTCCTAGGTCTCTAGATGGACATTATAAGTCAAACGCTATCTCTAGTGGCTCTTATCCTCCTATGTATCTAGATAGGACTTCTTCTTCACAAGATATCTCTAGTGACTCTGTCACTCCAAGGGTTCCATATTTGGTCACTAGTGCACACATTATCTCTAGTTGCTATTAAATTTTTAGTGCATAAAATATACTTATTGGCTATCACTTTTCCATTCCTTATCATAGGTATATATTAACACACAATAATTCTCTTGGATTTATACTACATATTTCTCCTCTCAAACTTCTATAGCACATATTCATGACTTTTTACCACTTATAAATGTTCATATTTTCTTGGCACAATTAAATACATGACTTTCCACCTGAAATAATATTAAAATTCTTAATATTTCAAGTTCATTCAACTAACACTCACACTTTGTCATTACAAACGTTTGAAAGTTCTAACATCTTGAGAGTTTTCACAAACTTATGATATTTAGACACTTGGTTTATTTTTCCAACAAAATATTAACAAACCTTATGGTCCTTCTCTATAAAAATTCTACTTCCACCTGATGAATTTTTTTTTTCAAGAAATTAGACACCAAATGTATTATTCTAAACAAATCACAATTTCACATTTTTGTTATAAGTGTTTGGGATTGTCTTCATTAGTTCTAGATTACTTATTGAGCTATTTCCTACTAAAATACCACCACCGTTCTCTCTTTCATTATTTTACACTATCTACTATGCACCTTTCTCTTAATCACCGCCCTGCAAAAACACTAACCTATCATGAAAAAAATAAATATCATCCTATACTCAACAATGTTGCAATATACTTGGCTATGCCTTATATCATCATCAATAGCCTACTTATCCATGTGTTTATGATTTCCAAGTACATTCATCTCGATTATTTTTAATTACATCCACAACGACCCTATTCAATTTTAGGATTCATTTAAGGTATTTAGGTTTAATGTACCTAAACAAGTTTATGACTTATTATGCTAAATTTATAGCATGAAAATTTTGAAATTTTTTCTCATGACAATCAAAAGCCCAGTTGATAACCTCCTATCCAATTCATTGTAAAACCTTCTTCTGGAAATATTATCAACTATTTCATCCTCATTCTAGTTGAGAATAACATGTTAACATGATTTTCAAGTGTGTTTCATATCCAAGAAAGTTTACCTAGTTTAACTCTTGAAGTTGTTGAGATATAAAATGAATTAGTTTTTCCTAGTGGCATAAAATGGGCTATGTTAGCCATTTTGAAACAAAGGATTACCCTCCAAAGGATGATTACAAGGTATAAACCCATATGGGATTTGTGAAGAGGAATATTGAAGATATCGAAGGAAGTTTCAAATAATTATATGGGCCCATATGATGTCGAGTGTCATTAAAGAAAAATATGGTTATTTCAATTATTTGGAGTGATAGCTTTAATGGAGAAAGTGGAATTTTCCTAAAAATTTTGCAAGTTCTAGGAGGATTGGGAATCTAAAAAATAGGAATTGAAAACTATTGAAATTATTCACATGTTAACACATCAATGTTTTTCCAAGACTTAAAAATCTTCTATGATATCCTGAGTCACTGTTACTGCCCCTTTGTGCCAAAAGTGAAACAAAACATAAAATTAAAATTGAAATAATAATTGACTCTTGAAAATTGTTGGAATGGTCTAATTATGTGTTTTGGATTCAAAATCATTTAAGTTTTTTCCTCTGAACTTCAAGTATTTCTCCCAAGATGGAAAAGGAACTACTCATGATCTAAATTCAAGTTGGCACAATGACATCAACATCGGTTTCAAGATTGGATGTATTTTTCACCATCATATGTCCATTTTCCATTTTTCCTTGGTGAAAAGACATATTTGGGACACATAAAAGTTACCCCTTTTATCAAGAAACTAATTTACGTCACTTAAGACTTGCAACTTTCTCCCTAGGTGACTTTGTAAGAAAAAATTAGGACCCCATGTACCCTTGGTGAATTTTTCAAATTTGTGGACCCCTTTTCCCTTGTCCGTTGGTGCAAGGGGACATCATCGACACAAGATTTTCCCCATTTTTGTGTGTTTTCACCACTTAAATACTTGTAACTTGATGTTAAGAAGACTCAAACTTTGTCTTAGTTCACCCTATCTACCGCTCACATACACAGGCCCCCATGATGAATTTTCATCCTTTTTTATCCCTCATCCACTGTATTATGGTGGAAGGGAAAAAACGGGACACAAAAATGTTCTCACCCTCCTTAGTTATCCCATTACAATATGTGGGAATAAGTTGTAGATCCAAGATACCTAGATTTCAACCCCTTCGATCTTGTTCAAATGAAACCTAGATGTGACACTTGGCATGATCCTGTGTAAGGCATACATTGGTGCCCCTATTGTCCTTGTTCTTCACCTATATGTTATATTTAGCCCTTAAGGTTAGGTTTCAGGGAGTTTCCATTCAATTCCATGTTACACACTTTATTTTTTAAATTTACGTACTTATACCAATTAAAACCTCTAAAAATCGAAAAAAAAAGATCCTATGAAAAAAACCTAAACTTTTGAGACTGTTTTTGTTCTATTCTGACACTCATAGGTCCACATTCTAAAAAAATTTAAGTTGTTATAGGTCCTCTACCTAAAAAATAGTAATCTTAAAAAATGGAAAACTTTCATCATTATGATCTCTCCTTATAAGTCAAAAACACTACAACCTTGACAATTGTGGAAACTTACTAAAATAATCATCCAGAATAAAACATTCTAGGAATAGAAATTTTTGTAATTAGGGTTGAATTATTCATTTACGTTCATACCCCACCTATTTCACTACTTCCTAGAATCATGAAGTTCAAATATTTGGGTCAAGAGAAAATTTTCACACTAAGCACTGAATATCACAAAGTGGGTGACCGTGATGTAACACACATGGACCTGGAAGATGTGAAAGAATGAATTCTAGGCGAGACTCATGAACCTATGGAATAAAATATCTTCTCGAGTGTTATATTCATAGTAGGTGGTAATTTTCTACCTATTTAAAGCATCGATCTAGTCCTTGCTTGTGCACAAAGTGTGACCTAGACTCCAACAAAATCTAGGTAGATGAAAATTCCATTCTTGGAGTCCTCAAACCAAAAGGTTTTTTCAATGATTAAAAATTTATACCTATAATAAAATATAAATCATCACTCAGGATATTTCCTCAGATGAAAGGGAAGGAAAAAACTCATAGTTACAGGGCTTGGTAGTTGGTTCATGGCTTATGTAAGAAATAAAACCTTCTTAGATCCTTCAGAATTTGTTTATAAGTGAATTTAAGGAACCATAATCTAATGCAATTTTCCTACTAAATAGAGTGATGAGATTATAAATCAAAAATGATTTTTAAGATTGGAAAGATCATTGTATTTTGTTGGTCATAGAAAGTGATCAAATTATTGAATGGAGGTAAATCATAAGCAATAGCTTTCATCAGCATTTGTACAACTTTGTAACTTAAAGAATCTCACCATGAATTTCTATTTGGTGTATTTCCTCACAAATACATGGCCTTTATAAGGTCTCTTTGTTGCACCTATTGTGCCAAAAAATTCACCAACATATGAAAATTACCCACATATAACATATCAAGAAAGTATTTCACACTTCTCTAAAGTGATTGATGCATTTAACATGTATATCCTAAGGTTAGTTGCAAGAAATTGTGATTTAAAGATAATCTCATCTCAATAATCTAGGTTGATCATGAAATATGGAAGTTACTTCATTCAATTTCCAATTTTCACCTATCTCAAGATCAACGCATTTTATTTTACCCTTGACATGCTACCTAGGTATCCAAGTAGCAAATGTAGACACCGGATTTTCATCACCTTAGGTAACCCGCCTACATTCCAAACATACACAACTAAATCATTAATTATAAAAAAAACCTAATTCACTACCCTCATCTCCAAAAATTATATTTTTACCCCCAATAAAACTACTCTAACCTCCCAAACCATCTACCACACATATAAACCCATTTTTACTCCCATGAACAAATTCCCTGACATCCGAACCACCTCACCTCACATCCCCACCCGTGAAAGACTAAGTTATAAGTGGTTAAACCCACTTAAAAGTTTTTTCCTCAACATTTTTGGATCACTGAAAATCCTAATTGATCTCTAAAAATTATAAATAAAACCACATAACTCCTATTTCATGATCCAAGAAAGGTTGTAGTGAATCCCTCTAGCATTAGAGATCGAAATGACATTATCACCAACTTCCTGACCTCCTCAACACTCCTTTCAAGATATTAGATATCTCAAAGACCTCCTAATAACACCTAAAGTTCTTCTCACTTCATTATCACATCCAATGTAGTTAAATTACCATTTAATCTATTATTATTCTATTTAGCTATCAGATAGGACCCAAAACAATCATTTCTAATCTTCGTTTCTATTAAATATCTCTGTTATCAAAATACTATCTTTTCAAAGGGATCACTAACGATTTGTCTAATCACTAAAGATTTGTCAATTTTCCCACAATCTCCCTAGATGGTTAACGATATCTATCAAATTTCACCAATTTATCACTTATTGTCATAATAATTTTTTTATCAACTATATTTTTGGTCTAATCAATTATTTGTAAGCATGTTTTCTATATAGATGATAGTTCGAGCTTCTCCCCACTGCATCACTAGCATTTATGATCTGCATATCATCCAACAACCATTCGTGTGGGAACAATATGACATCATGAATGAAATCACCTTGTGTTCCATCAAATTTGCACCAAAATTTGTATATATATATTCTTTGAGTAGTTCCATATCCTTAATAAAATACGAGAAGCAATTGAGAAGTTCTGGTATGACTATTTCGAGGACTTAAATATCACAACAACCCTCTCTTGGGCCACTTATGAAGATGTAGAGGATATTCATATGTTGGACCATGATTTCCATAAGAACAAAACCTATAGGTGCTTGTCTCTGCTACAGTCACCAGATTTAGGATCTATGAGAGGTGGTTAGTCCATGTCATAAAATTAAAGGGGAGCATTGGATGCACATGCCAACAATCTCCCCCTCAACATTACGCAAGTGAATTTTGAAATTGAAACTTGTCACTTTGATACCATTTTTTGGACCAAAACCTAAGGCATTAGTCTCCACTACAATCGCCAAACTTAGGATCTACGAGAGGTGGTTAGTTTATGCCACGAAACTCACAAAGAATTTTTGACACACATGCCAACATCATATCCGTATTCAATTCTGAAATATATTTTTTATTATTTATCTTAGTATTATTATCAAATCAACTTAATTATATCAAACAAGTTGACATCCTGCAAGGAATTCCCGTTAGATTCGTGGGATCATCTCTTGCTGAGAAAATCATTATCATGTTTATCTAATATATCTTTGTTTAGTTGTCCTTGTTTAAATTTCTTCTCATTCAATGGAATGATGAGCATATTCACATTGTCAATGGTCCATCCTCCTGAAATTGTGACTGTTAGGAAAGGTATTATTAAATCATTCTCATTTTATTTTTAAGTACATTCTATATTTATAGCACTAACCAAAAACTACCTTAAACATCCTCACATGCCAAATTTGATCTCTTAGTCCCTTTTTCATTTAGATATTTTTTTTAGTTTCCATTTTTTTTCTTTTTCATCTATTTTTTTTATTATCTTGGAGCACATTGTTGTTTCTTTTACTTAAACTAAACATTTAAAATCAAAAATGAAAAAGGAAAAACTATCATAGGTAATCTCTTTTCTTCTATTGTTTTCCATTTCACCATGGGATTTGTGTGTTTGTTCTCATAAAATTAAAAATTATCCTTTTGAATTTAAAAATAACACTCATATTTACCTCATTATAAATTTTAATTAGGTTTTTAAATAATAAAATTCACATGACTACCTTCAAAAATAACCAAACCACATCAAACATAAATTTTATCTAAAACAATCCTTCCCAAGTGAACCTAATTGGATTTCATCACTAAGAGGATAATCTGATTCGGTGTTCTTTCTGAGTGTAAATAAGCTAGTGGGTGGTATATTGGCTAAGAACCTAACACCTTTATCGCTATAGGACCATGAATTGAGGGCGTAGGTGTTAATACTACTCTTTGTACTGAGACCAACAAATATTTGGGCCTTAAAAACATTATGGTATATCGAGGAAACCATCCTTTAACATCACCTAAAACAAGCCTTATAAAGTCATTTCCTAGTACATTTTCACCCATTTTTCACATTTTATATTTTCTTAAATTAATAGAGATAATAAAATATTATATTGTGAAATTTGTTTTCATTATAATATTCAACCATCTAGATTATTTTTATATTTATTGATAATTTTTTTAGGTCATGGATCTAACAACACAATAGTCTCATCTACAAAACTCTGACAACATGACTGACTGTTTCTAATAGCCCTTGGAGAATTTTCAGTCTCTCCTTCAATAAATTCCACATATAATTGAACTAAAATCGATCACCTCTAATTTCCAATCAAGAATCCCGACACTCTCTTACAAGTCAATCAACCACATCCAAAATCTTAAACTTATCTAGTCCCAATTTATTCAATAATTCTAATCCAATCTTCAAAGAGATTTTGGATTCAAACTCTCTGGCTCTAAAGTGTGTACCTAGTTTCTTGAGGTGTTATCCTCCAACAATGAGCACCTAAACAATGTGATCCTTTATCCAATGTAACTTTCTCCCTTTCCTTTTTTGTCGATCCTAATCATGAGCTGATCATTCAACAATTTCCTCCTTATTTCATTATTAGTGTACCAAAAATATCATCCTAGTACATCTCATCAATTTTAACCTAAATGTTGTTTCGTTAAAAGATATAAAAAATCAAAAACCATCTTCCTCACAATATTCTTCAATTGGATTCTCATCTTATAAAAATAATACAAACACATCTCCTTCCACATTTATCCCCATAGCTTTTGGTGTCTTGTCTACACTTCCTATGAGATAAATTTCCATCCCTAACATAACCTCTCCTATCTCATCACAAAAACCAACCTCTATAGTTAAGAGTTTATTCATGTCCATCCCCACATCAGTACTCCTTATCAAAAAAAGTTCTATTGCTTGCACACATCCTTCTTCAAAATAGGTATCGACTACCACTATTTCACAAGTTCATACTCATTATATACCTCAATCATCCCAACCACTCATCAAAACCTCTATCTCATCACAATACATACCACAACAATCTCAACCCCTTATCCATGCTTTTATTCACTTACAACATATACCATAACAATCTCAACCTCTCATCCATACCTTCGACCTATGGTTATATATACCCCAACAATCACATCATTTTATAAACACCTTAATACGGATCCACTATAAATATTTTCAACCCTCGCAACCTCTAGTTTGAAAACCTACATATAAAATTCCCACAAGTGTTCCTATCTATCATAATATACCTTTAACATATCAATTATATCAAAAAGAAAATAAACACACATATAATCAACTTGTCTCTTCATCATTTAACACCCCCCCCCCCCAAAAAAAAAATGATCCTTTATAAGAATTAACGAAGAGGATATCAAGTCTAGAAGCTTCCGCTACGAGTCCTAAAAAAACTGTGTCATATGAAAAGATCTGTAATAATCCCATTCATCCATTTATACTGGAAAAATCCTATCGTCCTCAATGGGAACTCTAAAATTTAATTAAGTTTTATAGTAAAGAGGACCCGTAATAACATATTCAAGATTTATGTCATGCCTGTTAACTTATCACAAACGATTATGACCTCATGCTAAGAACATTTCCTATCTCCTACACAAGATTGGTATAACAGTATCCCACAATAATCACTCTTCTCCTTCGCATAACTTACACAACTATTCTTATAAAATTTTTGAATTAACATCACCCATAAATTTACCATTACATACCTTTATGGCATAAAAAAATTAGAAGAAGATTCTATTGAAGAATTCATCACCCCTTGGAGGGGTATTATTAAACATTTATCCTTCTCCCTCATAAAAACTGAATTGATCGAACTGTTCACTCATTCCCACGCTAAATGATCAGGGGATCATTTTAAAAATTTACCTAAACATACTAAAATGGTTTCAGTGTAGAAGACCATCTCGAGAGCTTTCCAACGACTGTGAGAACGTGACAAACGGACATCAGAAGCTCTAGATATGTCCGGTCAAAGTTTAGACATTGGGAAAGTCAACTCTAGTCAACTGGTCAATATTGGACCAATCGCACTGTGACATGTGGCTTGCCACCACTCGTCAAATTCACTCGGTTTTCCTATCGGGAGACAACAAGTGGGCTATATGCTATTTACCGAGTTAATTATTTCTATGCCACATTGTATGGGTTGAAATTATATTATCTTGGTAAGTCCACTTTCCAAATGGCACGCATATATGCCAAACCACTATATATATATATATATATATATATATATATATATATCTATCTATATATATATATATTAATGTTTATAAATTAGTATAAACTTCCACATGCTATTTCCAAACTTCCACGCACATGGAGGAGGTGGTGAAGCGGTGTTGTGGGAGGCAAATGCCATATGTGGAAGCTTCCATGTGGAGGAGGAAATGAAGCGGTGGTAGGGGGCTAGGCCCATGCGTGGAATGTTCCACGTGAAGAATGGAGTGGGTAAGGTTTGTTAAAACCTTACCCAAATATAAGTGGCACCAAATATGGGATATTACACCCACATCAACATGTAAACCACCCACTTCTCCTAAGCCGCTCCCTATGGGATTTTTATCGCATTAAATATACAACGCCACCCATTTCGGATTAAAAATTCAAATCCGCCAATATGGGTATGTAATCCCATTTAAACATGCAACCCGGATTTTTGGAATATTTGATCCCATTCATTTTACGGGATGAGGCTTATAATAGCCTTAAGATAAATTATATTCCATATTTTCAAGGGCCCTAAAATTATATAAATAGGGTACCTAGTTCACTGTAATCAACACACAAAATACGAATACAAGGTCAGAGCTCGGAAGGAGAATGAGAAATTGTTGTTGTGTGAAGACCTAAATTATTTTAGGCATTATTATTTTAATTATTATTGACCTATTATTTGTTAGGCAATAATAAATTAAATTATTGTGGCCAGGAGTTATTCAAACTACCTAGTGGGCCCATAGTGCCACAGTAAATTATTGTGAAGCTTGGTCTATCGACCGGAGAGCCATAGGGCGTTGTATTAGTGTCTGAAAGGCCTATCGAGAACCGGAGGTTTCTGACAGTTGAACTGTAACCATCAAGCTTGTCGAATATGCCAGGAAGGTGGAAGTTGGGTGCTATTTTTCACCCTTGTCGTTTGAATGTTTGGTTATTCTTCTAAGCAAGTTTAAATAGTTTCCATTAGGTTTTCTTGTGAAAGTACTATTATAACTTACAAGTTTTGACTAGTGGAATGGTTCGACCATGAACCCAGAGACGTAGGCAATTGCCGAACTCCGTAATCAATCTTTGTGCAATTGTCTTTAATATCTTGCATTTATTTTAAATTGATTACTTAAAAAGGAGTAAATTATCAGCAAATAATTAAAGCCTACAAGGGTCCGAGATCAGGTAGTAATAATCTGATTATTTTCAGATCATGTTTGGTATCAGAGCTGGTTTAGCTCCATATTTGTTTTTTAGTAAATCTGATTAACAAAGTGATTGCTTCAAGATTAGTGCAGTTGGTTCAATTTGTGTGAATAGGGTACAAGTGCACTATGGGAAAGATGTCTAAACAGGAAAAACTCAAGGAAATTGAAGCTTATAATCACCAGATCCAGGAAGATAAATCTCTCCTGCGATGAATGTATTACTCCTTGGAAGAGGAGATTGTTCGTTTGAAATTGGAACTGAAAACCAAGGATGAGCTATTGGCAAGGTTGCAATGTGGTGATAAGAGGAAGGAAATAGCTTTAACTTCAGATGCAGTGACCATGGCAGATGACTGCACTGTAATTTGTTCACCACTGGAATCTTCTTCTTCCTCCCATTTAGTTTTGGATTCAGGTAATGAAGTCTTTGGTTTGTTTGAAAAACATACTAGAGGCATTGGATCCAAGTTACTAGATAAAATGGGATTTGATGGAAGAGGCCTTGGTAAAAATGGCCAAGGCATTGCTAACCCAATACAGGTCGAGGATCGTCCTTGTTGTGCAGGTTTGGGTTATCCTAGTGTGGGAATGGAAATTGGAGAATGCTCCAAGAACGCTGACGGGAGAAAGGCTTTTGAAAGCAAAGTGATTACCCCACTAGTCCTGCAAGAAGATTCTGAGCAGGAAAGTTATGCTTCGTCATCACAAGCAAGATGTGGTAAGAGAAATCAGCGAAGAGGTAATGAGATTCCACCTCCAGTTTCTTACCATAATCATAAGCACAGTTAAACTTCTGATCCACTTTTTCAGCTTAAGAAGTATGGTTATGATTTTTATAAGATGTGGAATTCCTTTCCATGTACTTTTTGAGGATTACATAATCATTCAGTGGGCATATGCTGGAAGAGAAGGAAACTGATGAAGAAGTTGATGCTGTTCATCAGGAACAAGGAAAATCAGAAAGACCAATCTCATCATGTAGAGTCGAGAAATGGCAGAAAGAGTTCCTCATCCCAAAAGAAGGAGATTAAGAGGAATTTTTGTGCTCATTGCCAGAGGAATGGGCACCAGGTGGAAAATTGTTGGAAACTGCATCCATCTCACCATCAAAGTAATGGCAAGCCAAAGATGGAATGGAGGCCTATTGCAAAGGCAAAGTTAGTTTCTACTCAACCACTAGTTGACAAGTCAATCCAGGACCAGGTAATACTTGAAAGTGAAAGTCCTTTAAAAAGGGTAAGTCAACAATTTTTCAATTATATATTGCATAATTTAGATTGATGAATAGTATGTAGTATTATGTTTGGAGATTAGATCCTGTGAGAAAATGCTGAGAGAAAGGTTTATAATACTCGATGGATTTTCTTACTTAGAAAATTTGATGAATGCTCCAAATATGTCTCCTAATCAGCTTGTGAGTACCTTTTGTAGCTTGGAGATTGATCTGCCATTTGTGCAGACTATAGAGCTCACAGAGATCATCTCAGAACTTCATTCTGTGTAGAGGCATTATGACCGTGCAACAGAATGGTCGCTGAATCACCGTTGGCGATGACGTCAGGTCGAAAATTCATTATGTGTAGAGGCATTGTGACCATGCAGCAGAATGGTACCTGATATTAGTATGTCAACAAGAAGAGCTCTCAAAAATATTAACTCAGAACGTCATTCAGTGTCAAGGCATTGTGGCCACACATACGAATGGTAGCTGATCAATAGACTTAACATCGTGTATTGGAGGCTTGATGTATTGAAAGAGGCTTAGAATCATGCATCGGAGGCATTGAGGTCTATAGAAATTTAGAATCATGCATTGGAGGCTCAAGGTCTTGCAAGAGGCTTAGCATCATACGTCGAAGGCATTGAGGTCTATAGAGACTTAGCATTGTGCATTGGATGCCCGAGGTCTTAAAAGAGGCTTAGCATCATGCACTGGAGGTGTTGAGGTCTGTAAAGGGACAAGGCATTGTCCACCATTGACATCGGATCAATCAAAGCTCTACGTAACATGGAGTTCCTTCAAACTAGTTTGGATTATGTGGAATCATCTCAGAGCCAGGAGCTGTGTTATAGAGTCAAAGAAGATCCTTGTTTTCAGATATCAAGAAGCTTAGCACCACATAGAAGGAGTGTTGAGGTTTCATTTAGAAACTTAGCACCATAAAGCGGAGGCGTGGAGGTCTTCTTCGGATATGAGAGTGGTGCAGCGGAAGCGTCGTGGGCCCATAACCCACAGGTCCTAGGATCAGAGCAGATTTTTCAAAGTGAGAAGGTTGGAGGAGAAGACCCAAGAGTCTACTACAACAGCACTTCTGAGGTGGCAGCAGAGGTTTTCAGATTCAAGACAATATGGAAGGCTCTTTTGGCGAAAAAAAACCTTTCTCAGTGGGGAGGTGTGATCAAGGGATCATTTTTGATATCAAAATTTCCCTAAACATCCCTAAATGGTGTCAGTGCAGAAGATCATCTCGAGAGATTTCCAATGACTATGAGAACGCGACAAACGGACATCGGGAGCTCTAGTTATGTCCGGTCAAAGTTCAGTCAACAAGAAAGTCAACTCTAGTCAACTGGTCAATATTGGACCAATCGCACTGTGACATGTGGTGAAAAGGCATTGGGAAAATTGTTTGATGATTCACGATCAATTTTCCTATCGGGAGACAACAAGTGGAATATATGCTATTGACCGAGTTAATTATTTCGGAGGGGAGCCCATTGTATGGGTCTAAAATTATATTTACTTGGTAAGTCCACTACATACCAAATGGCAAGCATATATGCCACCACTGATATATATTAATGTTTATATTAATTTATAAACTGCCACATGCTATTTGCCAAGTTTCCACGCATGCTTATGGAGGAGGTGGTGAAGCGGTGTTGATGGCTAGGCAAATGCCATATGTGGAAGCTAGTCCACGTGGAGGAGGAAATGAAGCGGTGGTAGGGGCAATTATTAGGCCCATGCGTGGAATGTTCCACATGTGAAGAATGGAGTGGGTAAGGTTTGTAAATAAACCTTACCCAAATATAATGGCACACAAATGTGGGATATTACATCCACATCAAATGCAAACCGCTCACACATGGGACTCCTAAGCCATTCCTAAAATACATTTTTATCCTTTTAAAATGCATGCCACCCATTTCTTTTTAAATGTATCAAATCCGCCAATATGGGTATTTAATCCCTAAAAAAACATGCAACCCAGGATTATTGGAATATTTATCCCATCCAAATTATATGGTGAGGCTAATATTAGCCTTAATGATAAATTATATTCCATTATTTTCAAGGGCCCTAAAATTGTATAAATAGGGAACCCATTCATTGTAATCAACACACAAAATACGAAGCTTATTATTTGTTAAGCTTAAAGGGACTCAACCGGAGAATGAGAAGCTTATTATTTTGTGAAGACCTTATTATTTGAGATGTGCATTATTATATTGATTATTATTGACCTATTATTTTTAGGCAATAGTAGACGAAATATATTGTGATTAGGAGTAAATTATAAACTACCTAATAGGCCCATTGAGCCACACCAATTACTTGTGAATCCTGGATTGTCGACCAGAGTGCCATAGGGCATTTTATTAATGTCTAGAAGGTCGATCGAAGGTTTCTGACAGGACTGGAGCTTGTGTACACCAGGAAAGTGGAAGTCGGGTTCTATTTTTCACCCTTGTCATCTGAAGTTTTCGAAGAACTATTCTTCTAAGCAAGTTTAAATAGTTTCCATTAGGTTTTCTTGTGAAATTACTATTGTAACTTACAAGTTTTGACTAGTGGAATGGTTCGACCACGAACCCGGAGACATAGGCAATTGCCGAACTTCATAATCAATCTTTGTGCAATTGTCTTTAATTTCTTGCATTTATTTTAAATTGATTACTTAAAAAGGAGTAAATTATCGGCAAATAATTAAAGCCTACAAGGGTTCGAGATTAGGTAGTAATAATCTGATTATTTTCAGATCACTGGCCCATAGGTACCATGAACAATGGAAATACACATAATGTTGAGAAGTTTAATGCATTCTATTTTTGCATGGATTCATAAGGTTATAGAGCTAGATATACTCTTGAGGATGATAAAGTCAAGCTAAGAGAAAATAAGTGTAAGCCTTAGCCCCTTTTTAAACCTTATTCTTGTCATGATAAGTCTAAAACTTCAATAAAGATGGTCATTATAAAACATGCTTTTGAGGAACATCCTAAGCTAATATGTATGGTTAAATTCAAATCCTATTCATGCCCATACAATGCATAGTCTTCTAAACATATATTTTGGTATTGAGAATCAATGCTTGCGAGTTCCTTTCCAAGCATTCTATTTGGTGTTTTTGTGTGGACTTATATTTACAAGTCAAACGATCTAGATTCTAAGAAGCCTATACCAAATAAATGTGAAATAACATTGTATAGGATTTTAACATCAAAATAAACATCGAGACATTACTGGATTTTAACATCAAAACAAACATTGAGATCATTAAATTAGAATCTAATTTATGGATCAATATAAAATTCCCGTTCATTCAAAAAATTAATCCCACATTGGTTATTAGCTTTAGTCTATGACAATAATATATACATACAATATAACATGACCCTTAATTGCCAAATTGAGATGATGTAAGAATACAAGTGGCCCTCCCACTAACATAATGGTTCATTGCATTTAGGTTGTGTACATTTTTCTTGCTTGGCCTTCCCCATGCTTTGTGTCTTTATAATCCCCCAAAAATATAAACCCAATATGTACTATTACCCTTTTAATTGGAGGAGGAATATGTTTTCTTACTTGACTTTCCACTCTCCTCCTTTGCGACTTTATAATCACGACAAAATCATGTTCAAATACCTCAAAATAAATCCCTACCCCCTTAAGTTGAAGATGCATCTCCCACTGTCATTTTGTATATAGATTTATATACAAATTATATTGATATCCATAAATATATATTAAAAATTATTATAGTAAATAAATAATACATGTAATATTTTTATCGAAATTATAATTATAATATTATTTTGAACGATTTGAAAGGTAATATTGAAATTTTACTGTCACTAAAATATTATTTGATGGGCATAAGTGGCTGTCACATTTTAAACTTGTATAAAACCCTACCACTAACATAATAGCGTATTGTTTGTAACGATGAATCTAATATTCACTAGATTATCAAGTTTTAGATTACACTAAAATAGGTAGATATAATTACACCATAATATCATATATTTTAAATAATGGAATTATTAATCAATTTTAGGACCAAAAATAGCTGATGTTGGACCATATTTTCTTAAAAAACCCACAACAAAATCTACAGTAAAACAAGGAATGTACAAATAAAAAACAACGGGATGCCAATGTACAAAAGCCATAAGAACTGGTAAGCAAAATTCCAAATCAAAATATCTAGATAAATACATGTCACAGTAAGACATCAATGTATAAACCAGTTTGACACCCAAATCATTTGAAAATTTTAGCTGGAACTAGGTCAGTATTTTTACACCTGCCATTTTAACGTTCTCTAATTAACAAATATGATGACCAGAAATAAAACATAACATTCATGATAATAATTTTTTTTCCGGAGATTTAAAGTGTTAAAAAGTATCTCATCCCATACAACGTCTACCAACCTTTTTACAGCTCTGAAAAGTCATATAAAAAATAAAGCCATAGAGGAGAGGTCGATGTAGAAGTAGATCTATTCTCCTTATAACCTTCTTACTCCTGGTAACCTTATTGTCCCATCAATTTCTACCCTTAAACGGCCCAATCTAGAGGTGGAGGTGGAAGTCCATCTCTTCTTCTTGTAGCTTTCCAGTTCCATTAATTCCTACCCTCAAACTGCCATCTAGAAGTGTGGTCCAGGTCAACGTTGTCTTCTTTTAAAATTTTAGAAATCCCATCTATACAACCCTAAGACTATGACCTTCCATTATTCATCACCACCTAAATAAATGATACTCTCATTAAGAGAGTTTGGATTGACAATGGATCCTACATCAATATCATATCATTACATGCTTTCTATCAACTCTAACTACATAACACTATCATTTCCCAGACACTAATAGTTTTGGGTGCTTTTAACGACACCGTTGCTTCCAAATTGTTAACAATGATCTTAGCTATCAAATTTGGCACCCAAATCTTTCATGAAATATTATATTCTATAGAGGGAGAGTACTAATATAACATGATGTTTAGACACCCCTAGATATGCATTAATTTTTATATCCCATACACCCTCCATCATTGTCAAAAATACAAACAAAAAGGTAACACCTTCAATGTTCCATCCGACCTGAACCCTTTTAAGGCATGTCACATGACGTATAAACCTAATGAAGTGCTAGTTCTAAAGGAAAACTTAGTATCTTTGAATAAGGCCTCTACCAATTCATCCATCACACCATAAAAATTACCAGATGAAAAAATCTTTCATGATGTCAAGTAACACCTTTCATTTGGGGAGTATTTCCTCTAAGCCCTTAATTCACTCCCTACACTTAAAATTTATGAGAGACCTAACGAAAAAATATTATATTAACCCAATATCATAGATGTTATCTCCTTTTTCCCAGCTCACACTAAGACAAATTTTGTCTAGGGAAGGATCAATCATCCTTCCCCGCATCATAACAATCTACATCACATAAATCCATTCATATAAAATTTATCCCTCTTATCTAACCAATCTTTCACAAAGATGTATCTCAATCGATGTTCCTAGAAAGGCTTTGGCAAAGAATGATATGAACAATGTATTCGTGACCTATTCCTCTATCAATCTTGAAAATATCACGATAGATGTGTGTTAGGTTTTGAAAATCCTTCTTCATAAACCTTCTAAAACAAGGCATCTAGATATGTTACTGAACAAGAACCATCCTCTCCACCTTCACAAGATGACTCTCATTACGTAGATGACACTATATCCATCCATCTCAACATTTTTTAAGTCAATACTATCGCCTTAGGAATACTTAATTACCAGAGAAATAATGGTAATAAGACCCTTCTAATCATGTTACCTGAAATGGTAGAGGATGAATCGCCTACCATTGACATCCCTTGATGCCATGATGGCTAGTGTATCCTTTCCTATATTAGGGTGGAGGACCATTATTTTGAAAATTCTCTTCCACGTGACACATGGAAACTCCTTAATGAATATACTATTTAAGTTAACACAGGGACTCCATAGGATCGTCACATAATTAAATTTGAGCAATCCTTAGATTTAGAATAATTTGAGGACTTCATTTCCTTCTTTGCTAAACAAAGTCAGGCCTTCTCCTGGTCATATAGTGATGTGTTGAGTATTGACCCTAACATCATTGTTAAATCATAGTCAAAATCCCTAATGCTAAACCTGTCACAAACATCGACATAATATGCAACCATGCATATATTTTTTGTACAATGTGGGATATCATTTTCATTGATGGGCATGGTCTAGGTGCATGGTTAAGTAAAAAATTTTATGATTGAGTACTTGAGTCCTCCCAAGGATAGATGAAAAATTCATAAGGTCAAACATGGTCCATGAAATGTGTGTGAGGTTTTAATGAGTCTCTAAGAAGTCAACATGGTCAGTTCATGAAGATTCATGTCACTATAGACCTAATCCTAGTCCTAGTTCAAGAAGGTTGGCATGGAAACATGAGAAATAGATAAAGGAAAAGTAGGGAAAACATGCTTGGAGCTTTATGATATAGAGTAACATGCATAGGAGGAGTATCAGGTCAATAATCAGGCTTATAGGGCATGAAGATGGTCAGTCTGAAGCATTTCAGTGAATACAAGACTTTTAGGAAATTGAGGATGATAAGCTAGGGTATTATGATGCAAACCAAGCATGTAATGAGCACAATATGATGGTATATGATGTTTATAGGGCTTCACAAGTATCTAAAGAGATGAATTAAGCACTTATAAAGGGCTGGATAAAACACTTTCTAAGAAATAAATACTCAATGCTACCCAAATGAGATGGGGATAAATATTTACAGAGTGAACTCATGAAAAAATATCCATTATAGATGATGGATAAGGATTTTTGAAGGTTTTTCCAAAATTTGAGGACCATCAAGAATGAGTTTTGTTGAAGATATAAGGCATTTTTACCAAAACTGGTTTAACAAAGATGGCTAAAACAATCGATCTGAATTCTTAGAATTCAAAAAAAATTGAACAAGCCTTCTTTAGATAAATCATAAGAGGATTTTTTGAAGATAATTGAAAGACAAAACTTTTTCAAAAATTATGAGGTCAAATGGTGTAAGCACAAAAAATTTCTCTTCATTTTTATAACACTATTCAAACCCTCTCCAAACCCTCATATTGAAGCAATGGATAAGAAATGAGGTTTTTGTTCATCAAATCACTTAGTTCAAGTATGAAAACTACTCATGGATTGTATATAGGTCCTCCTAGTTCCAAGTTGGTGGTATTTTTTTATTCGAGCATGACTGTATAATATGGATTGTCCTATGTTTTTAAAGGTTTTAAGAATACAATCTTGATTTGAAGATGGTTCAAGATGAATATCCTATTGTGGAAAATTGTATGTGATGTGGTATTATGTTCATGAATATTTTTTAGGGACGTTCATTGCATATTTTGGTGTGAAACATTCCAATCTCTAGCCTACTACCATAAGGGCTAATCAAGCCTAAAACCAGTCTTTTGTGTATGAGTGAACCTTGATGAAATTTTGATTTTTTGAGTGCTAAGTACCAATATATAGTTGATATGCATCAAATATCAACCCATTAAATATCATGAATTGGAGGAAATAATAACTTTTGTGTCTCTATTACTAATGATCCAATTTTGGCTTATTGAGAATAGTCAAGAAGGCCTAGTTGTGAACATTTGAAAAACTATTTCTTTCTTCATTCATCTTTATAAGAAGTGATTGATCTCCATGGAGTGAATAAAGGATTATTTTAATCCTCATTCTCAGTTGCAATTTTGTGGCATAAAAGAGAAATTTTTAGGTATTTTATAAGGTAAAAAATAGGTTTCTTTTAAGGATATTAATAAGTTTTTCTAAATGTGTTTTGGAAAACATACAATGTTGATCTGTTTGATTTGTGAAATGAAGAGGAATATCTAGGTTTGGTGAAAGTGTTACAAGATATCTTAAACATATTTCTTCATGTTTTATCTAATGTCATTATTTAATCTAGAATGCACTTGTGAAATTTTAATTCTTCCTCTTCAAGACTATAAACTATGACATGGTAAAACTGTGACTTGAACCTGGTTGCAGGAAATTAGCATAAAGAGTTTCATGGTTTTGTAACCTGATCAATCCTCCAAGCTCTTGTTAATGTTGTAAATAATATTTGAATCATTAATTATCTCTAAATTCATGGTTGAAAGGTACTCATGAATGATTATCTATTCATCTAAATTTCAACCCTTTTGACTTGAGTAATCTAGTACCTAGTGCTCTGAGAAGCATATTCTTAATGAAGTATGAAAAAAAATGGAGATAGAATGAAGGATGTAAAGAGAGTAAATAAAGAATTTTATAATCCTTTGTAATAGTTGCATTATTTTACGAACTTGGAAAAAGGATTCATCTGAAGAAAGTTCTAAAAGACAATGTTCGTTCGGTGGAACATTTGGAGACAAGTGAAAAATGTTACAAAATTCAGTTGGCTATGAAAGAAGTTTGGGAAGGCAAATGTCAGAGAGTTGTAAGAATTTGTTACAAATGTTATCATTTGAGCTTAGAATGCATGACATTCCTCATAAATGAATTTGTAAGTTGTCAAATAACTAAAATAAATGTCCAATTATTGCTATTGTAACTGAGTTTTTGTGAAGCCTCTTCCTCTACAAGTTGAACAGTTGATGAGAAAAAGTGAGTATTTGAAAAGTTATGTTAGAGTGAGAATGACAATAGAGTCATTCATGATTCATTACTATGATAAATATCTACTCTATGTATGCTTGAAAAATGAAGAATTTTGTTGTATGAATGAAGATCATGTATAGTATGAGTGAAATACAAGTAGTATGATGATACTTTAGTTGATGGCCATGTTTGAAGAGATAAAGGATATGAAAAGAAGAGAAAAATATAGGATGTATAAATGAATTTCATGATTATATTTGTAGCAAGTTATAATACTTGATGAGAGTGCATACTTGAGTATGATATTTCAAGAAGAATCATGTTAAGAGTGTGTGTAAGAGAAAATACCTGAATGAAATAGTGATTGCAATAGATTGAAAGGTGTGGAACATGACAAAAAGTGTGTGTGCAAAATAATACTTGTATGACAAATATTTGTAGCTGATTAGGTGATGAGAAGAGAGTGAAATAGGGGAAAACTGAGAAGATAAGTGATGAGAAGCGATCACAATTTGTTATGGGAGATAACTCAATAAAAGTGATCAAAACACCCTAAATAATTCTATGTGGATGCTTAATAGACAGGGAGTCTAAGCTTCCTTGTAAGTGCAAGCTTACCGAACATGAAGTTATGTTGGGAGTTAAAGCTTCCATGGAAGTAAAAGATTACTAAAGATCAAGTGCAAGTTTGACTAATTTTTGGAGTTGAAGCTCTATGTTGAGTGGATTTTCAATGGTGAAATCAATGTAACATTTACTTGAAACTCTTGTCCAAGTTAGTTCTTTGGTTTCAGTGGGTTTTTCTCCCTTGAGGGGTTTCCCACATCAAATCCTATTTCCCTATGTGTGTTCGTTTGTTGATTTATTATGAATGTTTATATGGTTTCATCATAACAAAGATAAGGAAATTAAATTATATGTCAAATTATTGAATAAGTAATGATTCACCTCACCTTTTAGTGATTTGAATTTTCAACAATTGGTATCTGATCCTAGTGTTATCAGATTCCCCCTAGAAAATTGGATAAATTGGACAAAACTAGACTTGGAAAATTTCATGGAGTCTTGGTGAAGAATATGAAAAAGAGGTAATTTCTATGTTTTTAGGAACTTATCTCCTTCTCTATAGGATTTAAAATATCCAACAATCGATAAATAAATGGAAACAATGGAAAAATTGGTTTTGGGATACTTTACTCTCCTTTGCATAAATCCTTAATTTTATATTTTCTCTAAAGAATTAGAAAAGTCAAGTAAAAATGAAAAAAGGGTCATTTCCAATGCATTACGGGTTTTACATGTCTGGGAGGAAATAGTTGTCAAGCTCATTGAGTTCCCTGCAATGTTGATTGGGCGGCAATAAAAAGGATTCGAAGGATAGTGTATTATGGGGAGGTTAGATGTAGGTGTAACCTTGTGTGGAGGAATGAAGGTTGGATGGAATGGTTCCATGTGGGATCAAGTTCTCTACAAAGGCCTCCTGGAAGATGGAAAAATTATTAAGTGAATAGTGTAAAGTGGAGGAAGAAGGGTGTGTGAGAACTAGTTGTGGAGAGAACAAGTTCCTAGGGAATCAGGTTCTTTGTACCAAGGTTTGGCCTAAAATGGAAAGGATATAGTGTTATGCGGGTGAGGCGGAGGTTCATGGAACAAGTGGAACTTATTCCTGCGAGTTCTCTATTCCCTTCATATTTAAAATAACCACAGGATAAAGGAATGAATAGATTTTGGACCGGGAGGAATTTTAGAAAAAAGTGGTTGGGATGGTACTATTTTTAGTGAATATTAGTTCCCCACAAGCAAGGAGGACCCAAAGAATAAAGTACGGGAGGTGATGGATGTGGAGGAGCAAAGATATCAATGCCCCAGTTCCATAGTTTCATGTGTTTCCCAGAAACCTTACAATATATGATCAACAAAGGAGATACAAAAGGAGAAAAAGGTAAAAATGAACAAATAACTGTGGAATTTAAATGTATAGAGGGAACTCATGTTCCTCCTCGAACCCATTGATGTGCATGGCCATATCTTCCTCGTAAAAACTCAAAATTTCATAACATTTATATTACTTTAAATTTTGCTTCATCTTCCACACCATGGAAACATAAAATATTGAGTTAGGTGAGGGTAGGTGGAAGAAAAATAATAAAGCATTGTCAGAATTAAAAGATACAGTTCCATTTTGTTAAACAACCAGAATTGATAAGGCACGGTGCCCTTTTCTTCTATTGAAAATAAAGAATCATATGGAAATAGATTTTTTAGTTCTCCCATACTCTTTTTCAGGGAATTAATTCATGTTGTTTGTGGGTCAAGGGGATATTTCAGGTTTCCCTTTTCTCTCACTCATTCTTATATATATTTTTAAAACCTATCATTTATGAGGGGGGATATTCTAGGATGTGGGCAAACTTTGTCAAAATTGTTTTCTCAACACCAATGAGTTATAATCCTTCACATAGGCATGACCTGTGTTCTTTTGCCTCTTTTGCCCTAGAATTTGTTTTAGTGTATTTCCTTTCTTCTCAAATCTTACTATTATATTATGTGCATGTATTTATCATTTGCAATTTCACATTATTTTGTTTCATAGAGAATAGATTGTAACTGGGTATGTGTCACATTTGTTTGGCCTCTTCCTACTGCATTTTCCTTCTCCCTTCTCCCTCAACAGGATATTTCTCCACCCTTTTCTTTTTTCTATCACCTCTTTTAGTGTAGGATTTCCCATTTTCATACATTTCTCTCTCTCTAATGTCCCTTGGAAGTTAACAATAGGGTTAGATATATGCATTTCCTTCCTTTAGAGTAGTTTAGAATTAGGATTAGGTAGAGGAACCACACTTGTCTTAAGGGTTGTATCAAGTAGAAAGTCCCACAATTTGAGAGACAATATCATATTATCAAATAACACTGATTTCATATTCACGTATACATGACAAATTACAGGCTGTTGTTTTTTTGTGATAACAATTCTGGAACGCCCAGTGGGACACGATTTGAAATTTTATATTTCACAAGTGTGTATCATATCCACCTTGGTTCCTTAACTTCATAATAGTTCAAGCACACCCAATGGGACCGGTATATGAAATATTATATTTTGTTTCATCAAGTTTCGTATGTGTTTTTTATTAATTTAAGCCTTTGGAGGCATTTTCAAGAATATCTAGTGACTCCAAAGATTTTAGAAACCCATTTCCTGAGTTACAGAGATTTCTATTTTTTTCAATTGATTTCAATTCTTTCATTTTCCTTTCATTCATGAAGTTGTGCAATCATGAATTCATTTCTTTGTTGGAATTCTCATTTATAGCATGCTGGCTAGAGTTTATGCATGGTTAGATACACAAACATAGGAAGTCATGGGATAAGTCCCCTTCATTTAATGGTGAATCTCCCATGTGAGTTATTCATTTATTCCATGGACTATTTAAACCAAATTTTGGGTATTACTTTAATTGAATAGTTCATGAACCATAGCTAAAAAACTTGGGAGTAAGGAAGTAGTTGTACAATAACTAGAAGAAGTAGAAATGGAAAGCAAAATGGAATGTGTGTTGTAAAAAGTAATTATTAGAGAAAATTATGACCACATAGAATAAAAAAATATTAAATAATTATTACAAGTTTATCAAAAAACAAAAGCGTACTCATATGAAATTTAAACATAACACAAATTTTAGCATTATACTCCATAATTTGTAGATTAAGATTTTAGAAGACACAAATTTCAACCAAAATTCTCCTTTCTTCTTATTCAAATTTTAATAGTTTACACTATGTACATCTAATTATTTCAACACAAAGTCAGAAACAACCATGTACAACTTAAAACAATTTTTTTCCAAAAGTTCTAAGATCTCTGACCTCATAGGTCTCTTCTTCTATTTATATGTTCCATAAGGGAAATACAAAAGAGATAATTTCTGTTATACTTCCATAAATATCTAACTATTTTACTGCAAGGATTTGAGCACTTTCTTCCTCAAAATCCTCATTGCATGCCACATAGCACTTCAAAATGTTCCATTATTTAAATGAGAATAACTAATTTGCCCCTATCCTCAAGTATTTGACTTTATAAACCGACTTAAAGTAACAATGATTAACCGAATTAATTCAGTCATACAATGAATTTCATTACTTGATTATATTGATAATTAGTTGAAGAAAGAGAGGAGAATAAGAAGAATAAGAAGAAGAAGTGAAATTTCCAACTGAATAAAACTACCCTTAATGCATTAAATTCAATACCACTATTTTCTGGAACTGTTTATTTCATGTTGGAAACATTATTTGTATTTTTCTCCAAAATAACCTTTCCAAAATTAGATCTTTTTGATTTCATGATGTATAGGACGTCGATAAATTTTCGAAATGTTTAAGATCACAAAAAATAGAGCATTGGAACAAAATTTATGGCCAATCGTGTTTTTGACCCCCCATTACTACCTTCCTATGTATTATGACATTTAGTAGTTGCATTATTGTTTCACACTGAAATGCATAATTTAATGCCATTTTATCTCACTTACTCTTGCCAAAAACTTATTTTCATGATTCCTTGGTTTAGAGGACATTGCGATATTTCAAGAAAGTCCAACATCTCAAAAAATAGAGCACCAGAGAAAACGTTATGGACAATTACGTTTTTGGCCCCCCATTACTGCCTTCCAGTGTATTGCAGTGTTCAACAGTTATATTATTGTTTCACACTAAACTACATACGTTTTTTCCATTTTCTCCCACTTACTCCCACCAAAAACTTATTTTCATGATTCCATGGTGTAGAGGATGTCGAGTGCTTTCTAGAAAGTCCAATGTCTCAAAAATGGAGCATTGGAGAAAAAGTTATGGCCAATCAGGTTTTTGATCCCCCATTACTACCTTCCAGTGTATTGTGATACTCAGTAATTTCATTACTATTTCACATTAAATTGTAGAAGTTTTTTCCATTTTCTCCTACTTACTCCCACCAAAAAAATTATTTTCGTTATTTTATGGGGTATAGGATGTCGATTTTTTTTTGAAAAGTCTAAGATCTCAAAAACTGGAGCACCAGATCAAAACGTTATAACCAAAACAAGTTGTCAAGATTCCCTTCTCTGTGCGTGAATGTCCGACCCCCCATTACTTATTACTTGTATAAGTAAATAAACTTCTCTTATTTTTGGGATTTATCAATTTATTTACTTATTAATTCATTGAAGTAATGCAACTTCTTTTCTTTTCAAGATTTACTAACTGCTTTACTTATTACTTCAATGAAGTAATGAGTTAGGTCTGAAATTTCTATGGTGTTTAACAATTGTTTTACTTATTTACTGCTCTAAGTGAATTAATGCAACTTCTATTCATTGTAAAGATTTATCAAATGCATTAAGTAAAGTAACTTCATTTGGTTCAAATAAGTAAACTCTCTGTCTTTTTCCTCCTTTGTGAGGTTTTTGAGAAATGTTTTACTTCAGTTTCTTTCAAGAGGTAAAATAATCTCAATTTTTTTTGTATTACTATCTTATTTTTCCTTCTTTACGGGTTTTTTACAATTGCTTTACTTAGTTACTCTTTAGAAGTAAAGTAACTCCATATTAGTTTCACATGTACTAATACGAAGCAATTTTCCTTCATTTGCGGGTTTTTGACAAGACTACTTTATTCCAGTTCATTTTAGAAGTAAAGTAACCCCATTTTAACGCAAAGACCAGAAATGTGGAATTTTGAATGCATTACTTTTACTTGAAACTTTTAATTTAAGTAAAAGCATTTCTATGAAACCCACCAGAATGTGAATTATGTGCAAATCGGGTTTTAGAGATATGGACTTACTACAACTTTTAAGTAAAGTAATTTGAGAAACCTGATAAACTTAAGAGATCAAGAAATTGGCTTGTTCAGGGAGTTTTAAAGCTTTTTGAGCAAACGGGTATTTCTATCAACTACTATCCAAACAACCGCCAATAACCTTATGAAGATAATTCTAGAGAAGATATGTAAAATTTTTAAAAGTGGTATCCCATGATTTCTAGGTGAAATATTTGGGGACACCAATTGGCTCCATCTATGGACATCTTTATTTCTTGCCAAAATGGAAGAAATGGAGATGAGATCTCAATATATTTGGTTTAAAGTATTAGTCCATTGTGCTACGGAGTCGAGTTTAACCTTTAAGAAATTAATCTTTTCCCTTGAAAAAATTCCTCCAAAATTTGTGATGAACTTAGCACCAAAACTAGAAATGTCCTGATGACTACTAGTTTTAAATTGATCGATGAAGCTCTAAATAAAGTCTCATAAATTGATCTCCAACTATCTAATTTGATCCTGAAGAGAACTGAACATGGCAAATAAAAGCTTGAAAAAACTATATACAAACATGTAAAATCATTCATGTCCCAAGTGGAAACATATAGCAGTTTGATGTACAGAACTTATTTTGTTGAAAACAATAAAACTACCTACTCTACTTTAACCAGAGGCAAAGGAAATGTAAAGGAATCCTACAACAGACAGGGAGAAATAGTTTTCTTTCCTTACAAACTTAGACCATGTAATTGATTTTGCATTGAACATGGTCCTTAGCAAGATAAAAAAAATTCTAAAGTTGGTTCTTCATAGTTCTTACCAGAGTATCAACAACAAAAAATAAAATAAATACCTCTTTTATTTGTTCTATATTTGGATTTGAGAGGTATTGTGGTTGGTATTTGGTGCATTGTGGCTCATCCTCCTTACTCTGAAATAAGCATGACTCAGTTACAACTCTTCAGTTGGCTCTAAAATAGCCATATATCTTATTTGGACAAGGCCTGATTCTCATGATATTCTCATTATCCATTTGAAGCTCATCCCCATGACATGGGTGCATTACCTGTATAATTTCCTTTCCATGAATAAAGATACATGTCTACAAGTCATTCTGATCCTTTTTTTTCTTCCACAGAAAACTCTGTAAAGGACATTTTCCTTCTCCATGATGAATTTTGATTTTACAATGGATTCATCATGGCTTTCCACATGCAGACTGATTTGAGAAACATGAATCTTCTTTGACTAATTCCTTCCATGGCTGATTTGTGGGAATTATCTGCTGTAGCAAGAGGCTTTTACTATTGGAAGATAAATGGTGAAAATAAATAAGAAGTGAATTCAGTGGCTTCTTGTACTTCAATGCAATCTTCCATATTTTATAAGAAATCATCCTCATTTTGTGATTCATAATCTAAGTAGCCAATTGTGGAGTCACCAAAAATTTATACAAAATTATGGTCTTCGGGTGGATCAAATTCATCATTATCTTGATATTCTTCATTCAATCCAACATTGTTCCTTTGGGAAGCTTTAATTGCTAGTCTTTGAGGAGCGGCATTGTTACTTTCAGCTAGCTACTTCTTTATCTGCAACAGATAATTTATCAATCTTTACAGTAGTGGATGAGAAGTACTAGCTGAAGTAGAACCTTTAAACTAAGAATTTCAAAGCTTGATTTTACCCACCATGATGAGATCATCCTCTACTTCAATAGAAATGTTTTGATATTCCTACAAAGTTATCATGAAGTTATCTACGTAGCTTGATAACCAAATTTAGGAGACAAAGAATTAATGAAAAATACCTTCTAATTTTCATCACTAAGGGAACCAACAGGAGGAATTTTACAAATTATCCTGCTAAAACTTGGAAATTAAATCCCTCATGTTTTCAAGCACTTTGTTTTTTCATCTGGATGAGTCTATTAATAACAAAGCATGTGAATCTTCTCTGGGATTGAATCTTGCTTCAAATTGTGTTCTCACAGTAGCCCAGCTGGTGATACATGTAGGCGGAAGGTGATAAAACCATTCCACAGTAGCAGCACCTTGAATTGCATCTCAATGAACAGTCGAACTAGATACATCTTCATGATGGCACTTCCAAGAACTCTGTAAGCTACACAACATTTAGTTGTATGATCATTCGGGTGTTGTTTCCCATCATAATTGAATTTTAGGAAATTATTTCCTAATATGTGTGGAAATTCATACAATGACTGAACCAATGCAAGAGGGCCAATACTTGGACCCCAAGGAGCTAGAGCTTGTAATTGTTACACAACCATGAAAGTTATTTGTAAAATATTATTCTTTGAGGTTACAAGATTCTTTCCAGCTTGACCTTGGAAAGAAATAATTAAAGGTAGATATGGAGTTACCAATAATTTTATTTTTATGACTTTTTTTACAAATTTTTTTTACGAATTTTCCAATATATATATATATATATATATATATATATATATATATATATTGTTTTTTGTATACAAAATACTCACGAGATAGGTATATATCAGCGTTATTTTTTTTGTTCCCCAATAGAGTTTCCAAAAATTGTTAGCTAGATTTAATGCATGCACAAACCTAGGAAGACATGCGATAAATCACCTTTATTTAAAGGTGACACTCCGATGTGAGTTATTCATTTATTCTATGGCCTATTTAAACTAAATTCTGGGTACTAATTTAATTGAATACCTCATGAACCATAGCTAAACAACTTGGTAACAAGTAAGAAGTTGTATAATAACTAAAAGAAGTAGAAATGGAAAGCAGAAAATGGAAGAAGATATGTGAAGGGAACATGTGTGGTAATAAGTAGTTATCAGAGCAAGTTACAGCCACACGAAATAAAAAAATTTTAAATAATTCTTACAACTTTAGAAAAATATTAAAAGTGTACTCATATGAAAGTTAAAGATAACACAAAGTTTACCATTATCTTCCACAATTTTCATATTAAGACTTCAGAAGACACAAAGTTCAACCAAAACCCTCCTTTCTTCATTTTCAACTTTTAACCATTTATAATAAGCACATCTAATTATTTCAACCCAAATACTAAAATAACCATGTACAATGTAAAACAATAGTTTTCCAAAAGTTCTAAGATCCATGTCCTCATAGGCCACTTCTTATATTTATATTTTCCATATGGGAAATACAAAAGAGATAATGTCTTTTAAACTTCCATAAATGTCTAACTATTTTGCTACGAGGAGTTGAGAATTTTCTACCTCAAAATACTCATTGCATGCAACATAGTATTTTAGAATGTTCAATTATTTAAATGATAATAACTAACTTGCCACTATCATAAGGTAGTTGACTTTATAACTGACTTAAACTAATGGTGATTAACCAAATTACTTTAGTCAGACAATGAATTTCCTTACTTTATTACATTGAGAAGTAGTTATAGAAAGAGAGGAGAAGAAGAATAATAATAATAAGAAGCATACAAGATCCCAGCTGAAAAAAATTACCCATATTGTATTAAATTCGGTAGCATTTCTTCCTAGAACTGTTTATTTCATGTTGGACGTGTTTTTTCCATCTTTCTCGAAACTAACCTTTCCAAAATTGGATGTTTTTTATTCTATGATATAAATTACGTTGATGTATTTACAAAAAGCTGAATATCTCGAAAAATGGAGCACCAGAAAATTTTTATGGCCAATCGGGGTTTTAACCCCTCATTACAGCATTCAGTAGTTGCATTACTGTTTCACACTAAACTGCATAAGTTGTTTATGTTTTCTCCCACCTAATCTAAAAAAAAAATATTATCATGATTTCATAGTGTAGAGGACGTTTAGATATTTTTGAAAGTCCAAGAACTCAAAAAAGGATCACCAGAGCAAAATTTATGGCCAAAATAAGATGTCAAAATTTCCTTCTTTGCAGGAATTTGACCAACGCATTACTTATTACCTATAAAAGTGATGCAATTTATCTTCACTACGGGATTTTGACATGACTTCATTTGACTACTTTGTTTTTTAAGTAAGTAAAGAAGTATGAGAATACAAATAAACTAGGTCCATAGTTATATGGTGTTTGGAAATCACATTACTTGCTTACTTCCCTAAGTAAAGTAGTGAGGTATCAGTTTTGCACAAAGAAAGAAAATATATGGATTTTGTATCGTGGTGATCGATAACTACTTTACTTTATAACTTTGAACAAGTAAAGTAATCTCAAAAGCCTGATAAACAAAAACTTAGCTATGTGGGTTTTTAAAACTACTTTACTTATTAACTTTAATAAGTAAAAACTTAATAGTATATCATAATAATACAAAGAAAAAATACTTTTTTTTAACACAAAGACAAGAAGTAAAATCCTTTCATTTTAGTGTAAAACTAAGAACTAAAGAATAACTTTGTGGGGTTTGATGATTACTTTTACTTCACAATTTTAATCAAGTAAAAGAATTTCTTAGCAACACAAAGAAGGAGAATAATTTGAATTGGGTTTTGAGAGATGGGCATCAGAAGCATGGAATTAAAGAACTTTTAGAAACTTGATAAACTAAGAGAGAAAGTACATATCTTTTTAGGGACTTTTAGGCATTTTAAACAAATGGGTGTTTCTCCAAGTGTTTCCTGGTAACCTCTTGCAACCTTCTAAAGAAATCTTGAGAAAATATACCAAATTTTTAAAGGAGTATCCCAAGATTTATTAATTAAATCTTTAGGGACACCACATCACTAGTATCATTACCCTCTACCTCATTGTTTTTATAATCCTTCCAAAAATCATTTTTATGATCCCTATCACGAAGAATCTTCATATAACCCACCCTTCACTGATCCATATGGTTATTATCCTAACAAAAATGTTTATCAAGAAAAAGGTTATGAAGGTGATGGTGGAAATATCATGGAAGATAGTAATTGATAGATAAATATTCAAGGAATCGAGAAAAACATGGTGAAAATCATAGCTACTTGTGTATGAAAGGTAGTCAATATTACTTTAAGGATCCCTTGTCCATTAGACTTCCCTATACCAAATTGGTTCAGTCCTTAGTAGAAGTTGGAATTCATGGTTGAGATGATGCCCATAATTTAAGAGTGGGTTGAAGAAATGGAGGCTTACCAATAAACCATCTCACAACCCTCCCTTTTACTCTCCCCAACTTGAACCATATAATCCCAATTTTCATGTCCTTAGCTTCCTGGATGACCCTATTAAGGATTCACCTTCTCCATCTTCTCCCCTTACATCTCACCTTAATTTCTCTACCATTGTCCCTCTCAAATTTCCATCCCCTTCACAAGAAATAATTCCACTTCCTCCACCATTTGAAACTTTACAAAATTAGCCAAGGGATAAACCCTTCCTCTATTTTACATAATAAGACTTACTTGTTTGTGAGCCTCTGCAAAAAATCAATTTTAAATCATGAATTATTTGAGGTTAACCAACTAACTAAGGGCCCAATTTATTGGTTTCCTTACGATCTATTCCCCACTAAATAATATCTTGAAAAATTCGTGGCATCCATAGTTGAATTCCATTATTTTGGACAATAAGAGGTACATGCAAATCCAGAGGAAAAATTAGAGAAGGATCCAAATAGATCACATCATATTAAGCACTTCAAGAATTTGAGAAATGAGTTTTAATCCAAAGTGGCTCATCAGCAAAAACCTAAACGGAATCCTTCTCCATCTTTTTCAAAATCAGCTAAGGTGAGTCATATTCATGAAAATCATGAAATAATTGTTGAAGAATGGACTACTCCTAAGATCATAGTATATGAAGAGATTACCCAACCCATTATAGAAATTAATCCTATTTTAATCTAAAACTATAAAATCAAGGAGGTTGAAACTAAGGGGATGAATGCAAAGGAAGATAATTTCTAAGTCAGTAAGATATTTCAGTTTAATGTAGTGACCCCCATTGTCCTACATGTCTAGAACATGCTACAATTTTGGAAGGTTTTGTTTATCCAAAAATATAATCAAGTAATATAACCACTCATGAGGATATTCATGCCAAGGAGGATGACCAATCAGATTAAGAGTTTGTGAGTGAAGCGCAGATCATGAAGGAACTTGCTCAGATGTTTATTCACCTACATCCTTACAACAAGTTAGGAATATCTTGTTTAGTGCTTCACATTATAATATAGTTTGTGTATTATTATAATGTAATTTGGTGACATTATTGTTATGTAACACTAATGTATATTAAGAGTTTTTTGTGTACGTGAGTTTATAGTTATTTATGGAGTGGTTGTAGCCACCTCCTTGTTTATAGGAACAACATTGCCTATATATTTGTAATATCCCGGATGTTGATATATAGTGAAGAATATTATTCTGTGAAATAATATATTGAAGTTCTATAACTGTGTATTCATTGTATAATCTGGATGTGTGCTTACATCTGGTATCAAAGCGATTATGGTTCTGATGAGAGGATGTGAAGGGCATTAGATCCATTGAGCTTTGCCCTGAGGATGAAAATATTGTTCCGTTTGTAAAGAGGGTGTTACATTATTATATACTCTCTCCACTCTTCTAATTACGGGCTTCACCCAACAAGGGTTGGAAATTTTATTTGAAAGAGAATGTTGTGCATATATGAAAGTTCATCCATGCATCGAAACTACTGTTTGATTAGCCAACTCATGTAGATCAGCATGGTAGGCAGTGACGACATCACATCTGACCCACATCTCCAATGTTGGTGATTGATCCATCTACCTTGCATTTCACACAGGTCAATCTGCACTTCCATACATGCTGTCAACGTGGTGATCTGTGAAGATGTATTCCTGTCAACAATTTGTATCCATCCCGAAAGTACATTTTCAGATCTACTCATGCCACAGCTTGTGTCTAAGCTCACATAATATTCTCCCATGCACCATTGGATCATTGACTGTCTCCACGTACCTGGCACTCACATACTATATGATTATGTTATCTACCTGTACAGTTATCTATCTATACTCTGCGCATCAATATCTAACATCTATAGTCACGTTTTTGGAGGAATTATCTTCATTAGAAAGGTATTTGCATGCTTTGATCTGGTCATTTAATGGAATTTAGTCTATAACAATGAGCATTCACGTGGCATCAAATTTCTATACTTAGTGTATCAGCATTGGTTTTCAGATTACACATCAGCAATGAATAAATTTTTTTGAATGAAGCATGCAAAAACACCAATGTAATGTGCCACACGTCCCTAGCTGTCACTCTGCATGTAGATGCATATTTCTAGTAGAGAAGAATTGCATCTTGGATACTTAACACAGTTGTCTTTGTGAGTCTATTAATAAGCCATTATAGTTTCAATGTTTAGTTCTCTATGGTGTTGAACGGTTTGTCCTTTTATATGTTTGAGAATATGTGTCCTCTTGTCAATATATTGTGAAGTGTCTCATTGTCTAAAGTCATCACAATCTGTTATATCTATTAAAATTCAATCAATTTTAATTGGATTTTATGTTAGTCATCAAGATATGTGTTTGTCATATTTACAAAATATGTATTATCGAGTTCTTTTCAATAGTGTCATAAAAAATTGTCAAATTTAGTGTCATTGTAAAAGTCTGAAAACTATAAAAAATTTACCTCACGGATGCATTATCGCTAGAACGCGATGTCTAAAATAAATTAATGAGCCTCAAAAGTGATCACATCCGTTGATCTAGCAACTTGTCAAATGGAGGAAGGAGGCATCGGAGGAAGGAGGTCGAACAGCGACCTCTCGTCAGTCACCAACGACGGGGCCGCACAGAAGATTTGGTGGCATATGTATGGTGTGAGTATTTGATTTTCAATGTGGTTTCCATTTTCTCAGTGTGCTTCAGTTTGTAGTGTTCCTGTTTTTGAGTTGTGTATTTGATGGATGTTGGAAAGAGATTGTGTTGGAGAGCAGATGACTGTCAGTGATCCTCTGACTGACTTGGTCCTCTGACTTCCGTACTTCGTTGGAAGATGGTCAGCTAGGAGAATACGTTCACTAGCATTAGTGACCATGTGCAGCAAGACCTAAGAAAGCAAGATCCATTCAGGAGTATGTACTTCAATGCATTTTTGCTTCTCAGTTTCTATTTGAGTGGAATTTCACATTGTGGGGGGGAATACATACCAATGTTCCATTCCCATTCTGCACCCAAAATGACTTAGTCAAGGAAAGCTTCCAGTGGCAGTGGTAGTTTTCTATGCTGTTCGAGATCGAGTGGCAGCGATCAATGACAGAGACTACAATTAAGAACATTACGATTCTTATAGGAAGTAATGTGAAATTTTTTCAGTATATCTTCTATTGTTCAGTTTGGATATGAGTTGTGTTTCCTACATAATTCCCTGATGTATAAGCATAGTGGTGAACAGTAGCACCAGAGTAAGTCAGTTCATGAATCTTGAAAGGGTTTGTGGGAGGATCCAGAAAACCACACGAGGTCGATAGTTGATGAGGTTCCTGTCACGTCAAGGTTTGTGGTAAGCCTGTTTAAAACCATGGAAGGAGAGAGCCTTTCTTTTGGATCAAGGTCATGAGTCACAGAGTTGGACATGCCACAGGGGTGAGCATACTGCAGAGGAGTGTGTGGATGTTTTTCTACCATGTTCGCACTAAGGGGGGGAATGTTAGGAATATCTTGTTTAGTGCTTCACATTATAATATAGTTTGTTTATTATTATAATGTAATTTGGTGACATTATTGTTATGTAACAATAATGTATATTAGGAGTTTGTTGTGTACGTGAGTTTACAGTTATTTATGGAGGAGTGGTTGTAGCCACCTCCTTGTTTATAGGAACAACATTGCCTATATATTTGTAATATCTCGGATGTTGATATATAGTGAAGAATATTATTCTGTGAAATAATATATTGAAGTTCTATAAATGTGTATTCATTGTATACCATCATGGAATTATGGGATTTTCCATAAGCATTCTCATGTTATTTAGATAATCAGGAAAGACTTACCAATCCACCAAAGGACATGAGAACACCTTCTAGTACAGGTGTAATCAGCAGGAGATAGTTAATCATTGGTTTGATTAGGAACCATCTAACCTTCAATCAGTCCAAGACAATCTATCATCCAGAATGCTATGCTAATTCCACCTTCAATCTTTGTCTATCCATGCCCAGATGCACAATTTTTAATATGCCAAAATCCCACGATCTTCTTTCCTACTGAATCTCAATTATCTCAACCATATTCAGGCATTTATTATCAATCTCATGTTATGGTTAGCATAGTTGGTTGATATGTTCAAAACTGTCACCCCTTTATAAATCAAAGTTCATCTCAACATCTATCATGATCAAATCCACATGATAGAAGTAGTAACATTTTTCAAATCCATTATATAGCCCGTTGACTGGACTTTTAGATGCTATGACAAATTACCATTTCAAGGCTTTCATCAGATAATGTCTCAGCAAATCCAAGGATTTCTTGAGATGCAATGAGATCAATACATATATTGGAATAGGTTATCCTTCATCCAAAGTCCTTAACATTTCAATTGTTATAGGGAGATTCTAATCCATGAAATCTTTCTCTATGGATGACCTTTCCATGATATCGGCTCTAATCCAAAATCAACGTTATCTATAATCCTTTAGAATAGGGAATTATCATCCTCTGTGAGTAGGACTCTGAAAGCTTCTTACTAATTTAGATTCAAATCAAGGGCAAAATCATTATTCAAATTTGAAGGAGACAAAAGTTAGCTCATCAGCATGTTTGATTTCTTATTCATCTCATCCTAGAATAGATTAGTAACATCCTCAATTTTCTACATATAATTAGGATTTTAGGCCTAATCTTATCGATTTGGTTAACATAGCTTTTCAACTCTCATCATCAAATCCTCAAATCTTCTCAGATTTTTTATTAATGAATGGTCAAATTAACATGCAGATAACCACTTCAATGGTTAAGGAGAAACTTCTTCAAAAATGATCAGTTCAAGGATTGCATTCTATCTACGTAAACATGGATCTTAATCTCAATATAGATAATTGAATCCATGAGTTAATGGATTTGTTAATTCTCATTGTTTTTTCCAACCTATTTTAATATTATCATCAAAGATCACCAAAAAACATTATTTCCAATTTATCGTTGAATCCCAATGAAAAAATTGGCTAACTTGGAAAAAAAATAGACTTAGGAAATTTCATGGAGTCTTGGTACAAGAATTAGAAAATGGGGGCTTAATTCCCATTTTTGGGCACTAGAAATTATATCAGGTATTTGTCCTCAAATAATCTCCAGGATTCAAAAATAAAAATTTTAAAAAATTGACTTTAGGATACTTCTAAACTCTCCTATTGTTATAACTCCTTAATCACTCCACACTTAAACACTATAGACTTAGAAAAATGGGAGACCAGCTAAAAATAGAGGCTGTTATTTTAAAAGTGTATTGTGGGTTCATTTGAAATTTCAAATAAGTTTCCTGAGAATGGGCAACACTTCTCACAGTTGGCATTGAGATTCCTAATTCAATGTTAGATTTGGCTGAAATATCAAAGGATGTCGAAAGGATCTAGAGATAGTGTATTTCTTGGAAACTTATGATATAGGATCCTAGCACTTGGTTCCCCACAAGGGTCTTAGAGATCATAGCAAGATATTATGGGATGGAAAAGTGGGGTTAGGTGGGATCAAGTTCTCCTGTCAATTTCCTTCGCAGATGAAATGGAAGAAACAAAGGGGTCAAAGATTTATTATTGTGCAGGAAGCAAGGAGTCAGGAGAAATCATTAATCCAGAACTCATCTATCCATGGAACAAAGTTCCTCACAGGAAGGCCGATATGGGTAAGAAAGGAAAGGAGAAATGAGGTGTAGTGGAGTGCAGCTTTAGTTCTATGGCCCAAGTGAACACTCGAGAAAAGTTCCCCTAGTAGAGTTTGTTCCCTGCAATGTGCTTATCCAAATAAATCCAACAACATAAAGGAGAAAATGTGATTGTGGAGACACCATTTGATAGTTTATAATCTCAGGGGCCATTATGGAACTTTCATCTCATGAAGTTCCACCCGTTGGACTTGACATATTAGGGAATGGAGAACAAATACCATTTTACTACGGGGGTAATGTATGCACTCTAACGAAGGCATTTAACTAAATCATTCACTAATTCCATAGACATAGATTTCCATTGGCTTTGCTTCCCTGAAATCTAATGAAATATCTACACATGAAAAGTTTCATAGGGAGAAGATGTTTTAAAAACCTTACATTTTAACTAGCAAGCTTACATTTTGGAACCCTTGTTCATTTTCGCCAACCATGTTTCCATGGTATAAATCTTCAAACATTCCCATAGTAATTGCTCCAAATTTCACAAACTTTTATATCCCTTGGAAAGGTCTCATCATCCTCTACACCATGGAAACATAAAATATTGAGTTACATTGAGGGAAGTGATGATAAAAAGAGGAAAATATCCCAGCATTGAAATAGTGTAGTTCCAGTTTTTCAACAACCAACATTGTAATGTGATATGGTGCCCTTCTCTTCTCCAGCAAGAAAAGATCATAGGAAATGGATTTGATTTGGCACCCATACTCTTTTTAGACCAATTTAATGCATCTTTTTGGTGGGTGGGAGGTAGAATTTTGAGTTACTCTCTCTCTCTCTTCTCTCTCTCTTCTCATTCTTCTATATATTGTAAAAACCTCTCATTTGTGAGGGGGGATATTTATTATAAAAATGTAAAGAAACTCTGTTAAAATGGTCTCTCAACACCAATGAGCTTGACTAAGCCTTCATTTGGGCCTCAGATAGTGTTCTTGTATGCCTCTATTATTTAACATGTAATGGATATGTGCATACTTTAATAAGAAATAAATTATCTATTTTATGGTGTTTCCTTCAACCCTAACTGTGTTTTATTTGTCTTTTTTATCTTTTCCTATTGTGTATTTTGTGCATTTATCTTCTCATTTGCAAGGTTCCATTGTTGTGTTTCATGGAGAAGGCAGATGGTGAATGAAGCCTTGGGTCATATGTCACAATTTTGACACTTTTAGATTCCTCCATCTTGTCCTTGGATCCCATTTTCCCTCATTAGATCAGGTTATTTCATGATCACCCTTTTCTTAGTGATATCACCTTATTTAGTGTAGGATTTCCTATTTTCATGCATTTCTCTCTCTCTCTCTCTCTCTCTCTCTCTCTCTCTCTCTCTCTCTGTGGTGCCTTGGAAGTTTAGAATAGGGATAGATATTTTCATTTCCTTCCTTAGGAATAGATTAAGAAGTATGATTAGGAAAGGAATCTCAGACTTCTCTAGAGGTTTTACCTCAACAGTAACAGGTCCTATAACCTAATAGACAATCCCATCTTACCCAAAAACATTGATTTGTCATTCAAAATTTAGCATGAAAAATCAGAGGGTACCTTGTTTTATGGTTCTACACACCCAGTTCACTTGCAACAAGTTAAACAACTTGTAGGATTATCCTAAAGGCACCACTAAGGATCAGAAATGTGGCCCCATAAGTTGATGACTGGCGAGAGGTATGCTAAATGAGATCCTAGTCCTCCTTTGTCTCCATCCTCCATTATGACACCATCTACCTCAATGGAATATGATCATGGCAAAGCCTTCAAAGAGATGGAATCTATAGTTGACATTGTGGAAAAAGATATGAAGGAAAAAAAATATTCCTGTCTTATCCATGAAGAAGTGTTGAGGACCCTGAAGGCTTAATTACAAGACACAAACTACAGATGGAAGATCTATGGAAATATGGATAAGAGTATGAAGCTTGTAATGATTATAGAGAGTTAGAGAGAAAATCATGATAAAACAGGTTTAGGATTCAAATGAAAACCTATGGAAAAGAGAGAGTATGACAAGGATTTTATAGACATGCAAAGAGTTATGAATATTACCAAGGATAAAAACACATGAAGGCGTAAATAAATTAGATGACCAAATGCATCCAGATATGAAAAAAAACTTACATGGTATTGATTTTATTTTCATAACTATGGACATAGAGCTAAAGAATGTAGGAATCCTTTCATAGATGAAAAACCATGAAGGGATAATAGAAGTGAGAAATAAATGACTATAGTTTTCTTAATTCCCAAGAAAAAGGTCACATTTCCAAGTACTGCTTACAAGAACCTTTATATCATTTTTGGGAAGAAGAAGACTCAAGAGGCATTAAAAAGATAGTATTTTAATATAGCCAAAAGATTGGACACTATGCTAGAAAATTTCATGATCTCAAGGCTGCCAATCATAGTTGGAATGATAGTCTACAAAAATTTAGAGGTAAGGATAGTGTCATATGCTATAATTGTCAGGAACTTGGGCATTTTTTGTAAAACATTGTTATTACTATGAACTTTCTAACTATAAGAGTAGGAATTATACCTTCAAAGGGAAAGTGAAGAAGGTTTTCAACATAAATACTAATCCAAAAAATGATTCTAATTCAGTTATGTCTAAGAGAGCCTCTAGATAGAAGGAGGTAAAATATATATACAAGGTCAAGGAAGCCAACTCTAGAATTGAAAAATTAAAGAATGACAAGATAATAACACGGGAAGATGATGAAGAGATAATGTAATCAATGACATTCATAGGAAAGCCTAATAAAATGATGACATCAGAAGGTGATGATAAATCCAAAAAGAAGGAAGACAACTCTAGTACAAGTTATGAATAAATTCTATCCCAAGTTGTGCTACCGAAGGTATATGATATGTGTAGTGCCCACTTCTCTTCGACACTTATTATATTTTGATTTCAATTACTGTTGACTATAGACATGGATAGTATTATACCATTTTGGCTTAGCATTATGTTAGACGATAGATATACCTTAAATATTGATGGATTTAGATTCATAGTTTGATTGTGTGGATTCATAGAGAGACATTTTATATTGATGATGTTGTGTAGTGGAAAGTTATGTATTACTAACATTCAACATTCTCGTCATATTGAGTAGGATTTATTAGTTGAACTAATCTTGTGATCTTATTGGTATTGATGAAATATAAAATTGAGATGTTGTTGAAATTTTAAAATAATAGCTTTGTTATTCTATATGATGATTTAATTTATATATGAATGATTATTGATTCATATGCGTATATTTTATCTTGGATGTTTTGATATGGCCACAAGGTCGAAGGAGGTATTGTGTGATTTCATAGGTAATTATATAACAACAAGCAAAGGAAGATTAGGGACCAACTCCAGTGGAATACTGGATGGATACAAAAATAGTCACCATGGCAGCTTGTGTAATGTTGTTGTTTTGTTATTTTTTGTAGGGGGTTACTATAGGGGATGACCTCAAATTGTGACTAAGGGTTTGTGTGTTAATATTTTCTTTTCTTTTATTTAATTTTGGAGTATGTGATTTAATTTGTGATGTAATTTCATTTTTATTATTATTATTGATTAATGTGTCTTAATTAAGTGAATTAATCATGTTATTAAGATAATTATAGATGTGACAAAAAGGAATCATTTATTAGTGTAGTTGGTTCTTTGGTCTATGTTTTTTTAAGTTGAGTGTAAGTAACTTTGAGTGTTGTATAATCTCCCTTACCTTGGAATTTTGGATTTGGGATTAAGGTCCATTTTTGGAGGCTTGTGGGACAAGCTAAACTTGTCCCACACCTTGTTATTTCTTATACCAACCCTACTTATGGATTGGGGGGTCAAAAATAGACCCCATTAAGTGTTTTGTATGATAAAAAGTGGGTTGATATTGTGTGTGTAAGAGGTTTTTCATCCCTCTCAACCACCAATTTATTATGTATTGGTGTTAAGGTTTGACTTATGAGGTGGAGTTGAGGATAAGTGATGAGGCATCCTACATGGAACAACCTCACCCTCCTCCCTCCATTTTCTATTTATGCAAGTTCATTTGTTTGTTTGGTGGTTACTTAATTACATTTTGTGCTCTTGTATTTTTAGAGTTAGAGGATTGTCGAGTGCTTGTGGATTTTATTTGAGAATTTTGGTGTTGGATTGGGATTTAAGGAGCTAGGTGTGTGGCTCTTGGATCAAACTCTAACATGGATAGGTAGGATCTACACCCTTTTAAAATTATTTTCTTTTACTTGTGTATATGTGTATGTTATTGAGTGTTTTGGTATGCTTGTTGGGTTCTTGGGTAGATTGCCTAAGTATAGTGTCATAGAAAGCTATGGGGATCTTATATGTAGTTAGGCATAAGAGTTTATTTCATGTTTTGGAGGGAGTTGGGTTGGGTTCCCCACCTTGGATAAGAAAATGCTTGCATTTCTTACTTTTTTTTTATGAGGGAGACATAAGATACTATAGGGAGGCATAAGAGTTATGTAGGGGTTTTTGAGATGTATTTTGGAGGGTTTTAAGGTGGGCACCTAATACCATTAGGAGGCGTAGACACTTAAAATATGCTTACACTTAGCATTTCATCCAATTCCAATAATTAACGATACTTCGTTGATCAACCCTTATTCGCTTCGTTCTCGGATGCCCATTCACGACACCTTCTTGGTCGTATTCCTCCTATAATCAGCTTATTTGGCTAATATCTCTCTTATTAGCTAAACATTTCTCCTTTCGACCATTCAGAACCTCCCTAGTTCTCTCTATACAACTTCTATTGGCTTCGTAGGCTATCTACCAGTCACAATTGGTTAACTAGACCCCTCCCAACTCTCAAAGAGTCTCTAATCACTTGCTAATCATGTTTAACTAGCCTAAACCATAGTTAACTAGCCCAAACCAAGATTAACTAAGCCTAAAGCATGATTATCCTAATCTAATTTAAAATCTTTAGTCCCACATGCACCCAAATTCCAAACTCTTCCATTTGGAAAACTATAAATAGAAGGGTCACCCCTCCCTCTCAAACTTACAACTTTACTCATAAGACCTTCTCTCTCAAGCACTTTGGAAAGGAATTAGAAATCATTTGTGATAGCTTTAAGCTATAGAACATTTGGATCTTGGCCATACTCCATTGTTGATAGCTCCCCCATCTTACATCCATCCACTCCATAATCCAAGTTTTGAGTAATATGGAGATAACCATTGGCCTTAAAGCCATTAATGGTGAGACTCCTTTCTTGAAAGCTTTAGTTTCATATCACTAATCACATCTTTGATTGCTAAGTTGATCATTTTAGGTTCAAATTATTAATTAAGTAATCTAAAGAGTAGAGAGTAGTATACATGTTAGTTTTTGATGTTTTTGTCAAAGTTATGATGCATGCATAGGATTAAATATTGTTTATCTCTTATCTTATGGTGCATGGCTGATTTTATTCAAGCTTGAGGTTCTTTAACTTCATCCCATAGCTTTTGAAACTTTCCATTGTATACATTTGGCACACCTGGTGGAAAGGTATTGAAGAGAATTACACAATGGAATCATAAAATTAGGATTTTGACTTACCTAAAAGTTATGGTTTACATTATTAGGTAAATGGTCATTTTCTAACATATCTTAAAGTTTAAAAAAATATTTTCTTGGCCATTATAACTCTTTGAAATAATTTTGTAGCACTAGTCAGTTGTTTGCAGGGTTATTTTGGTTTTATTTTTGACTAACTTAGTTAAGTGTTTCATTTCTTAGCTTGAGAAAGGTTTGTAAAGTGTGTATGCTCTCTCCTCTCACCTTAAAAAGAGATCTTGGAGATCAAAAAAACTTGCACAACTTTTTATCGTATGTTAAAAATACTTGTTCTAAAAGATAAAGTAATTTTTATGTGATTTAGTAGAAATTTTCACACTGTGTATGCTCTTCCTTCACGCTTTTTTGGTGATTTTAGGAATCAAAAGCAAAGTGGGAAACTCTCATTTCTTAACTATCAACCTACGAATTGTAAAATTACAACAACTTATTTTCTATAGGGACCTAATCACTTTTCAAAGAAAGGCGTCAAAGACAAATGACACAAACCCGTTAATACACATATTTCTTGCATGTTGCCAAATGGTGTGCCACTTAAAACCACATTAAAATAAGAAGATTAAAAAAATGCACCATATTCAAAACATTGTATTATAGGTTTTAGAAAAGGGTACGTCCCATCTCCGCTCAAATTGGAACGTAACCCCTTCGGCATAATGCCTTGAGCTGTAACAATGGGGGTGGTTCCAACAACCCTAAAGTAGTCCACCGTTGTGTAACCACATTGATGAAACAGGAAGTGCTCCATGCTTACCTACTTGATTAGTACGCCTTGTGAGATAGAGTTACCAATTGTCCCTATTGTGAACCCTATTAATAGCACACAATGGATGCATTTAGTTGCCCACTATGCTTGAAGGAGGAAAAGTAAAGCTGAGATACTGCCAAGACTAGGTCATTGTGACTTTTTGGGTAAATCACACCCGCTCAAGATAACTTTGTGACACCTAGTTGAGAGAGCTTATTAAGGAAAGCCATTTTGTCTTGGAGCCCACTTTACTAGTCCTTGTTCACATCAAGCCATCATGAAGTGATAACTCATCTCGAATCTTAAACCTCTTTTGTCGAACAAGGCAAAGAACCCTTGTTGATTTTCAACTGACATACCTTTCATCATGGAAATTAGATGACGTTTCACTTAGGCTTAGCTTCTTTCTCTCCTTTGGATGAGGCGAAGCTCTGCCTAAGTTACACTTAGTTTATTTTCACATATTTCTGATCTACACCTTTGCGTTCTTATTTCCCATTTGAGTACAAGAGGAGGCATCTTTTGGGAGTGTTGTCATAGATAGTGTTCACCAATTTTTTGTCCATTTACACTTATCCATGTTTACGGCTGAGTTGTTAAATGTCTAAAGTGCATGGATGCATACTCATATATTTGATGGCCACTTGATCTTGATTTCAAGATCATCATCATAGTTTAGAATGATTAATCATTTGATCTCCCTTTGACGTGTAATACTTTGTTCGCCTTGTCTTAACACAATTAAGATACTTGACGTAAATGTTTGACATAAATGTGATCTAAGTATCTGAATTATGGTGTTACGCTATGTAAACTCACTTTAGCACATCGCATTAGTCATACTGGTGACTTAGTTTTCCTTCATTGATTTTGCAAAATATTGAGGTGTTTCACTTACTTGTGTGATTATGTCATTCCAAAAAACTTATTTTCTAGGCACTAATTATTTTTCGACTTCTTCATCAAGATTGCATCATCACAATGTCCAATTGGTGTCCTTACGACCCTTACATTTAGAAAATCGTCACACGCATCTAACATACATACGCAATATCTAGTTTGTTGAAATTATCGTGCTATCCTTTAATCAACATGTCACTGTCCTTCCCTTTGTTAAGGAGTTCCATCACACTATCTAGGTCTAGGAATTCACACCTAAATGACGTACAATGACTAACTATCGTGTGGTTTCTCATCACTTACATCACAATCACTTTGCACACACTAGGTTTAGCATAGGGTGTAAATCAAAAGTTTATTAGCTTTGTGTATGACTACTTGCATCATTTGGTTCCTTCATGATTAGAGAGCCCAGAAACCCTATTCCCCACCTTCAAGTCATAGTTGGTGGTATGGTCATTGAGATTGCTTCTTATCCACAATGTCTATTTTCCTTAGACCTTTGGAAAATCATGCACGCGTCTCCATACTTATGCAATGTCTAGTTGGTTGTCATTATGATTCCCTAAATCAACATGTCACTTCCTTCCCTTTGAAGTATTTTCATCACACTATCTAGGCCTAGAAATTTCTGCTTAAATGATGCCAACAATGAATGACTATCACACGGTTTCTCACACTTACTATAATATGGAACCTAGGTTTAGCAATTCAAATCAAAAGATTCCCATCACAACTAAACCTCATTTGGTTCTTCATGCTAGAGGGCCCACTTGGGTACCTTGTTCCCCACCTTCAACTCATAGTCGTGGTATGGTTTGGATGCTTCTGATCCAAATTATTATTCGGATTCCCCCCACTCTTCTTCTTCTGATTCAAATCAAAACTAGAATTTGAATTCCCACTTTTATTCTAAATATTTAGATCCCAACTATGATTCAGATACCCCTAGATCAAATCTTGAATCATCCATTCATGAGACACCTTCCTCCAATCCTAATTATTCTCTTGAGTCATCTTCTTCTGTCAATCAATATTCCCCACTTTTTAGGACCATTTCTTTTAGTCAACCTCCTATGGCTAAAGAACAAAAACCTTTAATGATTGGTTTCTCTCAGAATGAAGGAACAAGTAGAGTACAGGATAATATCCCTTTAGAGGATTGCAAATAAGGATTCTTTCTTGAACTCGATACGCTTGAGTATTAGGGAAAAGAAGTCGATTCCTTTTATCAGAACATAGAGGAAAATCCTAAGGTCATGGAACTTGATTCTTCTTCTATTCCATCTTCACCTTCTTCTAATCATGATGAGATGTCAGGGTCTAGCATTGAGCCATGGCCTATCTTCTTGTTACTAAATCATTAATTATCTATTACCAATCCTCAATCAAAATCTCTCCTTGGATCACCGCTAAATAGCCCATTGTCTTCTTCTATTCTTGGGCCACATCCCAGGGTAGTCCTCCATTTTATACTTGTGTGTCACCTATTGGTAGCCCATTACCTTCTATTCTTGGGCCATGTCCTAGTAGCCCTTCATACTCTTCTATCTATGGGACACCTCCTGAGTAGTCCATCCTCATCTATACTTGGGCCATGCCCTAGTATCACTTTGTCATATTCTTCTATTCTCGGGCCATGTCCTCGCATAGCCCAACTTATTCCATCTTAGGGCCATATTCTAGTAGCCCTTCATTGCATCTTTTATCAGTGGCTCACCTCGTGGTAGCCCATCCTCTTCATTTCTTAGATAGTATCCTTTTCATTAATCAAATATTTCTTCTAGCACTGGCCATTGGAAGCCCATGATCATTTCTCAAATTAGTTCTAAACATCTGCGTTCACTTTTTTCTCCTTCTCAAGATCAGACAAGTCATGCATTAAATTAGAAGAATCCCAAACAAGGTTCTTATCAAGTTAAGGTCAGAACTTCCAAGAGCCCTGAAAATCCCCAACAACTCGAAAAATTCAAGGATTCAAAATCAAGTGTGATTCAAGAACGCACATAGACAAAACCATCAACTATGGTTCCAAGTGCATAAATATCTGGATAGGGTAATTCAATATCCTGCATACGAAATCCATATTTCAGGATAAATCATAGTGATTTTATTGAGTATGAGCTCACCATGATTATCAAGATCAGAGGATAAATATGATTCTTGATAAAAAAATGCACCTAGTCTCCCTTATCAAGGAAGTCACAAACATCCTTGTTGGATCCTATCACACAGAGTGACTTTTTTAGTCCCAGCTTTCTTAAAACTATTAAAAATCTAAAAATAAAAAACAATGCAAAAATACAAAAAAATTGAAAAAACATCAAAAATAAAAGGTACAAAGATCAAACATTATAATCTGGTATTGCATACACATGGATGTTTCTTTCTCCCCTTTCCTATCATTCCTCTGTAAGTCTTCCTACCATTTTCATCCCTTTGGTGATATTTTGGCTAGCCTATTCACACACATTTTGTGACATTTATCTCTATGGTATCCATTTGACCCCGGTCTTTTATCACCTTGGTAAATTAAAGAACGAACAAACCTCTTAGAGATCCTATCACATTTAACATTTAATAAACTTGTTGCGAAGAAATTTCATACATATTTGTTGACACTAGCTAATTTTTTTGTCACAATCACTTCCACATCCTTCCATCAAGCCATCAATGGTTCTGAACCTCTTGTCAAACAAGAGAGTTGAAATAAGTTTTTAGAAAGAAAAAGAATCAAAATATATCAAAAAGATCAAAAGTGTAAAAGCTGCAAAGAAAATGCAAATTGATATATTACTCTCTCTTGCGGTATTTCCAATAATCTCTATCGGGTCTATTGATGCTTGACTAGTAGTAGAGATGTTGCGATTAGAATCAAGTGCATCTCTGTTGGGGATATGGACACCTGGCTGGTAGCAGAGCAATGTACGGCTATCCTTTCACAATCCATTCACAAATCACTTATTTCAAAATCAATCATTCCTACACATTGATTAGGGTGTCTTCACTTGTTCTTCATTAAATCTTCCCTTTAAGAGGTATTTAAATTCCACACGCACACACTGGATCTCTATGACTAGGTAGGATTATTATGTTATCAAGTGTCTTTTTTTAGACCTTGTTTAGACTTTTTCCTTAATCCATACCTCATCTCACGATTTGTGCCTTTGGCTAACACTTCTTCATTGTGAGGATTCTAAGCTACATTCATATCATTCACATCATTCTTCTACTTCGTTCAGAACATCCATGTGTATGGGATTACTTTTTTGCCATGTGATCGGACACCTTGTCCCCTTTCACAAAAATAATCTTCTCCTTCCTTTCTATCATGTATTTTAGGCCAACTTAAGTTGCGGGCATCCTTACTTCTTTCCAGCACTTCATTGGTTTACGTTCATCATCATGTTGAACCTATCCATAATGGCCTTGGGTCCCACTTCTACCTGTGAAGGGTTTTCCTTTGAATACTCCCACCTAATCATTGGGGAATTTTTTGCATCTTCACCTTTCTCATACATGTGGCATTCTGGCCTGTGTACATCACATCTATCACTATGGGGTATCCATGCTTCCTCGTCTTCCTATACATAGTTTCAAAAAACTTTCAAAATCAAAAAACATTCATATATGTTTCAGAAAACTTATAAAAATTTAAAATCATCCTATAAAATTTCACTCTTTGGTTCTCACCTATTCATGTGTGTGACTCAAAACCACTCATCTTGATCTACCTCCATCAATAAAAGCTAAGCTGCTTACTTCGCTTGTACTCTGGGGCACAACGAGTTGCCTGATACTATTTCATAGTGCACATTAATTTTTTATCGGACCGAAGTGTCCTCCATTATTCCCCTTGCATGTATCCTTTCTTGGGAAACCATCATTAACCCTTGTCATTAATTACACAGGTCAGAACTGAAGCTTGATAACAAAAACATTGCATCTTGTTTCTCTATTAGTTTAGCTTGTTTACTTTCTCGTATTTCATTGAATTTTGTATGTTGCATGGAGTTAGGAATCTTTTACTTTCTCGTATTACATTTCATTTTATATGTTGCATGGATTTGGTGTTTTCAGCAATGGACATTTTTTCATATATGGCTTTTTCATGTCATACTACACTTTTGTTCATTCTTTTTAATAAGGACCGATGATGAAGATCACTAGCAATATGATGAAAAATAAAGTTGTTTAAAAGGAAGTGGATGGATGTTGGCTCATTTTCCCTTCTTCATACTCTTTTTTATTCTATATCCCCTTTCTTATTCTACACACTATTATTTCTTCTATTATCATTCTTTCATATTTTCTATCGTAGATCGAGTTGTTCTATCACCCCATCGATAATCGAGGGGGAATCCTCCATTCAACTCATTTTTCTTCTATCCCTTCAAATTTTTCTACTTGTTTATGCTTGTCTACTTTCTTTGAAGTGATGTCGCTTATGTCACCCCAAAGATGGGAAAATGTAGACACCTAAAATATGCTTACACTTAGCATTTCATCCAATTCAAGTAATTAACGATACTTCATTAATCAACCCTTCTTCACTCCATTCTTAGATGCCCATTCACGACACCTTCTCAGTCACATTCCTCCTATAATTAGCTTATTTTTCTAATATCTCTCTTATTAGCTAAACATTCCTCCTTTCGACCATTCAGAACCTCCCTAGTTCTCTCTAGACCACTTCTATTGGCTTCGTAGGCTATCTATCAGTCACAATTGGTTATCCAGACCCCTCACAACTCTCAATGAGTCTCTAATCACTTTCTAATCAATGTTTAACTAGCCTAAACCCTAGTTAACTAGCCTAAACCAAGCTTAACTAAGCCTAAAGCATGTTTATCCTAATCTAATCTAAAATATTTAGTCCCACATGCACCCAAATTCCAAACTCTTCCATTTGGAAAACTATAAATAGAAGGGTCACCCCTCCCTTTCAAACTTACAACTTCACTCACAAGCCCTTCTCTCTCAAGCACTTTGGAAAGGCATTAGAAATCATTTGTGATAGCTTTAAGCTATAAAACATTTGGATCTTGGCCATACTCCATTGTTGAGAGCTTCCCCATCTTGCATCCATCCACTCCATAATCCAAGTTTTGAGTAATATGGAGAGAACCATTGGCCTTGAAGCCATTAATGGTGATACTCCATTCTTGAAAGCTTGAGTTTCATATCACTAATCACACCTTTGATTAATTTTATCTTTTTAGGTTCAATTTCTTAATTAAGTAATATAAAGAGTAGAGAGTAGTATACATGTTAGTTTTAGATGTTTTTGTCAAAGTTATGATGCATGTATAGGATTAACTCTTGTTTATGTCTTATCTTATGGTGCATGGTTGAGTTTATTCAAAACTTTGAGGTTATTAAATTATACAATAAAGTCCAAATTAGCTTTTGCAACTTTCCATTACATAAAATTTTGTCTGGGTCATAAGCTTATCGTAAGCGGCCAAAGGATAAAGATGGGTTCCATTGGGTCGCATACCCCAAGCCTCAATGTACTTTGTAAACTAATGTATTAACGTGCCACCATATTCTTGTGTTGACTGTGCTTGAAATTTTTGTGGACAAAAACATTGTACCTTATGGAATCTTTGAAGGTTTCCATATATTGAATCCATCCCTTATTTTTTATTTGTATTTCTGGTCTCGGGTGCCCATGAAGAGAATTTTTTCTTAAAAATAAAATAAGAATGTTTTAATAACCTGGAGAATAAATGCACACACACACACACATTATATATACTGTTATGAAAATGCAATGATGGAGCTCTTATTGGAGATTTTGGGATTTGGATAATTTTTAGAAGACTAAGAAATCCATAAGCCCATTTATGGAAAATCAATAAATCTTATCTAAATAAATCCCACAAATGCCTTTAAAACCTTATAGAGAGGGTATTGAAAAAAATAAAATTGTAATAAAACATTTTGCCTCTTCAAAAGCTTGAAATGGCATTATTGGAATGGAATCTTTCCTAGTGAAACAAGTTTACACATATAATGAGAAACAATGATCCAATTGAAAAGAGAGAGAAACATTTCTTAAGCATATTCGTTGGTTTAGTTGGCTTCTTTACCCATCAAGTTGTTCTCATTTCAGAATCCATCCATTGGATGAGATTCATCCCTGTTGAAAGTTTCAAAGTGGGAATGAGTGAAATAGTTTCTTGCAAAGGAAATGAAATTTTAATTCAAATACATGGGTTATTATTTGAAGGGGTCACTTTGATGGAAACATAGAATGGATTTATTAATTCCTTTAACCCCTTGTCAAATGAGAGAAACTTTTATGGTGATTAAACCTTGTGGGAATTAACTTAAATTTTAATTTATTCATTTACCCTTTTTCCCCTTGAGATTTAAATAGATTAATATTAACTATAGTGTAGTTAAATTTGATTATTAAAATAACACTTAGGGGGAAATTAACCATAGCCTTAATCAAATTATGTATATTCATTATTAAAATTGGGTTTTCAATATTATTTATAATGGTAAACCCAATATTATTATTAAATTTAACAATGGAATTAGAAACGTTAATGGGACAGACCGTATTTTTGAAGCCTATTTGCAGTGCACATGTTTCAAAAAAAAATTATTCCATAATTTTTCTAGCTAACCTAGGTCGTTACCTTGGGTTTCGTGTGGGAAATTTTTAGTAGGTGTTACACTTGGTATCATAGATTTGTGGGTTCAAAACTTGGACCCTTGGGCACACTTGAAAACATGAGACACAAAAAGTAAACCTAGTACACAGTTACTACAATACTAAACCTAGAAAAAACATTGCATAGAAATTTTTATAATATAAAAAACTAAATAAACTGAAATAAAACCTAGAATGATGAACCAACTCTAGCCTTGGTTTATGTAGAAGGTGCAAACTAGACAAGGGGTTATTGGACATAGATCTACACTTTCCACCTCCATATCAGGTTGTAACGACCATTTTACCTTAGACATTACAGATGATATAGGATGTCAATGCCACTATACATGCGGAGGATCCTTAGGAAGGATGACCTGCCAGAATGATAGGGAGCCATCCAGTTGAGGCTTGTGCATTTCCTTGATACAACGATGAGAACATAGAAGATAAGGCCTCACTGTGTGGAGTCAGTTAGAGCAGAGTCACCTTAGAGGGACATGGAGATAGGATTTTAGAACATAGGGATAGGTCTCGGATCCCTAGGCCGAGAGAGGAGCATGCAGAGAGACCTAGGGGTTGACAGTCAATCAGTTGTAGACCATCTTAGGGAGATCCTGAAGCATATGATCTGTCTCACTATTTTGGAGATACAGGTGGATTTCAAGATAGAGGCCTGAGTTAGTAAGCTTGAGTGGGTGCTTCAAGTTCAGCCTTGTACTAGCAACACGAAATCTTGTGTTGCGATACATCTTTTGAGCGATAGAGCAGGTGTTTGGTGGAGGACTGAGGAGCAGAAGGTCCACAGTAGATTCTGAGACGGTTACCTGGGAGCTCTTTGAGGAGTGGTTCAGGAGCATATACTTATCCTAGAGGTTCATTCAGTAGTGGATAGATGAGTTCCATGACCTCTTTATGCATCTATGACTGTAGCTGAGTATAAGAGTTGATTTCTAGACCTACTCCAGTATGTCAACTATATGCAACATGAGCATGTATGGATTCACAAGTTCATCTGGGGCCTGAATTTGGATTTGGGTGGTACAGTATGCATTCATTTCCCACAGACCTTAGCTTAGAGGCATGGAGAAGGCATATATTACAGAGGAGACACTAGGGGAAGACTCAGTAGGCAGGGATAGAGTGTGGAGTCGACATCCAATAGATGCAAGATATCATATCTAGGGCGGGTTATCTCCCCTCATGGTGGATACAGGATTCTACACAGTCTTCATTCAGGCCACCATAACATCCACAGTAGGACATACAAACTTCTTCACCATTGTTCAAACCTCCATCAGAGATTTGATGCTCAGAGAGGGGAATAGAGTATGGGGCCTCCTCCTAGGGGTCCGATTAGGACACAAGGTGCACCGAGAGCTTAGTCAGCAGGAGTCATCAATGAGTAGCAACCTCAGCAAGTCCATATCTGGATCATCAGGATCCATGGAACAAAACCTACTAGAGTACCGGCTGGAGCCTGCATCTCATTGGAGAGGACTAGGCAGTTGTTATGGATGTGGTGTTCTTGGACATCATTGAAGAGAGTGCCTATAGAATCCTAGTAACAAGGGTAAGGCACACAGATTTGAGAGCCTACTATTGGTGACATGGGACGTAGACATTGGATTTATGTAGTAGTCGAGAACCACCAGGATGAGCACCAGGGTACTGTGATAGAGACAACATATAGCATTGGTGCTATTCCTACCCCTATACTGTTTGATTTTGGTTTATCTAATTCTTTTATTGTACCATCTCTAGTAGAGCATTGTAGGCTAGTGGTAGTTAAACATGGACTTAGTTGGGACGTCGAGATGGATTATGGAGCCAAAATTTATGTAGACTCCTTAGTTAAGGAGTGTGTAGTGGATTTAGGACCCTTCACCACTACCTCAGATCTTCGTATTCTTCCGTTGGGTTTGTATGGAGTCATCTTGGGCATGGATTGGTTTGTCTGCACATAGAGCCAGAGTGGATTGTTACAATAAGACTATATCATGTAAAGATGATTTTGGATTCGAGTTAGCAATAGCTTGAGTTAGGAGACCCATTTTTTTCCGCACTATTTCTGCTATGCAGCTTAAGCGGTGTGTATGATGTGGGTGTCAGTTGTATGATATTACTCTTGGAGATAGGTCAGAGGATGAGTCTAGTGGACCTTCACTTGATGATAATCCCATCTTGAAGAGTTTATTGATGTGTTTCCTAGGGAGCTACTGGGATGACCTTCCCCACATGAGATAGACTTCCACATTGACTTAGGTTCCAAGTGCATAACCTATCTCACACACTCCTTATAGATGAATACACCTGAGCTTTGTGAGCTCAAGTTGCAGCTTGAGGGCCTTCTTGAGAAAGGCCTAATCTATCCTAGTGTATGCCCTTGGGGTGTACTAGTGATTTTTGTAAAGAAGGACAGATCCTTGTGGTTGTGTATTGACTATAGACAACTAAACAAAGTAACGATCAAGAATCGCTACCCCCTTCCTCACATTGATGATTTATTTGATCATATGAAGGGTACCAAGATTTTCTAAGATTGATCTTAAGTGGATACCATCAGCTGAGGATCACAGAAGGAAGATATCCATAATTCAGCTTTCTGTACATGGATATGGCCACTATGAGTTCACAGTTGTTCCTTTTGGTTTGACAAACACCCCTCACAGTGTTCATGAGCTTGATGAATGGGGTGTTCAGGATGTTTTTGGATAACTTCATGCTCATTTTTATTAATGAAATTCTTATTTACTCGCATACACATGAGGAGCATGAGGAGAACCTTCACCAGGTTCTGCAGTGTCTTCGTGAGCAACAACTTTATGGGAACCTGGAGAAGTGTGCATTCTTTTAGTCAGAGGTGTAGTATTTGGGTCACATCATTTCTGGGGAAGGTATCATAGTTGATCCTTCAAAGATTAGAGCCATTATGGATTGGCCAACACCGACTAATGTGAACGAGGTGCACAGTTTCATGGGTTTGGTAGGATACTATAGAATATTTGTATTGGAATTTTCTTGGGTTAAGCACCCCATCACTTCTCTTTAGCGAAAAGAGAATAAGTTCTTATGGTCAGATAGATGTGAATAGGCCTTAGGAAATTGAAGGATTTCCTCATGATAACACCTATTCTTCTAGTACCAGACACTCAGGGTGAGTTTTTTTTTACATAGATGCTTCATTGGTAGGACTAAGAGTTGTGTTGATACAGGAGGGCCAAGTGGTTTCTTTTGAATCTCACAAAATCAAGTATTATGAGCTCATTTATCTGACTCATGACCTTGAGCTTGTAGCAGTTGTGCATTCCTTGGTTCGGTGGAGACATTTCCTTCTTGTCAGATATTTACACGTAGGACTGATCACTTTAGTCTTTGTCACCACTTCACGCAGCCCAATCTCCATGCTCATTAATGGAATTAGATGGAGTTACTTTGTGAGTATGACATGGAGATAGAGCATGTGAAGGGGAAGGAGAATGTGGTTGTAGATGCCTTGAGTAGGCAGAGACATGTGGTTATGGCTACTTACGTGGGTACAGATTTGTGGAGTAGGATTTTGCAGTAGCTTCCTCATGACAACTTCTACCTTGAAGCCAAATCAGATATTGATTCTCAGAGGCCCCTTCAGGGGAGATTTGATGGATTTTCATTAGAGGAAGATGGTTTTCTTAGGCACAGAGGTTAGGTATATGTACCTAGAGATGGATTCTTGAGACAAGACATTTTGATAGAGGCTCATCGTGCACCTTATTTAGCCCATCCCGGGGTGAAGAAGATGTACATCAACTTGAGATAGTTTTACCATTAGAGGGGACTATGGAGATACATAACTTATTTTGTGTCATGTTGTTTGGAGTGTCAGAAGGTGAAGGCCGAGCATCAACACCCAGTTGGCCTTATCTTTCCTCACGCCATACTGGAGTGGAAATGGGACACCATTTCCATGTATTTCATAGTTGGGTTATTGACGTTGAGATACCACCATGACGTCATCATGTTCATGGTGGATAAATTGACGAAAGTGGCTATATTTTTGCTGGTGAAGACCAAATACACAACTAGTGCAGTGGCACGAATATACCTTGATGAGATTATTATATTACATGGGATTCTGTAGAAGATCATATGTGACCTTGATACCTTGTAAACTTCTCACTTCTAGACTACCATGCAACATGCTCTCAGGATGAGGATTAACTTCAATACAAATTATCACCATGAGACAAATGGATAGATAGAGTGGGTGAATCAAATCTTTGAGGAAATGTTTAGGATGTACGTCATGGATCATCAGTCGAGGTGGGAGGAGTACTTGTATTTGGTGGTGTTTTTCCTACAATAATAGTTTTCAGAGTTCTATAGGCATGGCTCATTTCTAGGCAATGTAATGCAGAGAGTTTTGAACACCGCTTAGTTGGGACACATTAGAGGATAGGGTTTCTCTTGGGCCATCTTTGCTATAGGATATGGAGCAGCAGGTTATTATGATTAGGTAGAGATTACAAGAGGCTCAAGACAGGAAGAAGAAGTATGTGGATAATCATAGGACATATCATAGTTTTGAGGTGGGCATAAAGGTGTTTCTTCATGTGAGGCCTCATAAGAGCCCTCTCCATTATGGAAAAGGATCTAAGCATCCTCCTAGATTTGTGGGACTCTTTTAGATCTTGGAGCATATACGTCCTTACACCTATCATCTAGCATTTCCACCCAGCTTGTCTCGCATCCACGATGTATTTCATGTTTATGTACTTAGGAGGTACATTGCATATCCTTATCATGTATTAGATTAGACCTCATTGTAAGTGTAGGATAAGGGTCAAGGCATGGTGGAGACCATTTGTATTTTAGAGTGTAGGACCCAGGGCCTTTGAGGTAGAGAGATTGATTAGGAATGAGTCTAGTGGTATAGGTATGATGAGATTGTTGCTACATGGGAGGATGCTACATTGCTACAAGTCCATTTTCCACACCTGTTTCAGTGACTTCTAGTAGAAATTCGAGTCTAATGGGAGGTGGATGTAGTGCCCACTTCTCTTCGAAACTTATTATATTATGATTTTGATTACTGTTGATTATATACATGGATATTATTGTACCATTTTTGCTTAGCATGATGTTAGACGATAGATAAACTTTGACTATTTATGGATTTTGATTCATAGTTCGATTTTGTGGATTCATAGAAACATAATTTATATTGATGCTGTTGTGTAGTGGACATTTATGTATTACTGACATTTAACATTCTCGTAATATTGAGTAGGATTTAGTAGTTGAAATAATATTTTGATCTTATTGGTATTGATGAAATATAGAATTGAGATGTTTTTGAAATTTTAAAATAATAGCATTATTAGTCTAGATGATGATTTAATTTATATATGGATGCTTATTGATTGGTATGCATATGTTTTTTCTTGGATGTTTTCATATGGCCATGAGGACGAAGGAGGTATTCTATAATTTTGTAGGTAATTATATCACAAAAATCTAAGGAGGATTGGAGACCAACCGCAGGGGAATATTGGATGGATACAACAATGGTCACCACGGTAACTTATGCAATGTTTTTTTTTTGTTATTTGTTGTTGGGGGGTTCCTATGGGGGGATGACCTCCAATTTGTACTAAGGGTTTGTGTGTTATTATTTTCCTTCTTTTTTTTTAAATTTTGCAGTATGTGGTTTAATTTGTGATGTAATTAACTTTTTATCATTATTAAATAATGTGTCTTAATTAAGTGAATTAATCATGTTATTAATCTAATTATAGATGTGATAAAAAGTAATCATTTATTAGAGTAGTTGGTTCTTTAGTGTATGTGTTTTTAAGTTTAGTGTAAGTAACTTTGAGTGTTGTACACTCTCCCTTACCTTGGAATTTCGGATTTGGGCTTAAGGACAATTTTAGGAGGCTTATGGGACAACCTAAGCTTGTCCCACACCTTCTAATTTTTTATACCAACCTTAGCTATGGATTGTGAGGTCAAAAATAAACCTCATTAAGTGTTTTGTAAGACAAAAGTGTCATTTATTGCACTTTTCTTACATGAGTTTTAAATTTTGTCCTTAGGGGGTGTGGGTTGGGATTCGATGCAACCTAGAATTTGCAAGATAACACCTTAGTCATGTTGGCACATCACTCATCCTAAACTGAGTGCTCACCCGAAGCACACAAAGGTACCAGGTCCTTCTTTAAGGTTGTTGTAATAGGATGTTAGCATGATGAAGACATAAACATATAGATTCATAACTAATCCATCATTCTACAGTGCATGCTACACACAGAACTATGAAAGAACAAGCTTAAACAATGATCATCATTGAATAAATAACACGCACTACTCAATTACATAGAATAATACTTAGATTCAGCCAATATCTTCCATATATTAATAAATATAGAAGCTCCTTATAGTACTTTCGATTTATATCAAGGTGTATATGGATTTGATACACATATATACCGCTCTTTGTGTTACATGTCATTATTTTTTCTACTCTGCACCCAACATCATAAATATATAGGGTGAGGAATTTCCCTTCAATGCTTAACTATTCTAAAAATAGGTCGCATGCTATTGATAGCGACACGTCATTTACAATTATAGCCACACATGCAAGTGCGCTATCTATAGTCCTTTTGCAGTTAACTGAAGTGTAAACTCTGTTCTTAGCTTGTCTCCATGCATAGACGCTTTGAAATTCTTCTCCAACTATAGACAATGCATGGTGCCATGTCTCTGCTTCGTTGGTGTGTTCCGCACGCCATCTTCCAAAAATAGATATTCATGCTTAAAATTGGCTAAGTCCTGAAATTTGAACTTTCCTTCTGCACGCGGGTCCTTCCTATCCTTCCGCGCCTTTGATATTGGCCTTCTATCCCGTGCATACTCCTTATGTGATATTTGCCAAGGATTATTTGATCAACATTACCCCACACTAATCTCATTGTGATCCTGACAATGGTTATCTCAAAAAAAATTTAGTAAAGAATATCAAGGAAAGAATAAGAATTAAGAATGTGGACCAAGAAAGAATTTATATGAGGTTATTTATGCAACCTCCTCTAGACCAGTTGGTAGCATCATCTTTGGATACTCCTCTTTTATTGCAGCATCCAAATATTTCCATTCAATGAGTGCATATTCTTCTTTCTCCGGGATGTCCACAACTATGGATTCGAACTCATCCCGTGTAATCTCCCCTTTTTCATTTTATAGAACCAACACAACACTGGACATGGATGTCATCCTTTCTTCCAACAGGTCCATCTTCTACACAATCAGCTTTCAAATCTCTTTCAGCCTAGTCTTATGTGAATCTTATGTTGCTATCAGGACCTCGCGCTTTTGTTTAACTATGGAAAACCTTTTTGTACGTCCCAATCTCTCATATTTCATAGCCTTCTGGACCTCATTGTTCTCTTCTAAGGTTTTAATGTTGATGAGCACCTCTAGAGATGTGCATATATTTAAAGCTTGATTCACTTTCTTTAAGACTTCTTGTAATGCCTGCAACAACCCTTCATAAGATGAGATTTTTCTCATCACTTAGGCCTTCTCCCATTCAACATCTTGTTCTAATATTTCCGTCGGTTACACACGCATATTTTCATCTTTGAGCACCAAGTCCACCAAATTTCCCACATAGTGTATCACCAAAGGAAACATCTGCAGTACCTTATGTTCCAAGTGTGGCCTTTCTCTAATTACAGTGTCCCCAATCTCCTCTACGATGCTTATGAACACTTAATTATTCTTTTGTGCGAAGTACCTTTCCTGAGTTATGTGTGCTATCTCCACATCCTTCATCTTCAGCTCTTCATGCAACACTTTGATTGTGGCAGATTTATCCATGTTCCTTCTAACGAACTCCACTAAAACTTTTACCAGTGTATTGCTGACTTGCTCATCTGACATGACAGGAGGCTTTACTATCATGTGTCTAGCATAAGGTGCCTTCTTCAGTCACCTAAAAATGCATGAATCTTCACATACATTAAAAGTAGGCTCGTCCATGTGGGTGTGCATCAACCATGATAGTCGCTTTCTTGTGTGCATGGTTGCCATATCCTCATCCATCAACTCCCAGCCAAATAGATCCTTCTATGCTATTGTGCTCTAGAAGCGGGCACGGATAATATTTCTTGCATCCTCTGTATACCCCTTGGCTAGTGGAATGTTCTCTCCACTCACCCTTCTAGACTTCTACTGCTTAGGGACTCCAACCTCAAAATTTGGAGCTTGCATCTCCATGTCCTTAGTATCTTCTGCAGCCATTTCTTTTGGTATTTCCTCTTCTTCTTCCTTATCCTTTGATGCCTCATCCTTTTCTTCTGGGTGATTTGGGAGTGTAGGAGATGTAGGCGTGCTCTCCTTCGACTCTTCCACCTCCTCGTTAAACTTCAACTTCCTCCTTCTCTGCGTGGTCGATTCCTTTTGTGGGGAGAGTTGGGGTGTTTTGTGCACAATGGTTGGGGTAACACTTTGGGTCTGTCGACACTAAAATTTTCCTCCGTAATTTCTATTTCATTAATGTATGTATTAGGAATAGGATGTTGTTAAGTATAATTAGTAGTAGCGTCCGATAGAAGATAACGGCGCTGCCAGTACGGTGCCGCCAATAATGTGGAGTATGGTAATAGTCAAAGTACAATAGGAATGTTGTAAAAAGTAAATATTTGTCGTAAGTGGTCCGGTAATGTTAAAATGTCAAAGTTTGGGTAATTAGAGAAGTAGGGTCTACATGATTAGGAATTAGAAATATTATATTGGTAATAAAGACAAGGAGTGAGGTCATAAATATTTTGTGTATTTTATTTGTAAAAAGTCTAAAAATGTGGAACCCATATAAAATGATAAGGTTTATCTTATCTTAACAGATAAGCTTACATGTATAGATAAGAGTTAAGGTATGGAATATGATTCGTCAGAGTGGATTTCTTATCCTATCTTAGAGATAAGATGGATAAGCCTGGAAGTTCTATAAATAGAGAGGTCACCCCCTCATTTAGCATAGAAGGAAGTAGTGAGAAATATTGTAGGAAGTGTGCAAAGGAAGCCATCACTTTAAAGGTGTGTTGAAGAAGCCATTAAGAGGTGTAATTGTAAAGTTTCTCCCATAGTCTTGGTGAAAGGAAAGTGAAGTCAATAACACTTGAAGTACCTCATGGGTGAGATTGTAACAATTTCATGTTAATATTATAATTTACTTCAGATTTGTCATCATTATGTCTTATCATAGTCGATGGTATTCTTGTGTTATGTTGTTGTTTTATTTCCAGATTACATCCAACGAACTAAAGGTTGTGCATTAGTAAATAATCATAGCACGAGGAGTTCCGGGTGGAGAATTATCATAGTGCCAGAATGGTGATGACATTTTGGTTCCGTTGCCGGGACCATTCCTCGTTGGTGGATTTTCTGGAGAGATATTCCCACTTAGTCAAAAATCAATTGAAGGGTAACCTTGTTTTTACTGTGCATAGTAGTTACCATGGTAAAGTCATTTTTGCCATGAATAGTAGTTAGCATGGTAAAGTCATTTTTGCTGGAATAGTATTTACCGCAGTAAAGTCACTTTTTACCGTGAATAGTATTTACCGCAGTAACTTCACTTTTTACCGTGAATAGTATTTACCGCAGTAACTTCACTTTTTATCGTGAATAGTGTTTACCACAGTAAAGTTAGTTTTTACCGCAGTAAGTCAAGTTTTACCATAGTTACCATGGTCATTTCTATTTTACTGTAGAAAGGTGTAAAGTCACTTTCTATTACAATGATTCCAATTATTTGTGCACATAAGTCTTGTTGATTGTACTGATGAGTTGGTATTTCACGGCGGTTACTTTTGAAAATGGGAAAGATTCCCGTCTTTTTAGCTCAATCTAATGAAGATGCTTCTTATTTCATTCAAGAGTTTAAGCGATCTTGTATTTGTAATGGCCTTATAAGAAGGGAACAATGGACTGAATTTTTTCCTACTTTTTTGGATGGTTCAGCACTTAGGTGGTTTGAAACACTAGGTGATAATGTGAAAAATTCATGAGATTTATTAACTGAAAGTTTTCTTGAAGAATTTGGTGAACAACAGAAATATGCATATCTCATGATCGAGATCACAAAGCTATCCCAAGGAGAGAAGGAGAAGATAAGGGATTATCATGCTCGTGTTCTAGAGCTAAGGAGGAAGCTCGATGCCCAGATCCGGAAGGAAGGACTAGCGGATGGGTTGATGAATGGCGTGGATAATCTCCTCTGTAAGAACTTCATTCTTGGGATGAAGCCAGAGATCAGACAACGAGTGAAGTATGACCTCCCGGTTACCATTGAACAAGCAAAGGAGATTGCAAGAAGGCAAGAAGAAAGCATGGAAGAGGAGCCCAAAGAAATTGTTGCTAAAGTAGAGCCTACACCAGCACTTTTGGTCCAGAATCCACAACCACTCCCGGTGAGCACAAATATTTCTCCTAGTACATCTACTGAGTATGAAGATTTGCTCAAAAAGAAGGGTCAGTTAACTATTAATCTTCTTCAAGGAAAAGAATTTAGTTCTCAGGGAGGAGATAGAGGTCCAAAAAGAAATATTTCTGAAGTTGTATGTTATGGTTGTTATAAAAAGGGTCATTATAAGTATAATTGTCTAGATAGAGCTTCTACATCTGGTAAAGGAGATAATGATAAAGGAAAAGTACCTGTGAATTCTTTTGATGTAGTAGATAAGAGCAGAAATAATGAAGTAGATGTGTTTGTAACAAAAAGAAAGAAAGAAAAAGATAATCAAGATGGAAATGATCCTAAGAAGATGAAAGAAGAAACTAGTAAGAAACATAGGAGAAGAAAGTTGGGTGTGCAGGATTTTCTGATTTCACAGGGGCAAGGACCATACTCCATCTTGGAAGATCTGTCCAAAAGGCCTACAAATATTACATATGGTCAACTCTTGGCTATGTCTTCTGAGAAGAGGCGGGAGTTGCGAAGTGGACTCAATGCTCGACGAAGGAAGGAGGTTGAGGTCCCTGTTTTGGAGGTAGAGGCGGATCCCTATGCTCCACAAGCTGAGGTATTATGTAATGGTATTTCAATTCATGATGTCTTAGTTGATGGAGGTGCTGCAGTTAATGTAATGACCGAGTCTGTAATGAATATGTTGGGTTTAAAAATTGATCGCCCTTCAACACTTATGTTAAGGTCATTAAATAAAGGAAAAACTAAACCAGAAGGTGTAGTTTCAAATGTGGCAATATCTGTTATGGGTGTTGTATGTGTGGTAGACTTTCAGGTGATGAAAAATGGTACTGTTGCGTACCCAATGCTGTTGGGAAGACCATGGCTAAGGAGAGTTCATGCAAGAAACTACTAGAATGAAGGTTTCATGACACTTGGACGTGGTAGAGAGAGGGTGAAGATAAACGTGATCCCTCGACATCATAAAGCAGAACCTGTGGATTCAAGTGATGAAACTGATGATTGGACATCCTTTGATTACTCTAGTACCAGTGAAGTGGACACTGAAGATGAAGAAAGTGAGGTTGATGTTTCAGTCATGGATATCCTTCCAGTCACACCAACTCATGATCCCATAAAATTATCTGAAGAAGAAGTTGATGATCATCTCCAACAAATAAAGATTGGTGATGCTGTGATGGAGAGTGAGAAGGAATCCTACCTCCAGCTCTTTCGAAGGTACATACACCTATTCACTTTTGATTACAAGGAACTCCATCAAGTAAGTTGGGTAGAACATTCTATTGAGCTGGTAGATGGTGCTAAGCCCATAAAACAAATGCCATATAGAATGAATCCTAATTTTTCCAAGACTGTAAAAGAAGAAATAGATAAGTTGCTTGATGCAGGATTCATATTTGCTATGGAGAATTCAGAATGGGTTTCTCCCATTGTGATCTCAATAAAAAAGAATGGGAAGCTATGCATTTGTGTTGATTATAGGAAGCTCAATAAGGCAACAAAGAAGGATCATTACCCTCTTCCATTTTCAGATCAGATCTTGGACGAAGTAGCTGGCCAGGAGTGCTATAGTTTTGCTGATGGATATAGCGGCTACAACCAAGTTCGTATAGCAGAGAAAGATCAGCTGAAGACCACGTTCACCACTCCTTGGGGAACGTTTGCTTATAGAGTTATGCCTTTTGGGTTGTGTAATGCTCCAGCAACATTCTAGCGTTTGATGAATAGGGTGTTCGAACCCTACATTGGGACCTTCATCAGAGTATTTCTGGATGATTTTTGCATCTATGGGAGCAAGTTGGACCACCTGCACCAGATGGAGACAACATTTCAAAGGTTAGATGAAGCACAAGCCTCACTAAACCCTACAAAGTGTGTCTTTGGATGTTCTAAAGGTGTTTTGTTAGGGCATGTTGTATCCAGAGATGGTATTGGTACTGATCCTGATAAAGTTTCAAAAATCAAAGATTTACCATTTCCTATGAATAGAAGTAAGTTGAGATCATTTTTAGGCCATGTGGGTTACTATAGAAGGTTCATCAAGAATTTCTCAAAGATTGCACAGCCACTAACCCAGTTCTTGAAGAAGGATGTTACTTATGAACCAGGAAATAAGGCGCATGAAGCTTTTGGACAACTGAAGGAAGCCCTGGTGTCTTCACCTGTTTTGAAGAATCCAGATTAGAGCAAGCCATTCATTGTGTACACTGATGCCTCAGATGCAGCACTAGGAAGTACTTTGAGCCAAAAGGATGAAAATGGGAATGAACATCCAATTTACTTTGGGAGCAGACAAATGAGCAGTGCTGAGGTAAATTATACTGTAACTGAAAAAGAGGCTCTGGCTATCATTTTTGCTGTAAAGAAGTTTAGAAATTACTTGCTAGGGCAAAAATTTCTAGTTGTAACAGATCATCAGGCTCTAAAATATATTGTAAATAAGCCTAACCCATCAGGGAGGATAGCAAGATGGATAATTTTGCTACAAGAATTTGAATTTGATATTATAGATAGGCCAGGAAAGAAGCATGTCAATGCAGATGCACTCTCTCGAGCCTATGATGGTTTAGGATCATCTTGTGATGATGATGATTTCCCCGATGCAGCATTGTTATCCCTTGACACAATCCCTAGTGAATACATAGATATTTGGAATTATCTGAATGAATTCAAGTTTCCTGATGGTGCCAATGCAAAGACTAAGAGAAATATTACTCAAGCCAGTCGTCCATATTCTATTCTGCATGGAGTATTATTTCGAATAGGACCTGATGGACAGTACAAGAGGGCAGTTGGACATGATCAAGGGAAGGAACTGCTAGAAGAATTCCACAATGGTACATGTGGAGGGCACTTCTCTGGACAACTTACAGCAAGAAGGATCTTGGATGCAGGTTATCACTGGCCCACTCTTTTTAAAGATTGTTATAATTATTGTAAGACATGTGATATTTGTCAAACACATGGTAACCGTAAGACTTCATCAGCTCCATTATGCCCTATTCTTCCACTTGGTCCCTTTGAAAAGTGGGGAATAGACATTGTAGGTCCACTTCCAACTACATCACGCCAAAATAAGTATATTGTAGTTGCCACAGATTATTTAACCAAGTGGGTTGAAGCTAGGCCATTGAAAACAACTTCCATGGATGAAGTGGCAAGGTTCATATATGAACGCATTGTCACTAGATTTGGTTGCCCATTAGAAATTGTAACAGATCAAGGAAGCCACTTCATTAATGAGGTGGTAGAAGCCCTAGTCAATAAGTTTTCTATTAAGCACAGGAAGGCAACAACATACAAGCCAAGCACAAATGGACAGGTGGAACGAACAAATTTTGTGTTGTGTCAAATTCTAGCAAAAGATGCAGCCTTGCAGGTACATAAATGGGATAAAAGGATTCATGCAGCATTGTGGGCATATAGGGCAACATCAAAGTCAGCAACAGGATACTCCCCATTTCAGTTGGCCTATGGCATTGATCCAGTTCTTCCTATTGAGTTTGATATTCCCACTGTGAGAGTTATGAAAAATGAAAGGATGGATGAAAGTGATTCAGTAAAAGAAAGGTTGGTACATCTTCATTTGCTAGAGGAAATGAGGGAAATAGCAAAGGATACAAGCCATAAGAAGAAAATGAAGCAGAAGGAATACTTTGATCAAAAGATCCGGTGGTCTCCATTTCATGTGAATGACTTGGTTCTAGTATATGATTCCAGATACAAAAAAAGAAGACAGAGAAAATTTCTTCCAAAATGGATGGGGCCCTACAAAATAGCAGCTGTGCATGAAAATGGTACGTACCGACTGGAGGAATTGGATGGCACTCCCATTATGAAATGGGTCAACCACGACAAGTTGAAGATTTTCCAAGCACCAGAATAGTCTACTCCGAGGACGGAGTAGAAGCTAGGAAGGGGGAAGATGTCGACACTAAAATTTTCCTCCGTAATTTCTATTTCATTAATGTATGTATTAGGAATAGGATGTTGTTAAGTATAATTAGTAGTAGCGTCTGATAGAAGATAACGGCGCTGTCAGTACGGTGCTGCCAATAATGTGGAGTACGGTAATAGTCAAAGTACAATAGGAATGTTGTAAAAAGTAAATATTTGTCGTAAGTGGTCTGGTAATGTTAAAATGTCAAAGTTTGGGTAATTAGAGAAGTAGGGTCTACATGATTAGGAATTAGAAATATTATATTGGTAATAAGGACAAGGAGTGAGGTCATAAATATTTTGTGTATTTTATTTGTAAAAAGTCTAAAAATGTGGAACCCATGTAAAATGATAAGGTTTATCTTATCTTAAAGATAAGCTTACATGTACAGATAAGAGTTAAGGTATGGAATATGATTCGTCAGAGTGGATTTCTTATCCTATCTTAGAGATAAGATGGATAAGCCTGGAAGTTCTATAAATAGAGAGGCCACCCCCCTCATTTAGCATAGAAGGAAGTAGTGAGAAATATTGTAGGAAGTGTGTAAAGGAAGCCATCAGTTTAAAGGTGTGTTGAAGAAGCCATTAAGAGGTGTAATTGTAAAGTTTCTCCCATAGTCTTGGTGAAAGGAAAGTGAAGTCAATAACACTTGAAGTACCTCATGGGTGAGATTGTAACAATTTCATGTTAATATTATAATTTACTTTGATATTTCAGATTTGTCATCATTATGTCTTATCATAGTCGATGGTATTCTTGTGTTATGTTGTTGTTTTGTTTCCAGATTACATCCACCAAACTAAAGGTTGTGCATTAGTAAATAATCATAGCACGAGGAGTTCCTGGTGAAGAATTATCATAGTGCCGGATTGGTGATGACAGGTCCTTATTCTCCTGAATAATCTTTTAAACTTGTGCTCCCCTTAGATGGGCATTCAAGTCCTATTCATCCCCCTCTTGTGGTTGAGGCAGTGTAACGGTGCTCTCAGCTTCTATCTGACTTGTAGGATGTTTCCTACCCCTATGCTCCAAGCCACCACTATCTTCATGCTCTTCCTCCTCATCTTGCACTTCAATTTTCTATGTGGGATTAGGCAATGGGATATTCTCCATTGTATGCTTCCCCTTTGGTGGTGCTAGAAGTGTGAACTCACCTTCCACATATTTTTTGTTCTCGATATTTGGATTCAATTGGAGATATACCAATGCTTCCCCCAAATCTGCTACAACCAAGCTTATTGGATTGATATTCAACACCTCTAAAATGATTCTCTTTGTGTAGGAATTTATGCCTAGATATATATACTTCTTACGTAATGTATGGTAGTCATAGTCTACCTTTTTTACATTGAAGATTAGTCTGCATGTGTCGGTAAATATATGAATAGATTCCTAAAAATACCTTACAGTAAATACGTAAGGTAACTTACAACAAGGTCTCTAAGCTTCATCCTTCATCAGAAAACATGTGATGCAGAAATGCTGCTATACAACAAACTAAACTTGTTTTCCTACCACTGTTGGTAGGTCCTTTGGGATGTGCCCTTCCTCCCCAAATGCCATGTGGAGCTTGTCATACCACTTCTCCACCCTTTTCTTTACTTCATCTTTCATGGCCCCCTTGCATAGGTATTTTTTGAATCTTTTAGTTGGGGATTTTTTCTCCATGGGGTATTTCCATATTTTCTCCTTTGGTCTAGCTGGTACCCCAATCTCAATAAATCCTAGTGATAGGAGAAAAGCCCCAAAGTTGATCATCCCTCTTGTGCACCCTTATTTAAATATTTTCTCTATAATATAGCTGGAAATGTTATATATTGTCCCTTCAAACATCTTTCACGCCACATGCAAGCACATAGTGTTTACCTATGACCACTTCTCCTAATCATTCAACTTGGTAACCAAGTGTACTGCAGCTTGTGCAATTAGACAGTTATTAAATTTTTCTATGTCCATGCCACGTGGACCCTTCAGGTATCCCAACTCTTGTTTGGTATTCAAAATCATGGATTTATCTATAAGGTCACTTTTTATATCTTCCCCTATGGCCTTCAGACTTATCACTGATGAAACAAACACAGACAAAATTCTAACTCTGTGTCTTGTAAAGTAGAAGCAGTCTTCATGAACCCTGCTCATGAGCCATTGGTACAAGGGCTCATACTTCCTGAAATATGGTATGTCATACAACTGATATACCCCGATTTTCTTCAAAAGCTTTTCACCCGTATCATCATATACCAGCATGTCATCTCCATGTGTTTTTTTGTTCTAGAAGTGAGCAAGGAATCAAGATCCTTTTTTTATCTGGCATCTTGTGATTATATTCACTCACTTTGCTTTTTCTAATGGGTTAATCCCACTCTTGGCCAACAATAACTCCTTGTAGGTATTGCATCTCTGAAAAATGGCTTTGAGGGATCATCTCACTTCCTCGACCTCGACATTTTCTTATTTTATTTTGCTACTATTGCAGATGCCTTCTTTGGTGCCATTTCTACCTTGCAAATGTCTCTTCTTTAGCCTTACAAATATGTGAATCAAACCATAGCTCGATTCAATTATGCCCTAGGTGGAAACTTCATAACCTAATTATTTTCTATCTTCCTGCTTTTCTCAAACCCTTCACAACCGGGGATGTAAAGTTCTTATAGCACAGATATGGCTATCACTCCTAGTTTCACACCCTTCGCACCTTAACTTGATCACTCAGCTCTTCACACTTGGCTCTGTTGGTGCTCAGAATTGTCTCACACCATTTTTTCCTTTGAAAAATTATTCATTCACAGCTTCTGTCATTATATCCTTCCCCATATTGTGTTTGGTCAGTATTTGTTGCCATTTTAATCTGCTCCTAGTTTGAAGATCATGTTTGGGTCTGTATTTGTCTCATGGTTCCTTTGTTCCTCTGGAAAATATCTGTATTTTGAGTCCCCCATGCTCTGTCCCTTCAAAACTTGCATTTTCCCCTTTCCTCCATTTTTCACAGTCAGAATTTATTTTCCTTGTCATTTTTTCCCTAAATACTCAAAGAGAAATGAATTGATGTGTCCTTAAGGATCATGTTTGAGCCTTGCAATAGTCTAAATTCTTTGTCCTTAAAGAAAGCCTCATTTTCTAGCTCGAATGGATGTTTCTCTATGTTTTATGGTTTGACGAACATTTCTCCCAGTCAAATTTACATCATTCAGTTGACAAGGAAACATGGCACCTTTTGGTTGGATGCGGATCAACTTAATACTTCAGCAATTCCTTGAAAGGCCTCAATTTTAAAATGTATCGACGTGGAGGAACGAAGCTCATTTGAGAATCAAATTTTTGGTTTGGATTTGAAGTAGCGTCAGGAGGACACATGGAGGGTTGGAAGGAAAGAGACACGTGGAGGCTTCTGATGGGTTTCCCATACTTAGAAAAAATTCAAAAGGTTTTTGGGAATTTTGGGACACATAGAGGAACGATGCTCATTTGAAGATCTACTTTTGGGATTTTCCTTGGAATAGCATCGGGAAGACACATGGAGGCTTCCACTACTTTCCCATACTTAGACAAATTTTTATGCAGCTGGAAACAGTTTGGCAGAATAGGGACACATGGTGAGGTTGCGCTCATTTAGGGTCTCCACTTTGGGCACCATCTTGAAGTTGCACCACGGAGGCACATGGAGGAACTGCGCATGTTTAGGGACCGGCCCTTGAATCTCATTTTAAATGAGCGCCAGGATAACATGTGGAGGCCTCCAATTGCTTTGCATTTCACTTAAACTTTTTAATGGCCAAAAGGAGACTGCCTCGGAGGTTGACACATGGCGCCTTCTGTAAATATTCAATCATTCAAAAAAATCTCACCGGAAGAAGACACATGGCAAGACCACGCTCGATCAAGGTATCAAATTTTTGGGGCCGCCTCAAGGTGTGCCATTATGATATGTGGTAATTTGAAAAATCATAGGGCATAGGGAGGTGGACCCTCGGAGGCAATTCAAACTGTTCGTCTCTTTGCTTCATAAAGGTTAAAATAGCAAAAATGGCCCGTGAGCTTGATGGGAAATAGTCAATGATTTTCCTCGGTCAACGGTAGAGGTGTGGGCTTTTGAGGGAAAAGTGAAAAAATTTCCCTTTAAGGGAAAAGGAGTTAAAGGCATAAAAGGACTTGTGTTTCCATTAGGACCCACATTGGGACATGTGTCAAAATTATTTCTCAAGTGTGGAGTTGTGGGGAAAACTTGGAAAATTTTCCATTTTTCCAAAAGAGAGTCAAATGGCAGAATTTTTTCTCGTTTCTTTTAGGGCCCACCTCAGGACACGTGTCAGGCCTATTTTTAGAAGTGGAGGTGAGGGGAAAAATGGAAATTTTTCCATTTTTTCAAAAGGGTCAGAAAAGGTCAAAGGAAGTCCCCGAGCCTATTTTTGCATCCATTCCCATATTTAAATAAAAGATCTATGGCTGCTGAGTGTCTAAATATGATTTTCCCTCCATTTTCCTTGTAAAACTCTAGGGAGTGTGAGTCTTCATGATTTCTTTTTGTTTTTACACACCAATCAGAGGATCGAGTTAATTTTGATATCTAGAGTTTGGTGGGAGATATCTGGAGACGTCTTTCACAATTAAAAGGTGTTGACTCTCAGGCTTTGAATCTAGTTTTCCATTTTTCTTCACCTGAGCACGGAAGGGGGTAGATTTGATTGATATGGGGTGGAAGTGGTTGGTGAATGGATGGAGTTCTGTTTTTCCCAAGAAAAGAGTTGAATGAGAGAAGAAATCAAAGACATTTACCCTTGAGCACCTAAAGACTTTTGCAAATCTGATTCTATGAATCACGAAAGAATCATGGCAAGTACTAGTGCATTTCAAATATTTTTGTCTTTTGGGGAGAAAGGGGCTCTAATGAAATGTTATAAATGGCATGAATTTTTCATGCAAATGGTTGGAGTTTTAGGGTCGGGACTAATTTTCTCTAAGAGAAAAAGCTTGACAAAGCCCATCCTTTTGAGAAGACCATCTGAGAAGCCTGTATATCTCTCTTTGTGTTAAATTTGATCATGTCAAGGTGGTTGTGAGTGTACACCATTGACAAGCTCTGAGATTGTTCTAGAAACTTTCCCTTGCTGATAAATTTAATCAAACTTTGAGTTATTTTGTGTTAATCTTGGAGTAAAGTGTGTTTGCTTTCATTTCTGAATGTCATACAAGTAGTTTTTCTTGTCCTATTGCAATCTTGTACCAAAATAGGGTTGTAATCACACAAGGTCTCAATCCTTTTGATAGTTTAGTGGCATCTGTAATTTCATTTCTCAGAAGAGCCTTCATCTGGGAGTGGGATAAATAAATTTAAAATCACTTTTCTTTCATTTTTGTTGATAAAGATTGTTTGTAAGCCTTTGGGTGTACCTTAGGTGTGATTGGTTAGAATTTTGGTGCTTTAATTGGGTCCTTTAACTTGATCCTTCATGTTAGAATCTCAAAGGTTGTGTGAAAAAGTGCTGATCTGGGCCTCCATTGAAGCACATATTCTAGTTGAAGGAACAATTTAGCTCTTTTGTGGCATTTTTGTTAATTGAACCTTTCCATTTTGTAAGATTCTCAAGGATCTGGTGAATCAAGTTCATCCTACCTCACCTCCCACCAAAATTCAATTAAAACCACCAATCCTACCCATACTACCCATGTTTTTCATGTATGTATACAACTGCACAATCCTCATTACTTAAACATGCAGAAGCAATCAGGATTGTCAAATGTCTTTAGTAACCTTTGCCTTGTGTTGAAATATCTCCATGGAAGTGACAACTCGTGAGAAATTTGGTGTGTTGATCATATTTTCCCAAGGCCTTCTCTATAAAATTTGTGCAAAATAAAGGTACCTGCAATCTTCTTTCAAATAACAGAGGTTACAAAACATGTTCTCTTACCTTGGTTAAAAGGAACAACCTAAAATAGTGAGGATCAGATCATATCCTTTTGAGGTGCTATCCATCTCTCCTCAAATCCAAGTAACAAAGTAAGCTCCCTTTTTAATCTGTGTTGCTGCTTGGTTTGAAAAGGAGAACAAATTTGGGTACCAACATGCTCTTCTCATGAATACTCTTAGTTGCAATGGTAAAAATGAATGTGCATCCCTTCCTTAAATATAAATTTTTCAAATTTGATGCATTTATTTCTCCTCAGCTACCAAATATTCCTTCATTTATTGACCAAATCCATTCGTTCTGCATGGTACATCTTCCCGTCCAGCTATAACCTTCTAGTGCACCTTCCTATCCTCTGGTCACAGAATTATCTTCAACACGTGCTCCTGCGCCCGAGTACCTCATCACTGCACCTTCTCTTGGTAGCTAACATGGCCTCCGCATATCTCATGTTATACTATTCCTTCATCCATATCCATCCTTGGTCACTGTTGAGAAGCATTCTTCTTTTGATTTAAGGCACACCTATAGTAGCTTATTCCTTTCATCTTTCAATTCCGAAAGTCTTTTTCTTAGATAACGACAACCACCCCACACTAAAAGTATGTGCAGTCCTTTGCACATACACATTCTTCATACAATAATTAGCTTCAGGCATGCAAGCACACTTATTACACAAAAAACAACTAAATTGACAAAGCATAGCGACAATGAAGGAAATAAAATAAGGAAATACTGAATTTAAAACCTAAACTAAATAGCAACACTACCTTATTACAAACACCAAGAAGAAATTTTTATAGTAGGTCTTCAGCCTTCTCCCATTAAAGTAACTGGGTAGTTGTATTCCATCAAGTGCATCTAACTAGCATGCACCTGATTCAAGTATAGAAGTGATAACATACGGCCCCATCTAATGCATTTTGAGCTTACCTGGATGGCGTAAGAACTTTGAGTCATACATAAGTACCATTTTTCCAATCTCAAACTTTTTATCCCTTATGTTTTTGTCATGCCATGCCTTCTGCCTGGCCTTTTCCTACTTTTGAATCCATCTTGCTATGGCTCGGTGCTCATCCAATTGAATCATATTTTTAATAAATTCTTCTAAAGCTTGTTCATTAGCTATACCTCCAACACGCGCAATGTGCAAAGAAGGTAACATAAATTCTATAGGAAGAATAGCTTCTGTGCCAAATACCAATTGAAACAGTGCGGATTTGTTGAATCACTTGTAATTTGTTCTATAAGCCCAAAGGATAACTGAAAATTTTTCATCCCAATCCTTCCTACCAACATCACATATTTTTTTCAAAGTCTAGCACAATTTTTTTTTGAAAGCCTCAGCAGTTCCATTTGCCTGAGGATGGTAAGGTGTAGTTTTATGTTGTGTAACCATAAACTCATCTAATAGGATCCTGATTTTCTCATTGAAAAAGTGTGTACCTCTATCAATTTCCAAGCTTAAAGGACATCCATATCATGTAAGAACATTCTCCCATAGGAAACTAGCTGTTGTAGCTGCCATACAATCTTTTGTAAGTGCTGCTTCTACCCACCTTGTAAGATAATATGTGCAAGTAATGATATAGCACAATCCAATCCTGTGCATGGCTGGTGAAATAGGTCCTACAAAATCAATGGCCCATTTCTCAAATGGTTCTGCACTAATAATTGGTCTCAAAGGCATCTCATCTCTTTACCCTAGTTTTCCCAAGCGCTAACAATGATCACATGCCTTATAATACTCTTTATAGTCTTTATACAGTGTCTCCTAGAATAATCCAGTAATTAGGATCTTTTGGGAAGTTGCATCACCTACATAATGGCCTCCTACAATACCACCATGAGATTATTCCATGATATCCTTATCCTCATGCTCTAACACACAACGACGTAACACTTAATTTTTTCCTAGCTTGTACAGGTCACCATTGATTAACATAAATAGTGTCGTATGTATAGCAAGCTGCTTATTTTCCAACGCTTTCATTACTTCTGGTGCCATACCTTCGTAAAAAGACAACAATGTATTCTAATTCCGTAGGTGCACGTTGTAACCTATACAACTATGCATCCGACATTGTTTCTTCAATTGTCTGTGTATCCTCTCCTGAATTGATTCTAGACAAATGCTCTGGTCCCAAATTTCTTTTCCTTGGCTTCACCACAACTGTGAAGTCAAACTCTTGAAAAAGGAGCACCCATATGCATATGCGCCCCTGTAGGATGGGCTTGTTTACCAAGTACTTCAATGCCATGTGACCTATATAAAACACAAATGATATTGCTAATAGGTACCGTAAAAAAATATATAATGCGTAGATCATTGACAAAGCTTCGCACTCTGTAGTTTTATAATTCCTTTCAGCAGGAGTCAGCTTCCTACCAGTAAAACATATTGGATGATCTATAATACCTTCACTAGGTTGAGCTAGCATAGTGCCAATGGCCATACAAGATGCGTCGACATGTACATGAAATGGTTTATCCCATGATGGAAAGCGTAGAATGGATGAGGTAGTAAGTTTCTATTTTAATACCTCAAACACACACTACTGCAATTCTCCTCAATAAAATGTACCTTTCCCCTTTAGAAATTCTTCCAAGGGTACAACAATTCTGGTATACCCTTTTATAAATTTTCTATAATATCTTGTATGACCTAAAAATATGTGCACCTCACTTTGACTGGTAGGCACCTCTAGGCCTAAAATGATTGCAACCTTGGTTGGATCAAATAACAAACCTTCCTTGCAGATTATATGTCCTAACAATATCCCAAATGGCACAAGAAATATACAATTTTTGATATTCAAGAAGATACTCAGTTGTCTGCATCGTTCAAACATTAAGCACAGATTGTCACAATGATATTTCATAAGCCCATATACTGTCCAATCATCTAGATAAACTTGTAAGAAGTTATGAATAACATCTTTCAATGCCTGAACAACTATGCATAAAAATACAACAGGTGCATTTTTCAATCCAAAGGGCATCACAGTATAGGAAAAGCTGCCCCATTCAATAGTAAATGTTGTCTTTTCTTAATCCTCCTGTGAAATCCAAACCTGATGATACCCAAAAAATCCATCTGTGAAAAAATATATTTCATGCCTGGTAAGTCCTTCTAGTATTTCCTCAATGAATGGTGTAGGGAAAGGATCTGTGACGTATGCAGCATTCAGCTCCCTGTAGTCCACACATATTCTAATATGTCCATCCTTCTCGATACTAATCACCATTGGGCTAACCCATTTTGACTCATCAAGGGGATTGATAATTCCGTATTTCAACATTTTATCAATTTCCTCTTTCACCTTTTCACGCAAATTAGGATTCATCCTATAAGGCCTCTTCTTAATTGGCGATGCACCTTCCTTAAGTTTGATCTTAATTTCCCCAAGTGATTCATGTATGCCTTTAAGTTCATGATATCATTGAGGGAATAAGTCTTGAAAATCCCTGAATAAATTGATGATATTTGCTACCTCCGAGTCTGACCAATAATCTCCAATTATGGCCTCCTTAGGCTCAGCATCCGAACCTATATTTACCTTCTTTGTCTTCATGGGTTCATGGTAGGCACGCGTATCCTTATCTGCATTGTCCAAGACCTCGCACACCCCATGTGAATGTTTAATATCCAGGTTCTCAACTTCCTCATCATCCATGATGTAGACCATCTTTCCTTTCTCTTTCTCAAGGCAAGAACACTCAAGTAGTTTGGAGTCTATTTCTTCTTCCTTTTCAAAACATGCACCGAACTCTACCTCACCAAATAATTCCTGAATATGCTCTTCTACTTTTGCACTATCTCCCATAGTTAAGCGCTTGATAAATTTTAATGCCTCTGCTACAGGAGGTTGAGTTGAGAAGTATTCAAATGTCTAGACCATTCCTACAGCCAACTCTTACCAATTCCCAGTTTCTCTATGTAGTTTTTCATATACATACCAAGTGCGCGCTCATCCTTGGAGTGTGGAATAAAATCTATGCACCTAGAGTGAAGGTGGTAATGCTTCCTGTCCTGCTATCCAGAGTCTCTCACACTGCTGAATGTGATGGTGAACAGGTCAATCACCATGATAAGTGTAGATTTGCATAGGTGCATTGTTCCTTATAAACTTGGTAGACAAAGCTATTCCAATCTCTTCCCAGTTTATAAGATTATCTCTATGGACTACCCACCAGTGCACTATTGTTATGTGTAGTGTATACACTAACATATCTCTCCTTGAAACTGTATCTTCCCACTATGTTTACATGGCCTCCATAAAGGTAGAAAGATCTTCTGTCCCTGTATACCAATGTATTGTGCTTCCTATCCATCGAATTGAGTGAGATCTATTCGTGCACGTAACTACACTTTTCACCTCACACCCTACCAATTCATATGTACCATGAGCCCAATTGTCACAAGCAATACTCATAGTATCACTAATAGAATGAGAATCCTCCCACTGTAGAATGCCTTCTTTTGATGGCTCATTGACCTCTGGGTCCTGAATAGCGCGTACATAGACTCTGTTCAAATATTCCTCACTTAGAGGTTTAACATATGGCATATACTTCCCATTTGTTAAGGGTATCACAACTCTTTCCTCCTTGTTTTTAAAGCTGATATATCCCTTATTGAATCTCAAGTCAACATTATTTACATAACACCAAGGGCGTTGAAGCAAGGCTAGAAAATTTTCTACTTCTGTACAAGTGCTAATACCTCAAAATCCCCAGTGAACTTGGCCCCTTGTATAGTTATAGATGCATCTTTCAACACTCCTATGGGAGTGGCCTTAGTCCATTTTTCCATGAATAACACATTAGATGATGGCTGCAATGGAGGCCTCCCCATTTGTACCCATGCATCTAATGTCAACACATTTACTTCCGCACCTGTATCGATCAATATGTTGCTCAACAAGCCACCCATCCACAACAACATTCAGAGTAATTTCTTTTTCATAATCAATGCTATCAGGGGGAAGATTTGCATGTAGAATTTTTCATTCGGTCTCAAGACATGCGCATGCGGATTTTTCCACTTTCAACCAACTTCCTAATAGTGGAATAATGTTCTCCTAGTGCAAACATCTTACACACCTCCCACAGATCATTGATATCAGTTTGAACTGTCTCTAAGGATTTCTTCTTCTCCTTTAGGTACTGTATCTCACCCTAAAGATTCCTTAGCACTTCCATGGTATCCTGGTAAACTTCCTTCTGATGAGCAGGATCTGGGTACCTCGCATGCAAAACCTCCTCCTTGGTGATCATAGGTTTTTGGTGCAATGCCTCTCACGCACATGCAACTTCAGCACTAGTAGTAATCTTCACTGTCAATGCCTCAGGTCCCTCTATTATCTTGGGAATCCATTGGTCTTCTACCGCATGCTAGATTCTAACCATCCCAGTGCCTTTTTGTTTTCTTGCTTATGCTACTTGCTCAGATGCTCATATAAGTCCAGGCACTCTTCATAGCTATGGTTCTTCTCGTAGAAAGAACATGCATTATTCTGAGGACATTCGCACCTGTAGTGGTTAGGAGATCCACACGTATAACATGTTCCACGAGGGAACTCTCCTCTCCCTCCACCTCGGCCTCATCCTCCATATCCACCATGATATCCACATCCCCTTCCACAACCTCCTTCAAAATGCCCCTCATTCCTATCATAGCGCATTTGATTATGATCCCAATCCTTGTGGTCATTCCTACCTTTAGGAATTATCTATTATACATATCTTTTGTACTCCTATGTCTATGGCATCTTAGACCTGACCAATCAACTGATAATTCTTAGTATCATGGGTCGTGGACTTGTAAATTTTGCAAAAACAAGATACATTCTTCCTTAGCGCGCGCTGTAATAAAGGACAGTGGTTAGCATCATGATTCAAATGGAAAATTTCATATTCCAATAGTAACGAGCATACATATCTGTACGAGGGAAACTATCCATGGTGTGACCTTCCACTTTACAATCTGTATACCAAATTCCTGAGCACATTTCATGGGCTGAATTTTTTGATAGCTTCTCTAACTGCTTGGCCATAACTGCGATCTGTGACTTTAGGAATAGACTGACTCCAGTGTTGATGCTCCCAACTGCATTAGCATGTATAATCATTGACTACCAGTGCTTCACACGGATCTATGTATGTATTATGTGATAACATCATCCTAAAAGGTGTAATTAATCCTCTAACGAAGCATTATGCATGCTGGCTAGCATTGATATCATAAGACAACTTAGATAGAAGTGTCTTAAATTGAAGCATCGTACTCACATACACTCTCAATAGTGACTTGCTTGATATATTTGAGTGCACTTTTACTCTCCTTACTTAAACTCAGAGATATGGAACTCTTTGAAGAAATCATCTGTCAGTGCTACATAATCCACACATGTTTGATCAAGGTCAAACTTCTTATACCATTTGTGCGCGCACCCCTATAATGTAGTAGCAAATTGACTTGGCCTTTTCACTTGGTAGATGTAATCCCTTTAGCACACCATATGATTTCACACATATGTACATGTTTTACAGCATCCTCTATACCTTTCTACTCTGGGATATGAAGCAGAAAACTCCATAGAGAAATTTTGTGGTTATTGTCGAGCTTAACCACCTGATCCAGAACCTCCTGTGTTCCCTCTTCCTCCAAGAGCCACAAGATCCACCAGAACTAGTACCACCTATACCTCCCGATCCACTACCTATAGTTGGAATATGTCCTGTGAGATGCAATCGCATGTGTTCTGATAGTAGTACTATAAAGAACCCCTACAGTCTGTGAAGTAGTTCCACTTCCAGAGGTGAGTCCAGTATTTTGTGCGCTTACATTATATGCAGATGACGTGCCGAAGAATGCTTCTCCAAATGACATTGAAGTCATCTATCCTACCATTGATGTACTTGATCCTTGACTTACTCCTATTTTCATACTTCCCAAGTTATTTTACTGGTTACTTGTCGTACTAGATGCTGAAAAACCAAGCACAAAGGCTAGGTCACCAGGTATAGATTAAGATGGGTGCCTACGGCCCAAATAGTCTTTGCTGGTGCACTTCCGTGTGAGGCCGAGAAGGGATCTCTGTCATGCTTTCCAAGATGGGGGAGTTCTTGATGCTCTGGCTCCATGTCTTCTACGTGATCCCTAAATCCTTCATGAGCCAGCTCTCTCCTCAACGTCATACTTTCTACAGTAGAACACTACTTCTCTATTTCCCTCTCACGTTCCTCATTATACTTAATCCGCCTTTCCTTCCTCTACTATTTTTCCACTAGGTCCTCCATCTTAATACCAAACCTGTTCCTTCCTTCACATGTAGTAAATTTTAGCTAGCCATCGGTTTAATCTCCAAGTTCAAGGTTACCATTAAGATCTTGATCACCAGTGGAATACCATCTAAATATGTCCCTCTTAGATACCACAAAAACTAGAATTTATCTACCTTTGGGAATGAGTATGTCAAAATTGAATATTTCGTAATATAACTATTTAGAACACCACGAAACCACGTATCCAACGCACGAGTCCAGATCAGATCAACATCATAAAGGGCTTGAAATTCTGCTTGTGTCCAAACAAGTGCGTGATACCTCCAATTCCACTGAGATCCATAAGTAGTAAGTTACTTGTATAGTTCTACCAGAAAGATAATGAAAAATATCTCAGATAAATTGTCATACAGGTTCTATTCTACCCAAGTACATGCGTTAAACTCATATCCACTACTGAATTGACGTGAATACTCTTCCTCTAGATCATGTATCCATTCCTCAATACTTTCTAGAGTTAACCAGTATGTCTTCATCGTGAACCATCCTAAAAACAACTAAAAAAGAGGTCCCGATGATGGAACCAATGATGTAGCCTAGAATTTGTAAGATAACACCCTAGTTGCACTGACACATCACTCAGCCTAGACTGAGTGCTCACCTGAAGCACGCAAAGGTACCAGGTCCCTCTTTAGGGTTTCTGTAACAAGATGTTAGCATGATGAAGATAGAAACATATAGATTCATAACTAATCCATCATTCAATAGTGCATGCTATCCAACAGATCTATGAAAGAACAAGGTTTAAACAATAATCATCATTGAATAAATAACATGCACTACTCAATTACAAAGAATGATACTTAGATTCAGCCAATATCTTCCATCTATTAATAAATATAGAAGCTTCTTACAGTACTTATCAATTTATATCAATGTGTGTATGGATCTGATACACAGAATACATACGCTCTTTGTTATTCTCATCTCTCTATATCCATCATTCTACTATGCACCTAACATCATATATATAGGGTGGGGACTTTCCCTTCACCACTTAACTATTCCAAAAATAGTTTTCATGTTATTAATAGCCACACACCATTATCATGCATAGCCACACATGCAAGTGTGCTATCTATAGTCCTTTTGCAATTAACTAAAGTGTCAACTCTATTCTTAGCTTGTCTCTATGCATAGAAACTTTGAACCACTTCTCCAAATATAGACAATGAAAGACACACATGTCTCTAATTCGTTGGTATGTTCCGCATGCCATCTAGAAAAACTAGATCTTCATGCTCAAAATTGGCTAAGTCCTGAAATCTAAACTTTCCTTCCGTGTGCGGGTTCTTCCTGTCCTTCTGCACATTTGATCTTAGCCTTCTATCCCACGTGGACTCCTTATGTGATCTTTTCCAAGTATTCTTTGATCAACATGATTATGTGTAGAGGTACATGCCATTTTCTTATTGGCTCACCAATTTCACTAAAGTGCAATGTATTTGCAAGAAGAGTCACATCAAGAGGAAAAGTTGAAAAACAATTCATACATTGGCATCCTACATGGAGCTGCCTCACCCTCCTCTCTCCCTTTTATATTTATGAAAGTTCATTTTTTTGTTTGAGGGTTACTTCATTTTATTGTTTTCTCTCTTATTTTTGGAGTTGGATGATTGTGGAGTGATTTTGGATTTTTTTAGAGATTTTTGGTGTTGGATTGCTTAAAGGAGATTAAAAAACAACTGTGAATTTCGGATCAAGTTTGTACAATGGAAATAGTAGGATAAATACACCTTGTTTAATTTTTTTTTTTACATGTGTATATGTGTATCTTATTGAGTGTTTTGGTATGCTTGTTGGGGTCTTGGGTAGATGGCTTAAGTATGGTGTAGGAGAAGGATATGGGGATACAAAAATCTTATATGTAGCTTTGCATAAGATTTTATTTCATATTTCTGAGGGAAATTGGGACAATTTTTGGGTGCCCCACCTTGCACAAGAAAATAGACTTGCAAATTTCTTACTTGATTTGTATGAGGGAGACATGAGAGATTTAGGGAGGCATAAGATAATGTGGGAGGTATAACAGGATCTTGAGGGAGGCATAAGATTTGTGTAGGGTTTTTGAGATGTATGTAAGAGGGTTTTAAGGTGGGCACCTAATCCCATTGGGAGTCACAAGTGATCTCCCCATAGATCATTTCTCCATTTACTTGTATTTAAAGCCTTGTGTAGTTTGTAAAGTTATATTATTGTGTTCATTTTCTTGTGTTGAATTTGCTTCAAATGGTTATGAAAATGTTTTTTGTGTTGTGAAAGTATTGTTTAGTTTCTTTGTGTTGGAAATCCATCCCTTATTGCATTTTCAGCTTGGGGCTTGATGGCCAATGAGGATAATTTCTTCTTATCCTCATTGGAGTTTTTATTGGGTGGAGAGTGTTGCCTCTCCCCAATTTTTGTTTTTGTGATAAAGTGATAATATGATGGAGCTCTTGTTGGAGATTTGGGGACTTGGAGCATTTTTAGAAGAATAATAAATCCTCCATTTTGGATACCCTTCTTGTAAATTCCCACTTAAGGTTGAAGACTTATAGTATAGTATTTGAAAGGACAAGTTGTATTGAATATTTTATATTATTAAGTACTTAATGCATCTATTGGAAAGAGAAATAATTTTAGTGAAACAAGTTTTGTAGAAGCTAACTAGTTAATTGAAAATAAAACATTTTTTCTTCATTTATTTGGTTTAAGTGTTCTTCTTTACAAGGTGTGTTGTTCTATAATCCCCCCTCATTAAAAACTATTGGACAAGTAATCCTTGTTTAAAGTTTGTTGTGGGAATGTTTGAAACTTGTATGTTGCAAAGGAAAGAAATATTAATTTCTATTGAATTATTTGAAAGGAATATGATGGCAAGATAGACTATATTTATTCATTTCCTTGTATTTGTCTAAAGAGAGTCAAAATTTATATTTATAGGTGGAAAGAACTTAAATTTTATTTGTCATTTACTTTTTCAATTAAATAGATTCATTCCTAAATCTAGTCCAGGGAACAAAGAAATTGCTAGGTTAGATGGTAAGCTCTTATTGGAGTCAATGTATGATTCTTTAGTAACAAGATATTATAAATTTCCATATACGTGCCCAATGTAAATTAATTTAACAAGAAGTGGAATTTGATCCCTTGACCTTTTAAACCTCTTATAAAATTATGATCACAATTATCTGAGTCTTCAAGTGAAGCAATTTCCCCATTAGTAAATAAGATAATTGTTGTTACTTGTTGATAATAGTAGTGATATTTGAATATTATTACTTTTGTTATTAATGAATAGGATTGGTGATATCAATTAATGACATTTATATCGCTTTACATATATATATATATATATATATATATATATATATATGTAAAGTCATAGTTCATGGGATGACTTATTTTAAAAAATTGTTAAAGCCAAAACTAAAACTTAGGAAATTGCATTACCTATGGTTACGGACTGTTCATTTGACATATCGGGATAAGGGTTGGATTAAGGGTTGATTTTTGATAAAACCCCCCACCCCATTAACAAATGGGATGGGATAGGTAAATGGTCGATAACCCTTACTCCCAACCCCAAATTCGTTAATCATTTTAAAAACTGATGGGATTCAACAAACAGTTTAAAATCCTTAGACACTTAGTTTTATTTTGTGTCAGCATTTGTAGAATATGGCCATCAAATGTGTAAAACTCCTGTGATTTATAGGGAACATCCCCTTTAAATAGATATATACCATATATATATATATGATATACTTTATTTTTTATCATATTTTGAGTTTAGCAACTTTAAAATAAAAATATTGTTATAGTAGGTATTTACCTTAGCACATGTTCACATAGGTACTTTATTTACCTTTATTGTATTTATCCTCACCCACTTATGTGTGTGGATATTTTATTTATTTATTTAGATATTAGGGGGATATTATCTAGTTGTTAGGTATAGTTCTTTCCTTAATTTATGGTATTGAATACTTATTTCCTTGATCTACGGTATTGACTAAATCCTTGATGTCTAGTTCATTCCTAAATCTATGGTCTTGACTAGTTGTTGGATGACTAGTTATTTCCTTGATTTATGGCTTGATCTACGACCTTGACTGGTTCTTAGATTGTTATTCCTTTCCTATTTAAGTAAGGCCCATTCTCATTGTATTGCATTGAGTTCCATAATAATATATGATATTGCTGCTCATTTGTTTGCAAAGGTTTTATGTAAAGTTATTCTGGCGAATTACTTTCATCTTATTGATCATGGTGTTTGATTAGCATCTGTGTTCTTGGCTTGGTACGATTTGGTTATCGTTCCTTTTATATATATATATATATATATATATAGATATATATATATATATATATATATATATATACAGATATATACATATATATAATCATTCTACCTCATATAAATATAATGTACCTTTCTAACCATTTTACTAAACATGGGGAAATTGACATATGCCCATGGGAACATATGTTAAAATAATGACCTACATAACAAAATAAATAAAATAAATTAGAACCCTAGGTAGAATTTATCTGGCGAATTATTTCATCTTACAGATATGGTGTTTGATTAGCATTTGATGTTCATGGCTTGGTACAATTTGTATTATCATTCCTTTTAATATACTATATATACATACACGTGTGTGTGTGTGTGTGTGTGTGTGTGTGTGTGTGTGGAGATAATGTGTGTGTGTGTGTGTATTCTTCTACCCAAGTAAATAAAATTACCTTTCTAACCATTTTACTAAAAATGGGGTAAAACCCATATGCCCATTTGGGAAAATATTAAAATAATGAGTCAAACAAAATAAATAAAATACATTAGAACCCTAGGAGACCATGTAAATAAAACTTGAAAAGGAAAGAAGAATGTGAATCTTTCCAAGAGCTTGAGATTTCCTCTCATGGCTTCCACCTCCTCTCCACCAATCTACAAAACAAAAAGAAGAAACAATAAGTCAAAACAAAACAAAAAATATCTTTTCATATGCATGCTTATAGTTAGTTGAATCCCTAGATGTAATGGAGCCAAAAGAATCCATCTAATGGATGAGATTCATCCCTACAAAAATTATGTGGGAAGTGGGTGAGATAAATTCAAATTTAATTTGCATGGGTAGACATTATTTTGGGGCCACTCTAATAAGTGTCATTGGGGGGGTGTTATTATTTCCTAATACAAGATGTCTTTTAGAGACCATTTTACTTAATGTAACTTTGACCCCTTTGTGGGTATATAGAACTTTATTATTTAATTAAATAGCACCACAAATATTACTTGAGATTAGAGTATCCAAATTAAATTATGGTTGAAATTAAAATTGCATTAAAATTAACATTACTCGGAAGTGGACTCAAAGTGAATTGCTTTAGAATAACTAATTTTATATTAACATATTGAGAGATTTTATTATTGTTATGTTTTTAAAGGGGGATCTAAAAGAAAATTAATAATGTTAATTTAATGTAATTTTGACATGAGAATGTGAAGACTGTAAATTTGAATCCTATTGCAAGTGTGTCTAACAAAAAAAATTATTCCATAATTTTTCTAGTTGACCTAGGTTTGCCTTGGGTTTCGTGTAGAATTTTTTCAGAAATTACAAAATTCATCATGAATGCTTGTCAGGTTTCCAATCAAAATTTCTTTACATGGTGATGAGGTGCTAGAAAACTAGAAGTTCATCGAAGAATATTATATGATAAGGTTTCAAATAGAAATAATTTTGAAAGGATTTAGTTCCATCATGTTTCTTTGAAATCAACTATTTATTGAAGTTTTAGAACCATAATTATGTCTAAAGGGGGGTTTGGAATTCGACTAAAATCTATATCAAATACTATAATAGGATTTTGTTTCACCTAATTATATGAAATATTGGAATTTTATTTTAAGGTAGGCTTATTGGAATCCAAAATGATTTTTCCTTGGAAATTATATATCATATTTGTTGGATTTCAATTTTAGGGGTTTATGGTCTTTAGTGAAAAGATTAGGAAATACTTATTGTCAATTAATTTACATTTATAACTTATTAATATTTATATCTATAAACTTTTAATTTGTATCCTTCACAAAACCAATTTTATCAATTTATTATTTGAGAATGGGAATATGTTAATTATCTTCAAAAAAATTATCTCATATTCCTTGAAATGATTTAATATTGTATTAATTTCATCATCCAAACTTTAGTTAATGCATGATACGATAATATAATTCATTCTATACAATTCCATACTATTGATTTATTATTGACTTAAAATGGGCGTATGTTGATTCACTTGACCCAACTTTAGTTTTTAATTTGAGAATGACAACATGTTCAATTCTCTTCCAAACAATGTTTAATGAATAGGGTGTTAAAGGACCAGGTTCATTCCATACAATCATAATATACATTTTTTTTCTCTATTAATTTGGGTATATTATGGTAAAAAATACGTCATTTAATCCCAATAGTAACTCGAAAATACTTGATGAAAATTTTGAATCCTATTTAATTTTTATTGTGGAAGTTTACCTTATAGAATACATTCTACAATAACTTGAGAAAATTTTGAATGTTATTTATTTTAACCACAAATGCTAATGTTGAATTTGGAAGTATTTTACATATTTTGACCATATATATTTGTGTGTATTAATGTTGCATCTAGTTTATGATATCAATAAAACTTGACAAATTTTTAATTTTAAAATGAATTTTATTTGCATAAAATGAAGGTAGGAAATGTACTATTATGAGATAAATACAAGTTACAATTATTTTTGCATAAAATGATGGTAATCAATGAATTGATATGAGATAGACTAAAAAAACCAATATTAATGAATTATTCTGAGATAGACTACAAAAATAAACCAATTTATGCATATTTATTAATCAATGTAATAGTATGAAGTAAACTCAAGCAAGATCAGTAATTTTTGTTTTAAATATTTCCAAATACCAACATAAAATTTGGTGTGGCCCCACATGATATAGCCATATACATAAGTGTGTGAAATTTTTTCTATTAGAATGAATTATACCATCAAATTTCCATCTTGAAGAAAATCCAAATAAAAGTGCCTCATTTGTTTCATGAAAAAAATATGTTGTTTCACCTATGAAAACTATGTTTTTAGCTCCATATATTTAAATGTACTTATCAAGAACCTTTTTCATATTTTTTTATGTAAATTGGCACAATATTCCCCTTCTTTGATCTTAAAAATTTGATGTTAGTTTAACATTGCATTGTGCCCCAATAAAAAATTAATTCAATATTTCTTAGCCAATCATTCCTCTTTTTCTAAATCAAGGTCATAAATTTTTCTCTTTAATGCAGGTATATAAAAAATAGTGACAAATATCAAAATATTGTTATGTTATCCTTAACAATTTAGGGTTAAAAGTATGATAGAGGTATTGGTAGTATGCATATGTAAAATATTGTTGTATGGTCAACCATATAAATACAGTAAGCTCTGGAACTCCAAAGAGAAATTATTCTACCACCAAAACCAATAAATTATTTCCATGTGGAGAAAGATCTAAAAAACCACCCAATACAAAAAATATTTTTCAAAAATCTACTATTACATAAACTAATATGATTTTATATAATATACTTTTTTTGTCAAAATCTATCAAGGCTAGTTTTGAGCATTAAATGGTAATAACTAAGAATAACATCCTAAGAATTATATAATAGTAACATCATAGGTATGAAATGTGATAAATAACAACAATTTTGTAATAAATACATTTTAAACAGTAAATAGTAATATCTATCAATACAATTTTATTAAGCAGTACATAATAATCACATCATATGGAAATGGGAAAAAAAATTGCAAGTTGTAATAAACACAATTTTATATATTGATTTTTTAACTTGTAGTGCCCACTTCCCTTTGACACTTATTATTGTTGACTTTGATACTATTGACTGTACTTATGGATATTTTGTATCATTTTGACTTAGCATGATGTTAGATGATAGAGATACTAAGATTATTGTTGGATTTCAATTCATAGTATGATGCATGATAGATTATTAGAGACATTATGTTATATTGATGATGATATGGATTTGACATGGTTTACCCCTTATATTCTTGACATTGTGATATTTTCAATATAGTGAGTAGATTTTCCTTAAAATTGAACTAATCTTGTGATCCTATAAATGTTGAGTAAAATGTAGAATTGAGATGTTGTTAGAAATTGTAAATTTAATGTTAGCTACTTATTTGGATGATGATTTGATTTCATTTATATGTAGATGATTGTTGATTTATATTGTATATTATCCTTGGATGTTTTGAATGGACCACGAGGTTTAAAAACCTAAAAGGTATTTGTGTTTTGTAGGTAAAATATCACAACAAACAAAGGGGGGATTGGAGACCAACCACATTGGAATGCTAGATGAATTCAATAAGTTCACCATGACAACATGTAATTTGTTATGTGTGTGTGTGTTTGAATTGTTGTTAGGGGGTTCCCATGGGGGGATTCACCTCTAATTGTGACCAAGGGGTTTGTGTGTATTTCTTTTATTTTGTTTCCTTTATTTAAATTTAGTATGTGATTTACTATACTGAATGTAATTAGAACCCCCTTTTATTAATTATTAAATGGTGTATTAATTTAGTAATTAATCATGTTCTAAATTAATTATGGATGGGAGAAAGAAAGTACATTTAATAGATTTTATGGCCTTACAAGTTTTATGTGTTGTACAAGTTGCATAAGTGCTTGAAAAGATCTTGAGTGTTATACACTCCACCTTTTCTTGATGAAATTCGAAATTTGGCCTTAAGGGTCAATTTTGGAGGCTTGTGGGGACAAGTTAAACTTGTCCCACACCTCTATAACTTTATTATACCAACCCTACCTATAGTGATTGGGGCTTCCAACAATTGGTATCAGAGCTTATGTCCTTTGGCACATGTCTAACAACTAGAAATTTATTGCATCCTAGAATCTTACATGTATGGTTAGTAATCAAGTTTGTCCTTAGGAGGTTTATCAACTACTATGGATCATATGTGTGTCAATGAGGACTAACTATGCATTTTTCCCCTAATCAAAAGTTGATAAAACTAGCCTAATGTCATTATGTTAGGACATATGGAGAGGCTAGTTCAGTCGTATGAGATCACATTCAATTCCAAAAATCAAGTTACGGGTGGGCTCAACTGATGTAGAAGACAAGGAAGGCATGTGAGTTTCCAAATAAATTATAAGGGAAATGAATGCTCATTATATGTGAAGAAAATTTTAGAAAGGATCAAAGTTTTCCAAGGTCATGTATTTTGGGGATACAACCAAAGGAATTTTGGAGATGGTTGACAGACCATATATGAAGGAAATAGCTGACGTGGTCAAGTTGGCAAAGTTCCAAACCCACTGAAAATAGTTTGAAATCGATGAGAATGCAAGGAAGATGTAGAACATGCCATTCTTATCTAGTTGAGAGTAGCACTTTCAAAAGTGTGTAAATATCATTAGAAGTTCTAGGAAAAAATATGCGCTTGAATCAATAGTGGATCTCAACAAATTATTGTAGGATTTTTGATGATGCCAAGTTTCTAGCCATTCATAAGGTCTTTGTTGTATAGATAAAAAGGATCAGAGTACACATTACGAGATGGATGAGCTTCATGTGTCTAGAGCCTGGGAAAGTTTCACCAGCCGTTGAAAATTATAAGAGCCATATGATGGAAGAACTCTCAAGAAGGATGTCTGCATCGACGCAATATGAGAAGTTAAATTCACAAAGGAAAAAATTCCCCAAAGGATTATTTTGATCTCCATGATATCTAGGATGATGAGAAGATTAGCAGGCCATATTTATTAGAAAATTCTAAGAGCTAACAAAAGCCTCCAGGTATGCCTCATAAAGGCGCAGTTTCTATTTAAGTTTTTTAACTAGAGTGAGGTCCCTCAATCAAATGACTTTGCCATCCACATGGTCATATCCTGAAAAATATAAGATTGAGCATGATTGAGCATGATGCATGAAGAGAAAAATAGTCCTAGCGGAAGTCCTGACAAGAGAAAAAAGAAGTACAATGCAAGTATGAAAGGTAAAACCAAAAGGTAGTCATTCAAATGTGAACAAGTCCTCCAAATGTCTATGGTACCAAAGAATACAATAGTTCATATGATAGTAAGTGACTTAGCCAAATACATATAGGAATTGATGATAAAAATGATTACAATGAAACTCTATGCCATGTGTCATACATGTCACAGTAGTGAAGGATCCTAAAAAAGTTGTGTAAGATGAAGGTCTAGATGAAGAAGTGAATATGGAGGATTCCATTGTTGAGTCTATCTATGGATAGAGTCCAAAGATAAACAATAATGAAGAATAATAAATTGTAGGTCATGTCAATAAAGTATTATGAGGAAAAAATTACCCTGACCTTCATATGCTAATAAATTTCAATTGATAAGATCATCAAATGAGCTAGAAACGTATGTTTTGGAAATCTCTCGATAAAAACAAGTACTAAGACTACAGGATGGAAGTCTTCTCAACAATCACCATAATAGAAGTATGGAGTCCTTGAAGTTAGGATTCCCAAAAAGAAACTAGTACAAATGAATACTTATGAGACATTTGAAATAGATACCCATCATTGTTTCAAGTGATATTAAAAGTGTTTAATGGGTGGTTGAGGTAGGATTTCATAAGTATCTTCCGCCCTGATCTTCACTATTCCTATAGTATTGTAAAGAAGATCATTTTTCTAGGAGGTTGGAGATTTTTTGACTGATACCCTCCCTTCTTCTATTTTTGAAAAGTAAAGAAATAACTCAAGCTCGAACCTCCCATGCTAACTATGAACATGTAATCTTGGCAACTTGGCAAAATAAACAAAAGAACTATATCAAATATTAGACAACCAAATGCCAGTAAGGTACTCTGGATTATTTCAACCCTCTCTTATTGTTCATTGCATGTAATCCTGATTTGGTCATAGCAGATCTTGAGTTATCTGTACAAGGCCCTCAAATAATGAGTACTCATGGTTTGTGACTAATGAAAAAGAAGGTGTTCAACATTCCTTCGGTGCAGTCACCTTGGTAAAAATAGGTTTTGATTGCTATAATTGTCAAAATACTAGTCATCATTACAAGATATCCTTGGCAAGATAGAGTATATCTTAGATGATAAATCCTCTAGTCAAGATATGAATGGTGTACACCATGAATTCAAAGAAATGAGGATAAGGTGAAGGAGGAACAAAAGAAATCTCAAGATTAGTCTTGATCAGTCCCAAACGATGAGAAAAGCTGGATGTTCTATAATCTATGCTGAAAAGTCATCAGGCCATCAAGTACTAAAGAGTTCCAAGAGTGTTATGATATCAGATCAGATAGAGGATAAGAAGGTTTGTCATTTATTTTGACACTTCACACAAGAGTACAAGAGGATTGAGGAAAAACTATTTTATCTTGGGAGGTGCAATATTGATTGAAGAGTGATTGGAATCCTACATGGATGCACCTCACCCTATATAAATGGCCCTTACACATTTGTTCAATGGGGTATCTTTTAGGCTAGCATATGGGAATATTTCAATCTTTTGAAGCACCATGTATAGAGTGTTACCAGTTGGAAGTTCATTGGAGTGCTTGAAGACTTAATGTTTCTAGCAATGTGACAGAATGGAAAATAGCATGGACATTACAGAATGATGATCAAAGTCATGAGTGTGTGATGAATTGGATCAAGCAATCTACATTCATGGTATTGTGTGACAAGGTGATATATAAGAGGGTTTTTGGGAGTAAAATTTTTATCTTTGATATTGCAGTGTGTCACAAGATGCAAGATGTTAATTGGATATCGAAGTGGGTATCGCTAATGCATAATATTGTGGCTTAGCTTCATGAGGTAAGAAGTTGTGGGATAAATATGTCAGTCATGAAGACATGGTGACTACATGATGATTAAGCTTACAAGGAATGTAAGTTGATAGGAATAAGACTCAATTTTTAGCCAAGAGATTTTTCTAGTGACTGTTGGGTTGAAGTGATCCCACCTTAGTTATATAAATGCTATCAATCCTTACTTGATTTTTATGATGTGAGTCATAAGAGATAAGGTGAGGAATAAGATCTTTTGTATGCATAATTATGATCTTGAGGGATACATAAGTATGTTGGAGGTAGGGGGAGAGGTCATGTTTGGATGGATTTATAGATGGTCACCCATTTATCCATTAGTAGGCATAAGTGACCCTAATGTTGGTATCCAAATTGATTCTCCCTTGGAAACCATGTGCAACATTGTATATTTAGCCCAAGACACTGAGAGATAGATGAGATCCTATTATGAGTCATTTTGTAGCTCAGGGATCGGGATTATAGGTCTAAAATCTTTGTCACTCGGGCATCAGAGAAATGGGATAACACTTTAGATTAAGGATTTGATCTATCCTCACTCGCTTTAGGTTGTGCCTTTCGAACTAGGGTGAGAGGAACCATTTTTTAACCTCTGTCGGTGAAGGAGAACGACCATATCCTTATTTACATCAAATTTGAAAGGAGACCTATGAGAAAAGATGATCAATGCTCCACAATTTAACTTGGTCATGAGTTGTCACTTCTAAAGAATGGTGATATTTCCTAAATAAGGTTGAAGGTTAATAGAGACATTATGGAATCGTGATTACTTCTGCATATTTTGGTAGTATATTCTTATACATTTGTGGACATATAGGGAAAGCATGGGTAATTCAGGTAGGATTCATTGCTTTTGAATAATCATTTTGTGGGTGATTAAGCAGGATAAAATTGATTATGCCAGATCTTTGAGAACCTTAACAAAAATTGGAGCTACTAAATGACTAAGAATGCTTCAGAATAGATAAAATATTCTTTCAACCAGAAGGTGTGCATCAATGGAGGCCCAAATTTGCACGGTTTCACACAATTTCCAAGAATTTAACATGAAGGCTCAAGATAAAGACTCAATTAAACATTAAATACCCCTCGTTACTCATGCCTAAGATACACTCAAAGGATTACAAAAAATATTTATCAACAAAATGACAGTAAAGTGATTTTAAATTTTTTATCTCATTACAGGATGAAGGATCTTCTCATAATGAAATTGCAAATTACACTAAAATATCATAGGGATGAGATCCTGTGTGATTCGGAGGGACTTTAACACAAGATTCTAATATGAACAAGAAATGCTATTTGCAGACATGTTGAAATAAAGAAGACACAAATTTACCCAAGATTAATACATATTAATTCAAATTTGATTAGATTCATTAGCAGGGGAAAGTTTCTTTAAATAGTCTCAGAACTTTTCAATAGATGTACACTCGTAACCAACTTGCCATGATGAAATCTAAAACACAGGAAATTAACAGGTTTCTCATATGGTCTCTTAGGAAGATGGGATTTCTCAAAATTTCTCATAAAAATTCAACTCCCACCCTATTTGCAAGAGTATGCTCATTGCATTTATACAATTCACTCATTCAGTCATCCAAAATTTTCTCCCCAAAAAGAAGAATATTCGAGGAATCCTTTTCTTGTTACCAATTCATCTCAGAAAGTGACGTTTAAAAAATTACACCCGTAGCTACCAAGTGGACAAATCATGAACTAATCATGTTTCTCAGACCCTCGACTAATAACTGGGATGCCATGCCACAAATTTTTGACAGTCCTTATAATCATTATTTTATTCTGTCATGCAAGAAATCCCCATTTTAATCATTTTTTGTTGGTTTTGTATAGATGTATTTGATAGGAAATCCTTTTCACCCTTGAGAATACACCTTGAGAAAAGAGTTCCATCACATGGATTCCTACTTTCATGCCTCTAAGAAATGAGTGTCCGAGACACAGATTCAAAATAATCCACATACTTGTGCTGTGAGTCTGATTTGCAAGAAAAATAATGCATATTTACATCTCCAGGAGTCTTGGAGAAAAAATGGTGGCAAAATTAGATACAATGCACAAAAACCATTGATTCTCCCCTTTCTCAACTTTAGATTAGAGCCATCCATGTGTTTCCTTGGTGCAACTGCAAAGGTGAAGCACAGAGGAAAGTTTTCAAACAAGTGCAGACCTTCCACGTGCCCTGGGCCTAAGAAATTACCTTTTGGCCTTTGAAAAGTCTCAGTATTATAGGAGCTAGCAGAAGCCTCCATGTGTATCACTGGAATGATTTTGATATGGTGCCCAAAATTGGAGACCCTAAACAAGTGCAGGCTCACCACGTGTCTCAGTCTGAAAAAGTTCTTGAAAATTTTTAAGGACCTACGGAAGGTGTCACGTGCCTAGGGTCCGAGAGTGTTTCATCGGTTGTTGAAAATTCTAAGCAAGGGTAGAGTGAGTGGAAACTTCCACTTGACTCTATGGTTCTCTTTCAAAAATAAAATTTAGGGGCAGGTCCCTAAACATGCGGGGGCCCTCCATGTGTCCTATGCCTTGGAAAGTTGCTTTAACACTTTAAGTATAAAGAGGAGCCAATGGAAGCAACAAAATGTCTCCCTGGAGAAACTGCTAAGGTAGGACTCAGAGGTAGACCCTCAAATGAGCACCATCCTTCCACATGTCTATGGTCCAACAAAGCTACACCAGCCGCATGAAAAAAATGTCTAAGTCTGGGTAGGGCTAGCGGAAACCTCAATGTGTCTCCTTGGCGCAACTCCAAAGGTCAAACCAAGAGATGAATTTTCAAATCAACACAGTCCATCCACGTGGACAAGACTTGAATTGAAGTGGGCCTTAGAGTTTCAAAATTCCCTACCACGCCGCATCCAATCAGAAAGGACCACATTTCCATAGATGTTGAGATATAAACTGACGGGGAAAATACACCCGTCAAACCGTAAAATACAGGGAAATCACCATTTGCGCCTAAAAATGAATCTTTCCTTAAGGAAAAATAAGTTGGAAATGATATAAGGCCCAAATGTGATCCATGACCATGACCATGAACAAATGGTGTGGTTGTGAAATCAATGTTTTGTGATGTGGAAGCTTGTATTGTTATTATGAGTTGGATCCATCTTTCATTACATTGTGGTTGGGGCTTGGGGGCCAATGAGGAGGATAAATTCTCCTCCTCGTTGGATTTTTGGTTGGGTGGAGAGTGTTTCCTCTCCCCCCTTTTTTGTTGTGGATCAAGTGAAGCATCATGGAGATCTCTTTGGTGAAGTGAAAGTTGGAGAAATGTTGGTGTCCATAACAAATCCTTCCTTGTGAGAAAATCATGTTTAAAAGTTTAGTTATAGTTGTATTGTGAGAAAATAAGTTCTTTGCAGTAAAAGAAATGAGCTATGCTCAAGAAAAAAAGAAATTTCATTATCATTGTTGAAGTTATGGGGTAAAGAAAAGGACTTAAATAGACCAAATGAAGACAATAGGGTAAAGAAAATGACTAAATAAGAATTCATAAGGAATTTTAAGGTTAGTTTGGAACCCTAGGATCTAGTGACCACAATTGGATTGATCTAAGGGTTGAGGATCAACCCTACTATTGCTTAGTAGGAATGAATTTTATAAATGTTTTAAATAAATTTTAAAGGTATGTGTAGATGGGTGAATGGGGCCATTTAATTGTCTCAGTGTGGAAAGTCATTATTTAGTTTCTATTATGTTTTAGGAAATTAATGAAATGGAAATTAAAGCTATTAGGATAATGAAACTAAATAACTAAGTATACGGTTGATTATTTTGGGTTTGAATATTAGGTAAGAAGGAGAAAAATACATAACCCAGTAGATTAATTATGGCACCTTCCTAATTCATTTTAATTAATTTACCTTAGAACTAAATTAAGAATATTTAATCATTTAACTTAGACCTGGCTCTAGGATTTGACCCTAACATTGAAAATATAAACACCATTCCAATCTGGTGTAGACTCCCTAGGCTATCATTGCAATTTTGGGATGATGAAATCTTGCTAAACATTGCTAAATCCTTAGGTGCTCCGATCAGGATGGATGGGCCCATGAGAAACAGATCCAGACTTGATTTTGCTCGATTAGGCATTTTTTCTGAAATGGAGCAGGAGTTACTGGAACACATCATCTTGAAATATAAGTGTGGAATGTGGATCCAAAAAATCAAATTTTAAACATTTCATTTAAGGTGTAAGCAATGTCATCATATAGGACACTTCACCAAAAAATGTCCTAATAAAAGGAGATCTCTACAGAGGAGAACAAACACAAAAAGAAAGAACAACTTGAGGGTGATTTAGAAATGATAAAGGAAAACAAGGTTCTTGACATTGGAAGCTGGAGAGAAGAAAAATCCCCTAACAAGACTGAGTTTAACTACAATAAAAAGGAAAAAAGGGGGTTTTAGAACTTCAATAAGGAAACACCTGGTCTGGCATCCTAAAACCCCAGCGGAAACTTTGTATGGAGCACCAATTAGAAACAAAGAGGACTTAGAAAATCCTGTAAAGGTGACTATGGAGGTGGACGAAAAAGAAGGAACTGTGAAGATAAATATCATCCCTAAGGATCTAGCTCAGACTTTGGGAACTTCCAAATGACACTAAGGAAGCTGAGATAGATAAACTCTCTGTGCATCATTGAGGAAATATTGGAGAAGGATAACATGGGTTCGGAAGAAACATTGCAGAAAAACACTCCAAGGGGCGAAAGTAAAATATCAACAGATATACCTCCTTGCTTCAACAACAAATCAGTAGATATACATCTTAACAGATTTATTGATAGTAATTAGAGAGAGCAAGAGGAGGGAGAAGTAATGCCATTCAAGAAAGATGAGGAGCTAACTTCTGGATTCATAGAGGTCATCTAAAAAAAAGAGAGAATGAAAGGATTTGAAATGATCCCAGAATCACTCTACAGTGAAAAGAAAAAGAAAATGGACAACTGGGAAACTTCAACATCCAGAACTACTAGATCTTCTACTAGAAGACTAGTAGATTTTGGAAGTAGTTCTAAAAGAGGAAGGCCCTCAAAAAATACTCTTAGATCCAAGAGAACAGAGAAAGACATTACAGATGGCATTCAACGTCAATTGAGCCATCAGGAAATCCCAACTCCCACTCCTATTAAATGAAGATTATCTCTTGGAACATCTGAGGACTAAATGGAAACTCCAAATAGAGAATCATTAAGGAGTTACGAGATTCTAGTAGTCCTAGTATTTTGATTTTGCAGGAAACTAAGATGAAAGCTAAGATCCTTGAAATTAGTAAAAAGAGTTTCTGGGAAAACTCTGAAATGGCTGCGGTGGACTCTCAGGGAGCCTCTAGAGGTCTGGCTACTCTTTGGGATAAAAGAAACTGTACTGGTATGGTTCTTAATGCTAGCACTAATCATCTTGCTATTAAATTTCATGCTATTGAGAACAATGGTGAATGGATCCTTTCTAATATCTATGCCCCTAATACGGTTAGTGGGAGACGTAAACTATGGACTGATCTTAAGATCTTTAGAAACCAACATAGTACAGCCAACTGGCTTATCATGGGTGACTTTAATTCTCCTCTAAACCCAGGTGAAAAATATGGAGGAATCTCCAGATTTTCCACAGGTATGGAGGAATTTGCTGATTTTATTACTGATCTTAATCTCTTGGATGTGGATCTCCATGGGAATAAATACACTTGGAACAACAGAAGGTTGGGAAAATATCTTATCCAAGTTAGATTGGATAGAGCCCTAATTTCTACTAGTTGGATTCTCAATCAGGACTTCCACCTCTCTTCCATGCCAAGAATTGGTTCGGACCACAATCTGATTGCCTTAAAAATCTTCTCAATTGGACTAAGCCCATCAGAAGCTCAGTCAAATTTGAAAAGATGTGGATGGAGCATGATGACATCTATGAAAAAATTAAAGAGTGGTGGGTTTGGAATGGTGAAGGCACTGCTCAATTTAGATTGATTCAAAAGCTCAAAAATGTTAAAAAACAAGTTAAAATCTGGAATAAAAGAGTTTTTGGCAATGTGTTTGAAAAAAAAAAAGTTAAAACAAAAGCTCCAAGATCTGGAAATCAAAATGAATACAATGGGGAGATCTGTTGAAGACCAAACTGAGGAAAATAATATTCTTTCAGAGCTGCATACGATTTGTAGCAGAGAAGAATCCTTATGGAGACTAAAATCTAGGGCTATCTGGCTAAAAGAAGGAGATAAGAATACAAAGTTTTTCCATATGACCACTTTGAAGCACAAAGCTTGTAATAGGATTATGGAAGTGGCTAAAAGTAATGGCACTGTTATAAAAGATCCCAACAACATCAAAGAAGAAGCTCTCAATTTCTATAAAAAAACTTTTTAATGAAAGGAATATCATTACTGATGAGGCAATTTCTTTCATGTTGGAGGTTATTCCCCAAGACAAAATTGAGGAGTAGAGATTTAAAGATATCACTAAAGCTGTCACACTTGAAGAGCTGCAAAAAGCTGTGTTTACTTTAGAAGGTGACAAGGCTCCAGGCCCGGATGGTTTTTCCATTAATTTTTTCTAGAAATTTTGGGAAATATGTTCGGATGATCTTCTCAGAGCGGTGAATGAATTCTATAGAACTGGGGATATTTTGAAAGAGTTGAATAACACCCACATTGTGATTGCTCCAAAAAAAATGGATGCTAAAGACTTCAAATACTTCAGACCCATCAGCCTTGTGAATGTTATCTATAGAATTTTTACCAAAATCATTGCTACCAGGCTTCAATTTATTATGAATGATTTAATCTCAAGGCAGCAGAGTGGATTCATTAAAGGCAGGATTATCCAAGATGGAGTGATTATGGTTCATGAGACCATACACTCTATGGAGAATAATAAAAAAGTGAATATGGTCCTTAAGCTTGATATGAATAAAGCCTTTGACAAGGTCTCTTGGGTTTTTCTTGACAAAGTCTTAATTAAATTTGGTTTTCTGGATAAATTCAGAAAAATTATTAAGGCTTGCATCTCTACGGTCAAATTCTCAGTGGTGGTTAATGGTGAGCCAGTGGGATTTTTCACAAGCAGCAGAGGACTAAGGCAAGGGGACCCCATATCCCCCATGCTCTTCATTCTTATGGCAGACAGTCTTAGTAGAACAATTGGTAAAGCAGTCATTGACGGTCTTCTGAAAGGTTCAAAGCCCACTTCCATCAGCCAAGCAAATTCTCATCAATAATTTGCGGATGATACAATCCTTCTTTTATTGGCTTCCATCATTGAAGCTAAGGCTACCAAGGCTATTCTATAACTTTACGAATCTACTTCTGGGCAAGAGATCAATTATGATAAAAGCTCCATTTTCTTCTTCAACACTCCTAAGGAAAGACAACTTAAAATTGCAAAAATTTTGGGCTATAAAATAAGTGCACTTCTAGCCACTTACTTAGGACTCCCTCTTGGCACTAAAAAAGTTTCTAACAAGGTGTGGGATGATCTGTTGGTGAGATTTCAAAAAAAAATGGCTAGATGGAAAGGAGCCATTCTATCTAGTGCTAGTAAGTGCCTGCTCATAAAAATCACTCTTCAAAATCTGCCTATCTATATCATGTCTCTTTATAAGATCCCTTCTACCTTCAGAGAAAGAATTGAGAGGATTCAGAAAAAATTCTTATGGCAGGGCATGGAGGAGAAGTTTAAATATCACTTAGTTGCTTGGGATAAGGTTTGTACTCCAAAATCTATAGGGGGACTGGGCATAAAAGACATCAAGAAAATGAATGAGGCTCTTATTGTGAAAATGGGCTGGAGAATGCTATCAGAGAAGCAACCCTGGATTGAATTAATTAAGGCTAAATACCTTAATCAACAAGCAGTCTTTTCTTTTCTTCAAGATGAGCACCTTCCCTATGGTTCCATTTTTTGGGATAATTTAGTGAAGAGAAGAAATTTCATCAAACAAGGAAGTAAATGGAAAGTGGGAGATGGCTGTGATATAAAATTCTAGGATGATAACTAGTCCAATGGCAACCTTATGGATAGATTTGGTGTAGTCAAAGACAGTCTTGAAAAAAAGTATGGCACTAAAATCAAGGATTATATTGAAAGAAATGGAAAAAAAAAGAAATGGAAAAAAAAATTTGTGGATAGAGATGATCTGATCCAAACTATATCCTCCCTGCAAGATCAGTTGGATCTTATCCCCTTAAGTCAGCTGGATGTTAAGGATGAATTGGATGGAGAAATTCTATTGATGGGGGTCTGGTTATAATACTTTCTTTGACAATTCAAACTGAGTTTAAATGGAGTAGAATTTGGATGACTGGCTAACACCTAAAATTAACTTTTTCTTTGCTTGCTCTCAAGGGCAGAATTCTTACCACTGACAACCTGAGAAGAAAAGGTTTCATAATGCCTAATAGATTTCATCTATGTCAAAAAGTTTCTGAGGATATCAATCATTTGTTTATCCATTGTGATTATGCTACCAGAATATGGAGTTTTTCCCTCTCTAATTTTAAAGCTTTCTGGGTGGTTCCGAAGGAATTCAGTCAGCTCTGGACCCAATGGAGCCCACCCTATAAACATTGTGTTGTAAGAAGGCTCTAGAATTTGGTAATACCTCATGTTATTTGGAGGATATGGAAAGATAGAAATGATATTATCTTTAGAAATAGTAAACAGAATTTTAAGCTTAGTATTGGGAAAATTTCTAATGCTATTAAAGAGAATATTGCTAGATTTAAACCCCCCAAGAACAAGAGTTATCCAGAAAATGAAGAGCATATCTTGTCCCAATGGCAGATTGGAGCTGAAAATATCTAAAATAATTCTGGTAATAATATTGATAGATCTCTGATACATTGGAATCCTTCTAATCTTAACTGGTATAAGTTGAACTTTGATGGGGCCTCTAAGGGTAACCCTGGAATTGTAGTTCGGGGAGGAGTGATCCAGAGATCATAAAGGCAGTTTTGATTGCTATTTATGCTGGTAGAATGGGAATTCAAACTAATCATTTTGCTGAAGCATTATCCGCTTTATGGGGCCTTAAAATTGCTCAGACTCATAATATCCAAAATCTCATTCTGGAAGGAGACTCGCTTAATATCATTAATCATCTTAATTAGTGTTCACCTCCAAGTTAGAACATCAAGGACTTCATCTTGGAATCCATAAGTATTTTCCAAACCTTCAATAATATTCAGATCAAGCATACTTACCAGGAGGGTAACAAGGTGGCAGATGCATTGGCTAATTATGGCATAAATGTTAATCACATTATTTGGGATAATAGAGATCACATTCCTGAACAGATTCAAAACAACATACAAGCGGATACTTATCAGCATGTAAATTCAGGGTAAGATAAATGAGCATTTGGAGTGGGTCTTTAAGAATAAGACTCTCACACGTGTTGATATTAAAACAACACTCAAGTAGATCTTGATGGGAAATCAAGGTTATAGAAAGTATAATGATGACTTAAAGTGGATCTATATGAAGATTAAAGCCACACATGCGGGAAATATTGTGCCTATAACAACTTTTAAACAGGGTTTTACGGATTCTCAAGTCTGTAATAAGGATGATGATGATCTAGAGTGGGTTTCTAAGGGGACTTGAAGTTCACACATGTGGGTTTTCCCAGGTACATAGCAGCATTCATGCAGGCATTCATGGGAATAGCAACGGCTACATTATTCATCATTCACATCGCGTGAAAAAAAATAGAGAAAGGTGGACTGGTAACTGCGTCTACTATATAATTCCTTAGAGGGATTTTGAAAATTATATTTGTAAACACTTACGCATGGTGATAATGGGAGGTGCCCCTTGTCAGATCAAACCCAGCGAGGACCCGGAGTGGAAAAATAATGAAGAGCTTTGGAATCTTCTCAACTAGGGAGGCATCACAAATTTTATTGAGAAGATTCAGGGTCATGACCAAAGCATTTCCATGCATTTTGTGAAGGATTGGAAGGATCGCATAGTGGAATATGGTGGACAGAAAATTTTGATCAATGAAGAGTTAATAGCCGAAGCAACAGGCCTTGGCATGGATGGGTACCACTTTTTTAATAAAAGGATTGACAGGGCTACTGAGGAGAGGAAATTTGTTGAGGGTAATGAGAAACTAGTCTTTTTCATGGTGGGTCTGTAGGTTAGCTCTATCCCTCCGCCTTTTGATGAGGTCACCCGTATGATGGTGTGATACATCTCTTTGGAGGGGAGATTCGTCACTGTGCCCTCAAAGCATCTTGTGTTCCTCAATCTCTTCTGAATAAGTTTCACGGTATGTTTCCCTCATTATCTACTTAATTATCTTGAGTGCTCCATTTTGGAGTTCCAAAAGCATGCACGTGCGGTCCCTTTACATCAGGGTCTCATCTTCTTATTGCATAAGCTTTGTCTTCTTAGGTCTCCCGGCATCCCAACCTCCCCCATCTCTAGTTCCTTCTCTTACCCACACCGTTGTCGCTACCCCCATATCTTATCCTTCTATCCCCATCACCACTGTTATCAACCCTTTTCCTTCCTTCTCTGCTCCCTCCATCATCCCCCCCACCTCTACTCCCACCCCCTTCACCTCCACTTCGACCAGACCTATAACTAGGTCTTCTAAAAGATTGAACCTTGATACCCCTGTTTCGGGGAATGTTCCTCAGGATTTGGAAATTACTCATAACCTCCTACATATTAGTAGTACTGGTTCATAGGAGGCACACATTGAGAGCTCCAAAAAAAGGCTGGAAGCCTTAGAAACTGACATGTTACTGTTGAAAGAAGAAGTTAAAAAATTGGCAAAGCAAAAAGGTAAGAGGAAGAAGGAGGAGGAGGTTGATATTGATAATAAACAGGTTGAAGATATCTAAAAAAAATTGAACTCCTTGGACAACAGTCTAGGGAAAGCCAAGACTCGCCATGACCATAATATGGCTATTTTTAGTGCAATCGAATAATTTATTGAGCAACATGTCTGCAGCATCTCTAATCTCAGTGGAATACCAGCAACTCTTTGGGGCACGGAAAAGGAAAGCAAACAGACCATTCAACAGCTGGATGTTACTGACTCTACTCATATGACGACATTGGCTATGTTCACCTCTTGGCAGACTATCAAATCCAGAATCGACAAAGCCGCCAAGAAGTAATTGTGGATCTGTGCTACTCTTGTTGTCTTCCTTCGTGTTTTTTGTTATTTTTTGGCTACTCTTCTACAGTGTTCGAACTAGTTTGATGTTTTGGGGGTAACTACTCTTTGGTTACATTGAGTTTCTATGTCTCATCTGGATCTTGATCCTTTTTGTTATGATTTTCATTCCTATTCTGGCTTCTAGGCCCCTTTTGTATACAAGGGTATAGTCCCTTTCAAAAAACTATTTACCAATTATAAAAAAACCTTAGACCTAGCTCATCATTTGTAATGTATTGAGTAATGGAGAAAAATTAATTTAATGTACATTAGGGGTTTGACACTTTGTAACCTTTTAACTTTAAACAAAAAATAAATTCCGTAACTTTTGGGATAAGTGTTTAAGATTCTAATGTGTTCCTCGAACATCGTTTTTGTGGGTGTTACATTTGGTATCAAAGCCATGGGTTCAAATGTGTGACCCTTGGGCACACTAGAAAACATGAGACATGAACACGTAACCTAGCGCAAATTTGTTTTCTTTTAAACCTAGAAAACCACACTTTATGATAATTGTATAATATAGAAAACCTAGAAAAATAAAACAAGAACCTAAAAGGATGAACTAACTCTCGCCTTGTTCTCTGCAAGAGGCGTAGACCAGACGAGGAGTTTTAACACGTAGATCTAGATTTTCCACTGCCAGATTAAATTGTAGTGGCCATTTTATCTCAGATTTTACAGATGCTTCAAGATGTCAATGCCAATTTACGTGAAGGGTCATTAGGAGGACGACTTGATAGACATGATAGTGAGCCATCAGAGGAGGCTCGTGCACCTCCTTGTCACAGTGAGGAGCATAGTGCAGAGTACTCCCACATGGAGTTGGATAGGAAAGAGTCACCACAGATGGGACATGGAGAAAATATTTCAAGATATAGGGATAGATCTTAGAGCCCTAGGCAGAGCGAGGAACATGAAGAGAGACCTAGAGGTCCTCAGTCACCAGCTGCAGAACATATCAGGGAGATCTTGAAGCTACGACCATCTCACTATTTTAGAGATACAAGTGGTTTTAGGCAGAGGCTCAGTTAGTGAGATTGAGCAGATGCTTCAAGCTCTTCCCTTGTAATAGCAACATGAAGGCTCATGTTGCGATCCATCTTCTGAGGGATGGAGCAAGAGTCTGGTGGAGGACCGAGGAGTAGAAGATCCATGTTGACTCGGAGATAGTTACCTGGTAGCTATTTGAGGAGAAGTTCAGGAGCAGGTATTTACCTAGGAGGTTTATTCAACAGTGGATAGACGAGTTCCATGAACTCCGTCAAACATCTATGACTGTTACTAAGTATGAGAGTCAATTTCTTGACCTAGTCTAGTATGTCGACTATATGCAGGATGAGAAGGTACATATTCATAGGTTCATCAGGGGCCTGAATTTGGATTTTGGTGGTGCGGTATGCATTCACTTCCCACAGACCTTAGTAGAGGCCATGGAAAATTCCTATATTACAGAGGAGACAAGAGGAAATACGCAGCAGGCCAGGGATAAAGTTCGTAGGTGCATCTAGTAGATGCAAGATAGCCAGTTAAGGGGATCAGATCCTCCTCCTCATAGTGGCAAGGGTTCAATATAGTCTTCATTTCAGCCACCACAGTAGCCACCTCAGTAGTAACATCAGCAAACTCACCCACCTTACAAACCTCCTCAGAGGTTCGATGCACAGAGTGGGTGGAGTATGGGGCCTCCTCCTAGGGGTTTAATTAGGACACAGGGGGGACCGAGAGCTAAGTCAGTAGGAGCTCATCAGTAGAGAGCTCAACAGTCCATAGCTAGATCATCAAGATCCAAAGCACAAATCTCTAGGGTACCGGCTGGAGCTGCATTTCACTAGAGAGGACCAGGCAGTTGTTATGGTTGTGGTGTTGTTGGACATCGTTGGATAGAGTGCCCACAGAACCCTAGTAACAAGCATAAGATGTAGATTTCAGAGCCTACTATTGGCGACATGGGATGTAGTCATCGGATCTATGCAGTGATCAAGAAATGCCACATTGAGCACCAAAGTACCATGACAGATACAACAGGTAGTATTGGTGGTATTTCTACCTTTATATTGTTTGATTCTAATTCATCTGATTCATTTATTACACCTTCCTTAGTAGAGCGTTACATACTGGTGGTAGTTAGGTAGGGTATTAGTTGAGACGTTGAGATGGCTTCTGGTGCCAAGATTTCTGTAGAATCCTTAGTTAAGGAGTGTGTAGTGGATTTGGGAACCTTTACCACAACCTCAGATCTTTGTATCCTTATTTTGGGTTCTTATGGAGTCATCTTAGGCATGGAATGGTTATCTGCACATAGAGCTAGATTCAACTGTTACCATAAGACTATTTCATGTATAAATAATCTAGGAGTTGAGTTAATGATTACAAGTGTTAGGAGGATCATTTCCATATGCACCATCTTTGCTATGCATCTTAAGCGGTGTGTGTGATGAGGTTGTCAGATGTATGTTGTTATGGGTAGTGACAGATCTGAGGATGAGTCCAGTGGACCATCCCTTGATGACCATCTCATCTTGAGAGAGTTTTCTGATGTCTTTCTAGGGGAGCTACTAGGGTTACCTCCCCCACGTGAGATAGATTTTCACATAGATCTGGTTCCGAGTGTAGATTCTATCTCACAAGCACCTTATCGAATGACTACCCCTGAGCTCTGTGACCTTAAGTTGCAGTTTGATGTCCTTCTAGAGAAAGGCCTAATATATCCTAGTGTATCCCGTTGGGGGTGCACCAGTGATTTTTGTAAAGAAGGACAAATCTCGGTGGTTACGTATTGATTACCACCAGCTAAACAAAGTAACAATCAAGAATCATTATCCCCTTCTGTGCATTGATGATTTATTTGATCCGACAAAGGTGGCCACAATATTCTCCAAGATAGATCTTAATTCAAGGTATAATACGTTGAGGATAAAAAGAGGTATATATTCATAAGACTACCTTATGTATGAGATATGGCCATTATGAGTTCAGAGTGGTACCTTTTGGTTTGGAGAATACCTCCACAATGTTCATCAGCATCACGAATGGGGTTTTCAGGACATTTTCAGATCATTTTGTGCTCATCTTCCTTGATGAAATTTTGATTTACACACATACACGTGAGGAGCACATTAGCCATGTTCTTTAGTGTCTTCATGAGCAACATCTTTACGGGAACCTAGAGAAGTGTGCAGTATTTCGGACAAAGGTGCGGTATTTGGGTCACATATTTTTCTGGGGAAGGTATCGCAGTCGATCTGTCATCACCAATCTGGCACTATGATTATTCTTTACGGGTACTCCTCGTGCTATGATTATTTACTAATGCACAACTTTTAGTTTGGTGGATGGAATCTGGAAACACAACAACAAACATAACACAAGAATACCATAGACTATGATAAGAAGGAATGATGATAAATCTGAAATATAAGTGTAAATTATATTATCAACATGAAATTGTTAGAATCTCACCCATGAGATACTTCAAGTGTTACTAAATTCACTTTCCTTCCAACAATAACTATGGGAGAAACTTCACAATTACACCTCTTATTGGCTTTTTTAACACACCTTCAAAATGATGACTTCCTTACTCATACAATATTTCTCACTACTTCCTTCTATGCTAAATGAGGTGGGTGGCCTCTCTATTTATAGAGCTTCTAGGCTTATCCATTTTATCTCTAAGATAGGATAAGAAATCTACTCTGACGAATCATATTCCATACCTTAACTCTTATCTGTACATGTAAGCTTATCTTTTAAGATAAGATAAACCTTATAATTTCACATGGGTTCCACATTTTTAGACTTTTTACAAATAAAATACACAAAATATTTATGACCTCACTCCTTGTCCTTATTACCAATATAATATTTCTAATTCCTAATCATGTAGATCCTTCTTCTCTACTTATCTTAACTTTGACATTTTAACATTACCAGACCACTTACGACAAATATTTATTTTTTACCACAACATTCCTATTGTACTTTTGGACTATTACCGTACTATACATTATTGGTGGCATTGTACCAACAACATCGTTATCTTCTATTAGACACTAATACTAATTATACTTAACAACATCCTATTCCTAATACACACATTAATGAAATAGAAATTACGGAGGAAAATTTTAGTGTCGACATCTTCCCCCTTCCTAGCTTCTACTCTGTCCTCGAAGTAGACTATTCTGGTTCTTGGAAAATCTTTAACTTGTCGTGGTTGACCCATTTTGTAATGGGAGTGCCATCCAATTCCTCCAGTTGGTATGTACCATTTTCATGCACAACTGCTATTTTGTATACCCCCATCCATTTTGGAAGAAATTTTCTGTCTTCTTTTTTTTGTATCTGGAATCATATACTAGAACCAATTCATTCACATGAAATGGAAACAAATGGATCTTTTGATCAAAGTATTCCTTCTACTTCATTTTCTTCTTATAGCTTATATCCTTCGCTATTTCCCTCATTTCCTCTAGCAAATGAAGATGTACCAACCTTTCTTTTACTGAATCACTTTCATCCATCCTTTCACTTTTCATAACTCTCACTGTGGGAATATCAAACTCAATAGGAAGAACTGGATCAATGCCATAAGCCAACTGAAATGGGGAGTATCCTGTTGTTGACTTTGATGTTGCCCTATATTCCCACAATGTTGCATGAATCATTTTATCCCACTTATGTACCTGCAAGGCTGCATCTTTTGCCAGAATTTGACACAACAGAAAATTTGTTTGTTCCACCCATCCATTTGTGCTTGGCTTATATGTTGTTTCCTTCCTGTGCTTAATAGAAAACTTGTTGACTAGGGCTTCTACCATCTCATTAATGAAGTGGCTTCCTTGATATGTGACAATTTCTAATGGGCAACCAAAATTTGGTGATAATGTGTTCATATATGAACCTTGCCACTTCATCCATGGAAGTTTTTTTCAATGGCGTAGCTTCAACCCACTTGGTTAAATAATCTGTGGCAACTACAATATACTTATTTTGGCATGGGGTAGTTGGAAGTGGACCTACAATGTCTATTCCCCACTTTTCAAAGGGACCAAGTGGAAGAATAGGGCATAATGGAGCTGATGAAGTCTTACGGTTACCATGTGTTTGACAATAATTCTATTATTTTTCATAGAGATGCTACAAGTACTCTCCAATTCTTCTAAATTGTGGCAATAATTGTGGTAAAAAGGTCTTCTTTGTTGTAGTGGATGCATCTCATTTTATGAGATTTATTGTTATTACTATGACTCCTACATACCATAGGAAAAGAAAAAAATGTATGCATGTCAGTTCAATGAATTGGCATGAATTTTCAACTCGTAATCATGTTGAATTATTATTAAATAGATATTACAAAATTGATAATTATCCTTCTTATCTCCATGGTACATTTAATCAATAAACAAGGTAATAATACAATATCTATTGGAAAACAAATTTTAATACCCAAATTTAGAATAATAAAGTCAACTAAAAATGTCATAAGAAAAAAAGAGTTATTCATCATCACAATAATCAATACACAAAACAAGGTAGTAGTAGCATCTAATAATGGTTCAAATCTCAACATTAAATAAGATCATTTCAAAGTGAATTTTTTACTTAAACAAAATTCGTACATCATTACATGAATTAATACATATACAATTTAATTTGTTTCAGAATGGTCAATTCCCCATTATTACAACCTTTATATAGCTCTCAAAATAATTTAGTTAAATATTTCTTCCTATATGGAAGTAATTGTGGATCTGTGCTACTCTTGTTGTCTTCCTTCGTGTTTTTTGCTATTTTTTGGCTTCTCTTCTACAGTGTTTGAACTAGTTTGATGTTTTGGGGGTAACTACTCTTTGGTTACATTGAGTTTCTATGTCTCATCTGGATCTTGATCCTTTTTGTTATGATTTTCATTCCTATTCTGGCTTCTAGGCCCCTTTTGTATACAAGGGTATAGTCCCTTTCAAAAAACTATTTACCAATTATAAAAAAACCTTAGACCTAGCTCATCATTTGTAATGTATTGAGTAATGGAGAAAAATTAATTTAATGTACATTAGGGGTTTGACACTTTGTAACCTTTTAACTTTAAACAAAAAATAAATTCCGTAACTTTTGGGATAAGTGGATTTAAGATTCTAATGTTTTCCTCAAACATCGTTTTTGTGGGTGTTACATTTGGTATCAAAGCCATGGGTTCAAATGTGTGACCCTTGGGCACACTAGAAAACATGAGACATGAACACGTAACCTAGCGCAAATTTGTTTTCTTTTAAACCTAGAAAACCACACTTTATGATAATTGTATAATATAGAAAACCTAGAAAAATAAAACAAGAACCTAAAAGGATGAACTAACTCTCGCCTTGTTCTCTGCAAGAGGCGTAGACCAGACGAGGAGTTTTAACACGTAGATCTAGATTTTCCACTGCCAGATTAAATTGTAGTGGCCATTTTATCTCAGATTTTACAGATGCTTCAAGATGTCAATGCCAATTTACGTGAAGGGTCATTAGGAGGACGACTTGATAGACATGATAGTGAGCCATCAGAGGAGGCTCGTGCACCTCCTTGTCACAGTGAGGAGCATAGTGCAGAGTACTCCCACATGGAGTTGGATAGGAAAGAGTCACCACAGATGGGACATGGAGAAAATATTTCAAGATATAGGGATAGATCTTAGAGCCCTAGGCAGAGCGAGGAACATGAAGAGAGACCTAGAGGTCCTCAGTCACCAGCTGTAGAACATATCAGGGAGATCTTGAAGCTACGACCATCTCACTATTTTAGAGATACAAGTGGTTTTAGGTCAGAGGCTCAGTTAGTGAGATTGAGCAGATGCTTCAAGCTCTTCCCTTGTAATAGCAACATGAAGGCTCATGTTGCGATCCATCTTCTGAGGGATGGAGCAAGAGTCTGGTGGAGGACCGAGGAGTAGAAGATCCATGTTGACTCGGAGATAGTTACCTGGTAGCTATTTGAGGAGAAGTTCAGGAGCAGGTATTTACCTAGGAGGTTTATTCAACAGTGGATAGACGAGTTCCATGAACTCCGTCAAACATCTATGACTGTTACTAAGTATGAGAGTCAATTTCTTGACCTAGTCTAGTATGTCGACTATATGCAGGATGAGAAGGTACATATTCATAGGTTCATCAGGGGCCTGAATTTGGATTTTGGTGGTGCGGTATGCATTCACTTCCCACAGACCTTAGTCAGAGGCCATGGAAAATTCCTATATTACAGAGGAGACAAGAGGAAATACGCAGCAGGCCAGGGATAAAGTTCGTAGGTGCATCTAGTAGATGCAAGATAGCCAGTTAAGGGGATCAGATCCTCCTCCTCATAGTGGCAAGGGTTCAATATAGTCTTCATTTCAGCCACCACAGTAGCCACCTCAGTAGTAACATCAGCAAACTCACCCACCTTACAAACCTCCTCAGAGGTTCGATGCACAGAGTGGGTGGAGTATGGGGCCTCCTCCTAGGGGTTTAATTAGGACACAGGGGGGACCGAGAGCTAAGTCAGTAGGAGCTCATCAGTAGAGAGCTCAACAGTCCATAGCTAGATCATCAAGATCCAAAGCACAAATCTCTAGGGTACCGGCTGGAGCTGCATTTCACATTTGGAGAGGACCAGGCAGTTGTTATGGTTGTGGTGTTGTTGGACATCGTTAGATAGAGTGTCCACATAAACCCTAGTAACAAGCATAAGATGTAGATTTCAGAGCCTACTATTGGCGACATGGGATGTAGTCATCGGATCTATGCAGTGATCAAGAAATGCCACATTGAGCACCAAAGTACCATGACAGATACAACAGGTAGTATTGGTGGTATTTCTACCTTTATATTGTTTGATTCTAATTCATCTGATTCATTTATTACACCTTCCTTAGTAGAGCGTTACATACTGGTGGTAGTTAGGTAGGGTATTAGTTGAGACGTTGAGATGGCTTCTGGTGCCAAGATTTCTGTAGAATCCTTAGTTAAGGAGTGTGTAGTGGATTTGGGAACCTTTACCACAACCTCAGATCTTTGTATCCTTATTTTGGGTTCTTATGGAGTCATCTTAGGCATGGAATGGTTATCTGCACATAGAGCTAGATTCAACTGTTACCATAAGACTATTTCATGTATAAATAATCTAGGAGTTGAGTTAATGATTACAAGTGTTAGGAGGATCATTTCCATATGCACCATCTTTGCTATGCATCTTAAGCGGTGTGTGTGATGAGGTTGTCAGATGTATGTTGTTATGGGTAGTGACAGATCTGAGGATGAGTCCAGTGGACCATCCCTTGATGACCATCTCATCTTGAGAGAGTTTTCTGATGTCTTTCTAGGGGAGCTACTAGGGTTACCTCCCCCACGTGAGATAGATTTTCACATAGATCTGGTTCCGAGTGTAGATTCTATCTCACAAGCACCTTATCGAATGACTACCCCTGAGCTCTGTGACCTTAAGTTGCAGTTTGATGTCCTTCTAGAGAAAGGCCTAATATATCCTAGTGTATCCCGTTGGGGTGCACCAGTGATTTTTGTAAAGAAGGACAAATCTCGGTGGTTACGTATTGATTACCACCAGCTAAACAAAGTAACAATCAAGAATCATTATCCCCTTCTGTGCATTGATGATTTATTTGATCCGACAAAGGTGGCCACAATATTCTCCAAGATAGATCTTAATTCAAGGTATAATACGTTGAGGATAAAAAGAGGTATATATTCATAAGACTACCTTATGTATGAGATATGGCCATTATGAGTTCAGAGTGGTACCTTTTGGTTTGGAGAATACCTCCACAATGTTCATCAGCATCACGAATGGGGTTTTCAGGACATTTTCAGATCATTTTGTGCTCATCTTCCTTGATGAAATTTTGATTTACACACATACACGTGAGGAGCACATTAGCCATGTTCTTTAGTGTCTTCATGAGCAACATCTTTACGGGAACCTAGAGAAGTGTGCAGTATTTCGGACAAAGGTGCGGTATTTGGGTCACATATTTTTCTGGGGAAGGTATCGCAGTCGATCTGTCATCACCAATCTGGCACTATGATTATTCTTTACCAGGTACTCCTCGTGCTATGATTATTTACTAATGCACAACTTTTAGTTTGGTGGATGTAATCTGGAAACACAACAACAAACATAACACAAGAATACCATAGACTATGATAAGAAGGAATGATGATAAATCTGAAATATAAGTGTAAATTATAATATCAACATGAAATTGTTAGAATCTCACCCATGAGGATACTTCAAGTGTTACTAAATTCACTTTCCTTCCAACAATAACTATGGGAGAAACTTCACAATTACACCTCTTATTGGCTTTTTTAACACACCTTCAAAATGATGACTTCCTTTACAAACTCATACAATATTTCTCACTACTTCCTTCTATGCTAAATGAGGGGGATGGCCTCTCTATTTATAGAGCTTCTAGGCTTATCCATCTTATCTCTAAGATAGGATAAGACATCTACTCTGACGAATCATATTCCATACCTCAACTCTTATCTGTACATATAAGCTTATCTTTTAAGATAAGATAAACCTTATAATTTCACATGGGTTCCACATTTTTAGTCAACATGAAAATGGATGCACTTTTTACAAATAAAATACACAAAATATTTATGACCTCACTCCTTGTCCTTATTACCAATATAATATTTCTAATTCCTAATCATGTAGATCCTTCTTCTCTACTTATCTTAACTTTGACATTTTAACATTACCAGACCACTTACGACAAATATTTAGGTTTTTACCACAACATTCCTATTGTACTTTTGAATATTACCGTACTATACATTATTGGTGGCATTGTACCATGACAAATCGTTATCTTCTATTAGACACTAATACTAATTATACTTAACAGCATCCTATTCCTAATACACACATTAATGAAATAGAAATTACGGAGGAAAATTTTAGTGTCGACATCTTCCCCCTTCCTAGCTTCTACTCTGTCCTTGAAGTAGACTGATTCTGGTTCTTGGAAAATCTTTAACTTGTCATGGTTGACCCATTTTTTAATGGGAGTGCCATCCAATTCCTCCAGTTGGTATGTACCATTTTCATGCACAACTGCTATTTTGTATACAGAGAGCTCAGATATAGGCCCATCCATTTTGGAAGAAATTTTCTGTCTTCTTTTTTTTTGTATCTGGAATCATATACTAGAACCAATTCATTCACATGAAATGGAAACAAATGGATCTTTTGATCAAAGTATTCCTTCTACTTCATTTTCTTCTTATAGCTTATATCCTTCACTATTTCCCTCATTTCCTCTAGCAAATGAAGATGTACCAACCTTTCTTTTACTGAATCACTTTCATCCATCCCACTTTTCATAACTATCACTGTGGGAATATCAAACTCAATAGGAAGAACTGGATCAATGCCATAAGCCAACTGAAATGGGGAGTATCCTGTTGTTGACTTTGATGTTGCCCTATATTCCCACAATGTTGCATGAATCATTTTATCCCACTTATGTACCTGCAAATCTGCATCTTTTGCCAGAATTTGACACAACAGAAAATTTGTTTGTTCCACCCATCCATTTGTGCTTGGCTTATATGTTGTTTCCTTCCTGTGCTTAATAGAAAACTTGTTGACTAGGGCTTCTACCATCTCATTAATGAAGTGGCTTCCTTGATATGTACAATTTCTAATGGGCAACCAAATTTGGTGATAATGTGTTCATATATGAACCTTGCCACTTCATCCATGGAAGTTTTTTTCAATGGCGTAGCTTCAACCCACTTGGTTAAATATGTGTTAGGAAATAAGAGATAAAATATGTTGGAATTAACCCTTATTGGAATCACAACAATAGAAACTAATATGCAGAAAATATTACAGATCTCAAATAAAAGTATAGAATAAATAACACAACACAAAGAGACAGATTTAACGTGGTTCACCCAATTTGGGCTACGTCCATCCAAGAATCACTTGCTCAAATTTTATTACAAACCTCCAATCTCTCAATACAATACCCAGATCCATTTATGAGCTATGCTCATCAAACTCTACATAATTCACACTCGAATTCAAATACACATCTGCAATACTTGCTTGTAATCTTTCTATCATTTGCATAAGCACCATATAAATTGAATTCTTAAGCATAATTGATACAAAACCACTAGGGATTATTAAAACCAATGTTGCAAAAACTGTGGAAATATTAAAACAATGGCGTAAAAACCAACTACAATATACTTATTTTGGCGTGGGGTAGTTGGAAGTGGACCTACAATGTCTATTCCCCACTTTTCAAAGGGACCAAGTGGAAGAATAGGGCATAATGGAGCTGATGAAGTCTTACGGTTACCATGTGTTTGAAAAATATCACATGTCTTACAATAATTATAACAATCTTTAAAAAGAGTGGGCCAGTGATAACCTGCATCCAAGATCCTTCTTACTGTAAGTTGTCCAGAGAAGTGCCCTCCACATGTACCATTGTGGAATTCTTCTATCAGCTCCTTCCCTTGATCACGTCCAACTGCCCTCTTGTACTATCCATCAGGTCCTATTCGAAATAATACTCCATGCAGAATAGAATATGGACGAATGGCTTGAGTAATCTTTCTCTTAGTCTTTGCATCGGCACCATCAGGAAACTTGAATTCATTCAGATAATTCCAAATATCTATGTATTCACTAGGGATTGTGTCAAGGGATAACAATGCTGCATCGGGGAAATCATCATCATCACAAGATGATCCTAAACCATCATAGGCTCGAGAGAGTGCATCTGCATTGACATGCTTCTTTCCTGGCCTATCTATAATATCAAATTCAAATTCTTGTAGAAAAATTATCCATCTTGCTATCCTCCCTGATGGGTTAGGCTTATTTACAATATATTTTAGAGCCTGATGATCTGTTACAACTATAAATTTCTGCCCTAGCAAGTAATTTCTAAACTTCTTTACAGCAAAAATGATAGCTAGAGCCTCTTTTTCAGTTACAGTATAATTTACCTCAGCACTGCTCATTTGTCTGCTCCCAAAGTAAATTGGATGTTCATTCCCATTTTCATCCTTTTGGCTCAAAGTACTTCCTAGTGCTGCATCTGAGGCATCAGTGTACACAATGAATGGCTTGCTCCAATCTGGATTCTTTAAAACAGGTGAAGACACCAGGGCTTCCTTCAGTTGTCCAAAAGCTTCATGCGCCTTATTTCCTGGTTCATAAGTAACATCCTTCTTCAAGAACTGGGTTAGTGGCTGTGCAATCTTTGAGAAATTCTTGATGAACCTTCTATAGTAACCCACATGGCCTAAAAATGATCTCAACTTACTTCTATTCATAGGAAATGGTAACTCTTTGATTTTTGAAACTTTATCAGGATCAGTACCAATACCATCTCTGGATACAACATGCCCTAACAAAATGCCTTTAGAACATCCAAAGACACACTTTGTAGGGTTTAGTGAGGCTTGTGCTTCATCTAACCTTTGAAATGTTGTCTCCATCTGGTGCAGGTGGTCCATCTTGCTCCCATAGATGCAAAAATCATCCAGAAATACTCTGATGAAGTTCCCAATGTAGGGTTCAAACACCCTATTCATCAAACGCTGGAATGTTGCTGGAGCATTACACAACCCAAAAGGCATAACTCTATAAGCAAACGTTCCCCAAGGAGTGGTGAACGTGGTCTTCAGCTGATCTTTCTCTGCTATACGAACTTGGTTGTATCCGCTATATCCATCAGCAAAACTATAGCACTCCTGGCCAGCTACTTCGTCCAAGATCTGATCTGAGAATGGAAGAGGGTAATGATCCTTCTTTGTTGCCTTATTGAGCTTCCTATAATCAACACAAATGCGTAGCTTCCCATTCTTTTTTATTGAGATCACAATGGGAGAAACCCATTCTGAATTCTCCACAGCAAATATGAATCCTGCATCAAGCAACTTATCTATTTCTTCTTTTACAGTCTTGGAAAAATTAGGATTCATTCTATATGGCATTTGCTTTATGGGCTTAGCACCATCTACCAGCTCAATAGAATGTTCTACCCAACTTACTTGATGGAGTTCCTTGTAATCAAAAGTGAATATGTGTATGTACCTTCGAAAGAGCTGGAGGTAGGATTCCTTCTCACTCTCCATCACAACATCACCAATCTTTATTTGTTGGAGACGATCATCAATTTCTTCTTCAGATAATTTTATGGGGTCATGAGTTGGTGTGACTGAAAGGATATCCATGACTGAAACATCAACCTCACTTTCTTCATCTTCAGTGTCCACTTCACTGGTACTAGAGTAATCAGAGGATGTCCAATCATCAGTTTCATCACTTGAATCCACAGGTTCTGCCTTATGATGCCGAGGGATCACGTTTATCTTCACCCTCTCTCTACCACGTCCAAGTGTCATGAAGCCTTCATTCCAGTAGTTTCTTGCATGAACTCTCCTTAGCCATGGTCTTCCCAACAACATTGGGTATGCAACAGTACCATTTTTCATCACCTGAAATTCTACCACACATACAACACCCATAACAGATATTGCCACATTTGAAACTACACCTTCTGGTTTAGTTTTTCCCTTATTTAATGACCTTAACATAAGTGTTGAAGGGTGATCAATTTTTAAACCCAACATATTCATTACAGACTCGGTCATTACATTAACTGCAGCACCTCCATCAACTAAGACATCATGAATTGAAATACCATTACATAATACCTCAGCTTGTGGAGCATAGGGATCCACCTCTGCCTCCAAAACAGGGACCTCAACCTCCTTCCTTCGTCGAGCATTGAGTCCACTTCGCAGCTCCCGCCTCTTCTCAGAAGACATAGCCAAGAGTTGACCATATGTAATATTTGCAGGCCTTTTGGATAGATCTTCTAAGATGGAGTATGGTCCTTGCCCCTGTGAAATCAGAAAATCCTGCACACCCAACTTTCTTCTCCTATGTTTCTTACTAGTTTCTCCTTTCATCTTCTTAGGATCATTTCCATCTTGGTTATCTTTTTCTTTCTTTCTTTTTGTTACAAACACATCTACTTCATTATTTATGCTCTTATCTACTACATCAAAAGAATTCACAGGTGCTTTTCCTTTATCATTATCTCTTGTACCAGATGTAGAAGCTCTATCTGGACAATTATACTTATAATGACCCTTTTTATAACAACCATAACATACAACTTCAGAAATATTTCTTTTTGGACCTCTATCTCCTCCCTGAGAACTAAATTCTTTTCCTTGAAGAAGATTAATAGTTAACTGACCCATCTTTTTGAGCAGATCTTCATACTCAGTAGATGTACTAGGAGAAATATTTGTGCTCACCGAGAGTGGTTGTGGATTCTGGACCAAAGGTGCTGGTGTAGGCTCTACTTTAGCAACAATTTCTTTGGGCTCCTCTTCCATGCTTTCTTCTTGCCTTCTTGCAATCTCCTTTGCTTGTTCAATGGTAGCTGGGTGGTCATACTTCACTCGTTGTCTGATCTCTGGCTTCATCCCAAGAATGAAGTGCTTACAGAGGAGATTATCCATGCCATTCATCAACCCATCCGCTAATCCTTCCTTCCGGATCTGGGCATCGAGCTTCCTCCTTAGCTCTAGAACATGAGCATGATAATCCCTTATCTTCTCCTTCTCTCCTTGGGATAGCTTTGTGATATCGATCATGAGATCTGCATATTTCTGTTGTTCACCAAATTCTTCAAGAAAACTTTCAGTTAATAAATCCCATGAGTTTTTCACATTATCACCTAGTGTTTCAAACCACCTAAGGGCTGAACCATCCAAAAAGGTAGGAAAAAATTCAGTCCATTGTTCCCTTCTTATAAGGCCATTACAAATACAAGATCGTTTAAACTCTTGAATGAAAGAGGAAGCATCTTCATTAGATTGGGCTGAAAAAATAGGAATCTTCCCCATTTTCAAAAGTAACCACAGTGAAATACCAACCCACAAGTACAATCAACAAGACTTATGTGCACAAATAATTGGAATCACTATAATAGTAAAATAGAAATGACCACGGTAAACTATGGTAAAACTTGACTTACTGCGGTAAAAACTGACTTTACTGTGGTAAACACTATTCACAGTAAAAAGTGAAGTTACTGCGGTAAATACTATTCACGGTAAAAAGTGACTTTACTGCGGTAAATACTATTCACGTAAAAAGTGACTTTACATGGTAAATACTATTCACGGCAAAAATGACTTTACCATGGTAACTACTATGCACAGTAAAAACAAGGTTACCCTCCAATTGATTTTTGACTAAGTGGGAATATCTCTCCAGAAAATCCACCAACGAGGAATGGTCCCGGCAACGGAACCAAAATGTCATCACCAATCCGGCACTATGATAATTCTTCACCGGGAACTCCTCGTGCTATGATTATTTACTAATGCACAGCCTTTAGTTTGGTGGATGTAATCTGGAAACACAACAACAAACATAACACAAGAATACCATAGACTATGATAAGAAGGAATGATGATAAATCTGAAATATAAGTGTAAATTATAATATTAACATGAAATTGTTACAATCTCACCCATGAGGTACTTCAAGTGTTATTGACTTCACTTGCCTTCCAACAATAACTATGGGAGAAACTTCACAATTACACCTCTTAATGGCTTCTTTAACACACCTTCAAACTGATGGCTTCCTTTACACACTTACTCATACAATATTTCTCACTACTTCCTTCTATGCTAAATGAGGGGGGTGGCCTCTCTATTTATAGAACTTCCAGGCTTATCCATCTTATCTCTAAGATAGGATAAGAAATCCACTCTGACGAATCATATTCCATACCTTAACTCTTATCTGTACATGTAAGCTTATCTTTTAAGATAAGATAAACCTTATCATTTCACATGGGTTCCACATTTTTAGACTTTTTACAAATAAAATACACAAAATATTTATGACCTCACTCCTTGTCCTTATTACCAATATAATATTTCTAATTCCTAATCATGTAGACCCTACTTCTCTACTTACCCTAACTTTGACATTTTAACATTACCGGACCACTTACGACAAATATTTACTTTTTACCACAACATTCCTATTGTACTTTGACTATTACCGTACTATACATTATTGGCGGCGTCGTACTGGCAGCGCCGTTATCTTCTATCAGACGCTACTACTAATTATACTTAACAACATCCTATTCCTAATACATACATTAATGAAATATAAATTATGGAGGAAAATTTTAAATCATTAGTGTCGACAGATCCAGTGGTGCCTTGTGTTTGACGAATTCCGTCATGAGTTTGATGAATTTGATCATTATGACATTGAGGGCCAACACCCCAGGTACTTTGACCGAGGTCTTTACGGGAACCTGGAGAAGTGTGCTTTCTTTCATGAGGTGTAGTATTTGGGCCACATCATTTCTGGGGAAGGTATCACAGTATCCTTCCAAGATTCAGAGAGATTTGGATTGGCAGGACTTTTCTTCATGGGTTTAGTTATGTTTGACTTTTCCCAGGTTCACCCTTCATTCAGGGGAAAGGGAGAAGTTTTTTATGGTCAGATAGATGTGATCAGGCCTTCAGGAAACTAAAGGAATGCCTCATGACAATGCCTATTCTTGCAGTACCATACCTCAGGGTGATTTTTTTCATTTGCACAGATGCTTCTTTGACTTGAGGACTTGGAGGTGTGTTGATGTAAGAGGGAAGAGTAGTTGCTTTTGAGTCTTACAAACTCAAATATTATGAGCTCAATTATCATAACTCATGATCTTGAGCTTGTAGCAGTTGTGCATGCCTTGGTGCGGATGGAGGCACTTTCTTCTTGTTTGGAGATTTACACTTAAGACTGACCACTTGAGTCTTCACAACCTATTCATGTAGCCCAATCTCAATGCTCATCAGCAGTGTTGGATGGAGTTTATTTGTGAGTATGACATGGAGATAGAGCATGTGAAGGGGAAGGAGAATGTGGTTGCAGATGACCTGAGTAGATGGAGACATGTAGCTATGGCTACTTCAGTGGGTATAGATTTGTGGAGTAGGATTTTACAGCAGCTTCCTCATGACAGTTTCTACCTTGCAGCTAGAGTAGAGATTGAGTCTCAGAGACCCCTTGAGGGGAAATTTTTGATGGATTTTCATTAGATACAGATGGCATTCTCATACATAGAGGTGGATTTACGTTCCTAGAGATGCAGACTTGAGACATGAAATTTTGAAAGAGGCTCATTTTGCACCTTATTCATCCCATCTCGAGGTGAAGAAGATGCATGGAACTTTGAGCCAGTTGTACCATTGGAGAGGACTTCGAAGAGATGTGGCTCAGTTTGTGTCACACTTTTTAGAGTTTCAGAGGGTGAAGGCCAAGCATCAGCATCCAACTAACCTTCTCTTTCCTCATGCCATACCAGAGTGGAAATGGGACACCATTTCCATGGACTTCATAGTTGGGTTACCGACGTCGAGATACCACCATGACGCCATCATGGTCATGGTGGATAAATTGATGAAAGTGGCTCATTTTTTCTCCGATGAAGACCACCTACATAGCTAGCGCAGTGGCACAAGTATATCTTGATGATATTGTCGGATTGCACGGGATTCCATGGAAGATCATTTCGACTAAGATCCTTTGTACACTTCCATTTATGGATCACCATGCAGCTATGCTCTCAGGATGAAGATCAATTTCAGCACAACATATCACCCTGAGACAGATGGACAGACTGAGTGGGTGAATCAGATCTTAGAGGACATGCTTAGGATGTACGTTATGGATCATCAGTCAAGATGGGAGGAGTATTTGTACTTGGTGGAGTTTTCCTACAATAATAGTTTTCAGAGTTCGATAGGCATGGCTCCTTTTCAGGAACTATATGGTAGAGAGTGCAGGACACCTCTTAGTTGGGACAGGTTAGAGGACAAGGTTTCTCTTGGGCCATCTTTACTTATAGGATATGGAGCAGTAAGTTGTTATGATCAGGAAAAGATTGCAGAAGGCACATGACACAGAAGAAGTATGTAGATCAACATAGGACAGATCATATTTTTGAGGTGGGCACAAATGTGTTTCTTTGTGTCAGGCACATAAGATCCCTATCCATTATGGAAAAGGTTCTAAGCTTTCTCCTAGGTTTTTGGGTCCCTTTGAGATCTTGGAGCATATCGGTCCTTTGGCCTATCGTCTAGCATTGCCACCTAGCTTGTCTCACGTCCATGATGTGTTTCATGTTTTTTTACTTAGGAGATACTGCTAATCCTTCTCATATATTAGATTGGACCACATTTTAGGTGCAGGATCAAGGGAAGGTGATGGTGGAGCCCATCCATATTTTAGAGTGCAGGACCCTAGGCCTTCGAGGTAGAGAGATTGACCAGGTTCAGATTCAAGTGGGACATGTATGATGAGACGGCTTCTACATGGGAGGATGCTACATACTACGAGTTTAGTTTCCACACCTATTCCAATAGTGACTTCTAGGAGGAATTCGATTCTAAGGGGAGGGGGATGTAGTGCCCATTTCTCGTATACACTTTTTCTTTTGATTTTGATATTATTGACTATACTTATGGATATTTTGTATATTTTGTCTTAGCATGATGTTAGATGATAGAGATACTGAGACTATTCATTGGATTTGATTCATAGTATGATGTGTGTGGATTATTAGAGACATTTTATATTGATGATGATATACTTGTTGACATGTTTATATATTTATGACATGTGATATTTTCATCATATTGAGTAGACCTTAACAATTGAACTAATCTTGTGATCCTATTGATATTGATGAAATGTAGAATCAAGATGTTGTTAGAAATTGTAAATGATAATGTTAATTTCCTAGATGATGATTTGATTCATATGTAGATGATTGTGGATTTATATTGTATATTTTATCTTGGATGTTTTGATATGGCCATGAGGCCAAAGGAGGTATTATGTGTTTTGCAGGTAAACATATCACAACAAACAAAAGGGGGATTGGAGACCAACCACATTGGAATGCTAGATGAATTCAACAAGGGTCACCATGGCAACATGTATTTTGTTTCATGTGTTTGAATTATTGTTAGGGGGTCCCCATGGGGGGATTACCTCCAATTGTGACCAAGGGGTTTGTGTGTTGTTCTTTTATTTAGTTTTCTTTATTTAATTTTAGTATGTGATTTTATAGTGATGTAATTTCCTTATATTAATTATTTAAATTGTGTCTTAATTTAGTTAATTAATCATGTTATAAACTAATTAGGGATGTGCACAAAAGAATTCATTTATTAGATTTGATGGCTCTTTGGGTTTTTGTGTTGTAAGTTGAGTGCTTGTGATCTTGAGTGTTGTACACTCTACCCCTTCATGGAAATTCGGATTTGGCCTTAAGGGCCAATTTTGGAGGCTTGTGGGACAAGTTAAACTTGTCCCACACCTCTTAAATTACTATACCAACCCTACCTATGGATTGGGGGGTCAAAAATAGACCCCATTATGTGTTTTGTAAGTCAAAAAGTGACATTTATTGCACTTTTCTTACATGGGTTTTAAAGTTTTTCCTTAGGGGGTGTGGGCTTGGATTGTGTGTGTAAGAGGATTGTCATTACTCTCACCCACAATTTATGGTGCATAGGGGTTGAGGTTTGACTTATGAGGTGGAGTTGAGGATGAATGATGTGGCATCCTACATGGAGCCACCTCACCCTCCTCTCTCCCTTTTCTATTTATTCAAGTTCTTTTGCTTGTTTGGGGGTTACTTCATTCTTTTGTGCTCTTGCATTTTTTGGAGTTGGAGGATTTTGGAGTGCTTGTGGATTTTATTGAAGCTTGTTGGTGTTTTGGGCTTGAAGGAGCTTGGTGTGTGACTCTTGGATCAAGCTCTACCATGGAAAGGTAGGAGCTACACTCTTGTTAAATGTTTTCTTTTATATTGTGTATATGTATATGTTTTTGAGTGTTTTGGTATGCTTGTTGGGTGCTTGGGTAGATTTCCTAAGTGTGGTGTAGGAGGGGACTATGGGGATATTACATGTAGGGAGGCATAAGAGTTTATTTCATGTTTTGGAGGGAGTTGGGTTGGGTGCCTCACCTTGGACAAGAAATGCTTGCATTTCTTACTTTGTTTTTATGAGGGAGACATAAGAGATTGTAGGGATAAGAGAGCATAAGAGTATGTTGGAGGCATAAGAGGGTCTTAAGGGAGGCATAAGAGTTGTGTAGGGATTTTGAGATGTATATTGGAGGGTTTTAAGGTGGGCACCCATTTCCCATTGGGAGGCATAAGTGACCTCCCCATAGATTCTTGCTCCTTTGGATTTTGCATTTTGAAGCCTTGTATATTTTGTTGTTTCCTTCTTGTGGTTGTAGTTTGAGTTGTTAAGATTGTGTTTTGGAATGGTTGTGAAATTTTTGTATTGTGATGTGGAAGATTGTTTTGTTGCCATGAGTTGGATCCATTTTTCATTGCAATGTGGTTGGGGCTCGGGGGCCAATGAGGAGGATAGCTTCTCCTCCTCATTGGATTATTGGTTGGGTGGAGAGTGTTGCCTCTCCCCCCATTTTTTGTTGTTGATCAAGTGAAGCATGGTGGAGCTCTTGTTGGTGATGTGAAACTTGGAGCATTTGTTGGTGTCCAAAAGAAATCCTTCCTTGTGAGATAATATTGTTGTTATTCCCACTTAGGATGGAAGACTTGTAATATTGTATTTTTTTAAAGATAAATGTTGCATTATAAGTTGCATTATTATTTTGAGGAAATCTCATTGAAGAATTTATAAAATTTCCCTTTCTCCTAAATTGTAGTATGGAAAAAAAGAATCAAAATGGAAATCATGTTTAAAAGTTTATTTTAATTTGTATTGTGAGAAAAGATGTTCTTTTCATTAAAGTAAATGTATGCTCAAAAAAAAAGAAAGTTCATTATCATTGTTGAAGTTATAGTTTTGTGAAAAGAAAAGAAAGAATATAGAATATTGTAAATCATAGTAGATTTATTTGGAAAACTTGAATGTGATAAATAAATTATTAATATTTTTGAACAAATGGTTTAGTGGAAATGTTAGAAAGATGTGATAAATGAAGAAATTATTACATGTTGAAATGATGCATTTGTAGTAAGGACAAACAACAAAATTAGAAGTTAGATTTAGTTCTTTTCTACTCTTGAATTTTGAAAGAAAGTTTGTTGAACAAAATGAAAATGATTCTTGTAGTTGTTATTGTTGCTATTGAATTGGGAAATGCTTAAAATGAGTAAATTTTACTATGAAATGAATAGATGAATTGAATATTACGAATTGAAACTTTAGGCACATAAATTTAGGTTCAGAATGACTATTAAAGAACCCTAGTGACTTGTTTTTTTTACAAATATTAGTTTTGAAGGTTCTATTTCTAAGGAACATGACCGCCACCCTGAGCAGAGTGGAGGTCTTGTAACTGATACTCAAGCAAGGTGGCAGTGTAGACACTAAAATTAGGTCACACTCCCCTTTCGTCCCTCGACATATAAGTACCCTTTTTTTACATTTACCTATCCATGACCCGCTTCACCCCACTAATATTAATTTAATTAATTAAATTAAATTATTGATTTATCCTCACTATATTTATTATTTAAATAATATCTACACATGTAGTTCACTTAGACACCTCACCAAGCTAACTCAACCTAATACCTATTCTTAGAAAGTTACAATAACTAACTAAGACTTACCCAAACCCTAAAAATCAATTCCTACATTCCCTCTAATGACATTCCCACATGCTCACAAGAAGCTTTGAGTCTAATACATGGGATAACGACACGAGATCTAAGAAAATCAGGAGGATCTCCCTCATTTTAGTAAACCTAGGAAATCCCACCTTAACCGACATCGGTTACCCCTAACCGTCGCCGGTTAAGAAGGACCGCCATCAGTTACCCCTTTTAACCGAAAACAACCTTATTCTCAAGGTTGAAACTTGGAACTTGGAAGTTGGAAGAAAGAAATTTGATGAGAAAGAACACATATCAGAGAGATAACGCATCTTCAGAGAGCCAATTCCAACGAAAACTCACATCCAAGGAAGGAGATTGAGCATCTTCTCTTGCACAACCATCCCAGCGACGATCTGATCTATCCAAGCAAAGAGGAGTGTGCATGCAGCCCATGTAGATGATTTTCTTCAGTTGGTGATCACTTGCAGCCTTCAAACCCATCATCAGCACCTCCATCCTTTATACACATACCTTCAGGAATGAAATCCAAGTAATTATAACGTCATAATTCTCTAGTTTATTTCATTTCACAATTATTTTATCACTCGTTGTTTATCTTGCTCCCTATTGACATTCTCCAACATTTTCACCTCCATAGACTCATTAAAACCTTGCAAAAGCCTACTCCAGTCACCCAATCCCTTGTAATTAAGACCAACATGAAGTTAATCATTTGTGCAATCAAAAAGGAGACCAAAACCCTATTCTATGACATTTATAGATTTCACAGTAACCGGCGCCGATTATACCTAACCGCGGTCTGTCACCTGTGACCGATGCTGGTCTCTGTGTTTTCCCACATAGCCTTAAATAGAGACCTACCCACCTAATTTTACCTCACCCTCACTCACTTGTGACCTAAACATCGTTGACCTTTTTCAGACCTGCAGATACCCAGAACCAACCATTTGACCTTTGGATTCTATTATAGCTTAGCCTATTAGATTAGATCTATTTTATTATTGTGTTTTAAGTGAGATACCTATATAATTTTAAAATAAAAATAGTATTTAATTTTTTATAGTATTAATTTGTTTAAAATAGTGGACTGACAGCCATCTAGGAAGTATCATACTTCCTGGATCTAGCTCATGCTAGGTAGTTCACTACCCATATTGTTTAATTCCTTCTGGTGGTCTTATTTTCATTACAGGTAGTTCCTCCTAGCCAAAAGGAAGCTCTCATGGTCAGCTGTGGATTCACAAGTCATACACGTGCAACAACCCATCAATCGACATTTGAACATGTATTTCTCCTACGCCCGTTACCGTATCTGTTTCGTCAACCCTTCAAAAAAACAATCTAATAAAATGGTGAAACATTTTGGCAGACCCAGTGGGACCGATCCGGGGTTCCTTGCATTTCATTCATTCCTAGGAAAAAAATGTGTGTTTGTTTCCTTTCTAAAAGCGTACACACTAATTTTCTTCCTTGGTAATCCACATCTCTTCTTTCTATTTGCTCTAAAGGAAACTTTTCTTTTGGTGTAATTAAAAAGAATCATTTCTTCATGTTTTCTACATTGTAGTGAAAGAGCATCCCTCTTCCTCTTCGTCTTATTATGTCATCCAATTTCACATTTTCGATTTGGGTTTAAAAAAATTACATTCCATTCTGATTTATTGTATTAGCTCACATTAATTGAGGGAAACCTACATGCTATAGGTCATGACCATCTGATGATTGACAAACGAATCATAGAAAAGCACTTATATCCTTTTCTCTTTCTCTGAGTCTTACCAAACCACATAAAAATTCAAAATACATACATTCTTAAAAAACATATTACCTGGAAGAAGCTGTAGGCAATCATGACAATCACGACATAGTGGGCACCCAGCTCACTACTCTGTTGAGTCATACTTCAGAGCGAAGCCCGCCCCCACTATAACATACCTGAAACCATACCATTTAGATATCCTTCTTTGTAAGAAGCCATCCTCACCAAAAAATCTATTTCACAATTCATGTGTCAGTACCTAAATAGCATAAGCTAAACAAACATAATAGAAAGGGCACTCCTAGGATAGTATTTTCTTAGTGCTTCTGCTTGGCTTGTGTTTTGAGGTGAAAGATTACGCTCATCAATGAGTTTTTTGTTCATCCTTACATGCTCCTCATCAAATTTGGTGTATTCCGAATTCACCTGAGTGTTCCTGGGACATATCATCATCATTTCCAGAATTATGGGTCTGATTCCACATTAGATTTTAATTCACAACCACTTTCTTTCATCACTGTTTCAATTTCATAGTAATCATCATCGGTTACCTCTGACCACCATCGGTTAAACCAACCGACGGTTCCAGGTCCTTTTGCTAATCTACTCAAAAGGAAAGTTTCACTTCACTTTTTTTCCACTTTCCACAGTCTTTTTCACTGTCATTTTTCCCATTAACATTTTACACATCTTCAGATTTAGCATACCTGTCAGATTTTACCTTCTGCCTCACTATTTACTCACTATCCATTTTCTACAGTGACCGAAAATGGTTACCCATGACCCACACCAGTTTTCCCTAACTGACATCGGTTCACCTGTTTCACATTCCACCCACCCTTTGTTACTTCATCCATTTTTTATCACTAGATTCACCTGTTCCTGCTATTCTCTGTATCATTTACGGAGAAGCAGCCCTACCTGATCAATATTAGTTCACATGGTGTTGACCCGAAGACAAGAAAATTCCCTCATGTTCCATGTCAGTTGCCAACCACTCCCACCTAGTCCTTCACCACCTTCTACTTTATCACCAGCCATGGATCCCATCTAGCCTACTACCATCGCTACCAGAGATGAGGAGTTTGCATGAATCCTTTACCAGAACCCTGTTGCCTTGTAGTTTTACCTCTCCCACTCATCCACTCAAGACGCCTTAGGTTAGTTGATATATGGCATGCCCGTATCTATCCCCCCAACTCTCACACCCACTTCCTCTTTGGCCCCATCTAGATTCGTGCTACCTGCATCCACCTTACCCCCAGTCATTTCGAAATTAGGTTCTATACCCGCTATGACTGTCGCATCTGTTACCTCTGTGGTACCCATTAAATCCACCATACTCTCTACCACTACCCCAAACATAACCTCATCCACCCTTAATTTCTCATACATACCTATAGCTACATTCCCACCTCCAATGTCAGTGACCCGTGCCCCATTTCATAATGTAGTTATTTCCATTCCAAAATCATTAGCCCCTATTTCCACTAGGGTTACCACGACCCTTCCTCCCCCATATACATACTACCAACAACCACCTGTTTCATCTATTATTCATTACAGGTATGTACCCCCTATTTCATTACCTTATTCTCTACCACCTTACATGGCATCCCCATACAATGGAATGCCACCCCCATTAAATGCTTAAAACCAACCTCCTTACACTATAGGAGGTATCCAATCATCACAACCCACCAATGACCTGATTAAATTGATGTTGGATGAGATGCAGACACTAGAGGCATCAGTTTCTAGCTCCCGCAACACTCTCACCTATGATGAGATTTGCAACAAGCCTATTCACCCATCCATTCCCATCCGTTCATACCCTGTGGATTTGGAAATGCCTAAATTCAAACGATTCAATAGTAAGGAAAACCCACAACAACATTTGTGCTCGTTCAAACACAGGTATTATCTGATCCCTCATGATGATGCCATGCTTTTGAGAACTTTTCCCATGTCCCTCACTGGACTTGCATTAGATTGGTATAGTGGGTTACCCAAACACTCTATATTCTCATTCAATCAGGTAGCTCAAGATTTCTTAGATCATTTCTCTATTAATATCACCAAGAAGGTTACCACGACTGATCTATATTCCACATGTTAGTACGAGGATGAATCTATCGCAGATTTTGTCACTCGTTGGCATAGCCTAATCAATCAACTTACCTTCCAACTGCCACAAACTAAACTCATTGAGCTCTTCACACGAGCTTATGTCAGACATATCTCACCGACCTTGCAGGTCCAAACTTTCTTAACATTCGATGAGGCATTCACTATGGCACGAAAGTTAGAGATTCACGCCATCGATGAGAAGAAAATCCAATTAAAAAATAAGAATTCGACATGCAAGTTGAATGAAACCTCTTCTTCTTCCAAACCACTAACCAATTATTCAAAGGCTAAGGGTATCGCTAACGCATTGGTACTCAAGGCTAGCCCATCTCATCCATCCAATAAGGCCACACCCTCATCTAATCTATCACCTGTCCAAGATTTTTGATTCAGACAAGAGTAGCGAAAATATACCCCAATTGGGGAACCTTACTCTTATGTCTAAGAAAATCTTATCAAAGCTAGAGCCATCACCCTTCCACCATAAAACCACACACTATTTTTGACCCTGCTCGCCCCATGCCCATGTGGTATAAAGAGCATGATTTCTATAACTATCACCGAGTGAAGGGTCATAGTGATGGCAACTACATAAATTTCAAGAATATTATCCAAGAAATGCTCGAGAAAGGTGAGTTAACTATGGATAATCCCAATGCCACCCCCAACCAAAATCTACAAATATTCAAAAAAAAATTTCCCAATCATACCCCTTCATCCAATCAAACTGGTGAGACATCCACTCACAATACCCATACCCATGAGGTTCATGCAACCTTTAACGAGGTACCTGTCACCTCTCAAATACCTCACATCCCTTCCATAGAGGAAATCCTATCATGAAATCCTCCTTCCACATCTAAACCAACCTCCACCATTACTTCACCCACAGAGGAACACCTTTCATCTCCTACATCACCTACGGAGGGGTCTTCTACTAACATTAAGATCATCACACCCCTAGCTTCTCCACTTAGAGAACCTTTACCTACTGTACCTCCTCCACCCATAGAGGAGCACCCACTACCTCCTCCACCTGCAGAGGAGCACCCATTACCTCCTCTACCCACAGAGGAGAACCTATCCATTCCTCCACTTATAGAGGAACTCCCATCATCTCTTCTACCCATCATAGACCCAGTGGAGATACCTTTACCTATTGGAGATAATTCTCCATCATCTACCCAACATCTAACAGACCTACTTTCATCTCTCTTACCCACGGAAGCTAAAGCTGGCCAATTCGCCATCTCTAAGATGAATTTTATGGGAATTCCCATTAGGTCCTCACCAACTCCACCCACAGATGTGCCGTTCTCACATTTGGCTGATCACTTAGATTATGTGGATAGGGCTTTATTATGGGGGCGCCTCTTACTCTCTGTCTCAACACATATGCAAAGATCCCTCACTGATACCTCAACTATCTACCCAAACACATTTCGACCCATCAAACCAAATACAACTACTGCTGTCACAACCCCTTCCACGATGCCCATTAGCACTCACACCATACCCTTACCTATAACCTGACCTATACTTAAACCCAAACCCATACCCACAACATTTACCTCCACTAAACCTATTACCACTTTAGGGGTCACCCCGACCACAAGCCTTACTCATCCACCTATTAAAATGGATATAGATACATCCTCCAATGTCAATACCATGCCTACCCCGACAACCAAACCAAAGAAACAATCTCATCGGCCTCATACCCCGACTACACTAATCACACCTGCACTTGTCCCATCTGCCTTAAGACCATAATTTCCCAACATGGTCAAGCACCCTTCACCCATCCATAAACTAATAACACAACAACCCATTCCTTCCTCACAAACCTCTAACCTTCCCAGGCACACAACATGACTTATACCCTCACTTGCAATGTCTTTACCTCCAATACCTCAAATACCTTCAGCTATCGCTTTATTACCCACTACACTTCAGTCATTGTCCCTTACACCCAAAGTACAACCCGCGTCATCTACATTGACAACACCCCCGTTATCCCCATTGGTAACTCACCCTTTTCCTCCGTCTACTTTTCCTTCTAGACCTCATACACCCACATCACCTTTACCCAAGAAGGTGCAACCCAAAACAAAACCCCACTACCCCACAACAAGATAGTCAAAACAACCCCACACCCTCCTACCCATCCATCTACTGTACCCCTATCCAAACGAACCCGACCAATACCTCAAACCACAATGACACCTAAACCCATCACTTGACCTGTTCCTACTCTTCCAAAAACAATTCCCAGACAACCAACCACACGTACACCCAAACCCACATTCACTTCCCATTGTGATCCACTAGCAGGGTCCTATGCCAAAATTTTAACCAACCTCCTCAAGACTTCTGTTATCACATTACCACCACTCTGACCTTACAACCGCCTAAAACCCAAGCCAAAAGGGTTTGATGATACTAAAATCTGTGCATTCCATTGTGTGCTAGGGCATGATGTGGAGAACTACAAGGCCTTAAAAACCGTCCTTACCCAATTATGTCCAGTGGAAACCAACTTTGACAATGAAGACCTTCTTGACCAGGATCCTACTTCACCTACACCCATTCCCACACTGCTCACTCAACAACCACAACCTCTACCCTCACAGCTCCTAGAACCACACACAAAATTTGAACTTAACATGGTTCGCATCATAGAACTTGCCATGCCACCACCCAAATGTCATTGTGCCCAACTGACCTCACAGGGATTTTCTGCTCTAGTAGGTTTTTTCCCTTCATGTCGTTATACCACTTACCCTACACCTTTTCCATTTTCCAACTTCCCTCAAATCAACATGGTACATGTCACTACACATGTGTAGAAGGGCAAAGAAAAGGCAGCTAACCCACCAACCAATCCTATACCCAACATACCATCTGCACCCATACCTAAGATAACTATCCGTGGCCCCACATACACCATTTCTAATGGTGTCACACATCACACCATGATCAAACAACTACACCAATCATCCCTCAAAATTTCCTTATATAACCTCATCCAAACCTCAAAATCCCATCGTCAAGCTCTCATGGAGGTTCTTCAATCTATTAAGGTTTTACCTAATGACCCTACACCTGTAGCCTCCATCACCACACCCCATCATGTAGCATCTCTCACCAAATTACCACCATCCTCACCTCACCTTGTTCACCAAGTGGCCTCCCTTAGCTTCTCAGAGGAAGAGATCATGCAATACCAAAATGATGACCCAGACCTAGCCCTCTTCATCTCTGTCCACATTGATGACATATGGGTACACCATGTGATGATTGATGGAGGTGCTCGCATTAACATCATTTCATCCCATGCATTTACTCAAATGCGCATACCTGACAATTGCATGCACAAACATCCTTTCATGTTGTGTTCATTCAACGATGCTATCACCTCCACACTAGGCACTGTCATCCTTCACATTCGCGCGGGCTCCTACACTGTTCCAGAATTGTTTTATGTTTTGGAGGGGAATTCCAATATAACTTGTTGCTTGGTAGACCCTGGATCTGTGTCATGGGTTACGTTCCTTCCACTTTGCATCGTTGTGTAAAGTTTGAACATGAGGGACACACTTATACCATTCCAGCTGACCCATCACCTTTCAAAACATGCAACATGATTTACCGACCCAATGATGTGCTCATACCTGTCAAGCCATTTACCTCTGCAACCACTACCACTTCACCTACAACTCCACCTACTAGTATATCTGCTACTTTCACCACACACACCTCGTCTATTCCTACCTCTACTATAACCTCCATGGCTTACCCATTAGTTTCCCATATTGTTAACTCCCACTCTGCATCAACCTATGACACATCATCCATACCAGCTACCTATATACGAACAATTGATCCCTTGGAAGGTGTTTTTCAACACCTCACTCTGGGGGAGTACCACCTATATGGTGTCAACACATTCCTTACTTTGCATGAGTATGGAAGCCTTCACCAACACCCTCGCTATGATCACCGTATAGGAGAACACCTCCTTTATGGTCCTCCTCATCTTCATACTAGTCTCACCTATGGGGGACTTGATACTACCACCTACACACCTGAACCACCATCACAACCCCACCTACTTTCCACTGACTTCCAATCACTTACCAATCGTCATTTCACCCTCACCTTCCTGTACACCGCTGTGCGTGGATGGGTTTTGGTTTTGGCTTTTACGAGCAAGGCCGCCATACCATTATTCCATGTACCACCTGTAAACATAATGACCGTAGTGGTATCGGCTTCCTCGAACCTCTTACCAAACATGCCCAAATTGAACTCATTGCAGACCCTAGCCCTTCTCCACCTTCATCACCACCCTCACCGACGGAGTCGATGGATCCTGAATATATCCCTTCTAACTTTTTTTTTTCATAAACACCATTTCCTTGGGGCCTTTATCTTATCAACGGAAAGTCAAGGTCCCTTCCACTCTCCTGTTCCTGTATCCTGAGATGATTGATGACGACACACCTACCATTAACATTGTTCAATGTCAGGATGATGAATCCATACTCACCTACCTTGGTACAGAAGACTCATATATTCATCTGTCGTTACCTTCAGAGACACAAACCATGTTGAATGAATCGACTATCGAGATCAACATTCATACTCAGGATGACCCAAACATCCTAAAGATCAGACAATCTTTAGATGCTACTGAACAGGAAGCCATCACTTCTTTTCTTTGAGATCATAACCAAAATTTCGTTTGGTCTTACGCAGAAATGCCTGGTATTGACCCCACCATAGTGGTCCACAATATCGTAACCATTCCCGATGCCAAACCTATCAAAAAAAAGCTGAGGAAAATGCACCCTCACATTGCTCTTCTTATCAAAGAAGAACTTCAGTGCCTTCTTTCCGTTTCCTTCATCTTACCCATTGATTATCCTCGTTGGATTTCTAACATTGTCCCTATTACTAAAGTAATAGGGGGACTCCACATTTGCATGGACTTCCGAGACCTCAACCTCACCTTCCCGAAAGATGACTTTCCCTTGCCCGGTATTGATCTACTAGTTGACCTCACTGCTGGTCACAAGATGCTCTCACTCATGGATGGTTTCTCGGATTATAACCAAATTTTTCTTGCCCCGGAAGATCAGCACAAAACCACATTCATTACCCCTTGGGGAACCTTCTGCTATCAAGTCATGCCTTTTGGCCATAAAAATGTTGGTGCTACATATCAGCGTGCTATGACTTACATCTTCCATGATATCATGCATCGTATATTGGAAGATTATGTGGATGATCTCTTGGCCAAATCTAAACACCACGCTGAGCACCTCACTGTCCTCAAAACCATCTTTGACCGCCTCATTAAATATTGCATCCGCATTCAACCTAAAAAGTGTGTCTTCACAGTTCTCTCAGAAAATCTCCTGGGATTTATTGTTTCCCTCTGTTGTATAGAAGTTGACCCTGCTAAAGTCAAGGCCATTCTGGAAATTCCTTTGCCCACTAACCTTAAACAACTCCGTAGCCTGCAAGGTAAATTTCATTCCATTTTCCATTTCATTTCATAATTATCTGATCGGTGTCAACCATTTCATCATCTTCTTAGGAAGGATGTCTCCTTTAAATGGGATGATGATTGTCACAAAGCTTTAGGACCTCAAAAGCTTTAGGATCATTCGTTGGTGGCCATGCTCACTCATCACGATGAACAACACAAGGAGCAAGCATTTTATTACATAAGCCGTACTCTTTTGGACTATGAAACCTGATACAACCATCCAAAAAAGATTTGCTTAGCCTTAGTTTTTATTGCCACCAAACTTTGCCATTACCTACTTAACCAAAAAACCTATGTTGTGACCAACACCGATCCTTTACACTTCATATACGCCAAACCTTATCAAAATATTGACCTTGAATTTATTCACAAAAATCCCATCAAGGGCCAGCCTATCGCTGACCAACTGGGTGACACACCTATTGCCAAGGACCAACCCTCTAATTTTGACTTTCTTGATAAATCCACGAAGCCCTTTACCAAATGACACTATTCTTCAATGGTTCCAAGTGTTAGTGTGGGGGTGGGGCTAGTGTTATCCTCATTCCTCTAGATGGAGAACCCATGCCTTTTTCTTTCAAACTAAACCTTTAATGCACCAACAATATTGCCGAGTATGAAGCACTCGTACTAGGTCTCCAGGCCACCTATTCCCTAGATGTCAAATCAATCCACATCTTTGGTGATTCACAATTGGTTTTAAACCAAGTCAATGGTATGTACCAATGTTGTAACGAGATACTTCAAAAGTATAAACATCATTTAGACATAATTTTGACCATCTTTGATCGTTACACCCTTCAAACCAATCCATGTTCAACAAACAAATTTGTAGATACCATGGCCTGCTTAGCTTCCCAAATACCTGCTTCCCCTTTCGATTCCAAAATATTCGTCACCATACAACACTTCCATTCACCTTCTTATTTACCTCACGATGTTTACTCAATCGGAAATGACACCCCTGACTTGAGTGACCTTTGGTATAAACAATACTCCGACTACCTTTCCCTCTCTATCTTACCTCCTGATCTCACCTGTAACGGATAACACGCCTTCCTTAAAAAGGTCTCCCATTTCATCATCCTAGGGGGAATCCTCTATAAGCACAACTTTGATGGTATTCTCTTACGATGCCTCACAAGTTCTGAAATTACTTATACCATTAAGGAGGTTCATGATGGCATATGTGGAGGTCACTTTAGTGGCCTTGCTGTTGCTAAGCGTGTTCTTCACCTAGGCTATTACTGGCTGACCCTTAACCATGATTTTTGTAACTATGTAAAACACTATGTGAAATGCAAAAAAAATTCCAACCTTCATCATACACCCAGTCATGCCTTATAGGTCGCTTGTGACCTTTGGCCCTTCTCTCAATGGGGTTTGGATCTTGTCAGAGAAATCAATCCTCATTCTTCCCAACACCGTCAATGGATCATAACTACTACCGAATACTACACAAAATGGGTGGAGGCCATACCACTCATCTCCACGAAAGTCAAGAAAATATGTGAGTTCATTAACCATCACATCATTTGATACTTTTGTGTCCCTCTTCGCCTCATCACTAACAATGGAAAATAATTCAAAAACAAAACACAGCAAAAACTTTGCGACACCTTTGGCATTCAGCTTAGTTTCTCAAAACCTTATTACCCACAAACCAATGGCCAAGCCAAATCCACTAACAAAACCCTCAAAAAAATTATCATGAAAGTAGTTGAAAATACTAGGAGGGATTGGCATACACACATTTCTTTTTCCCTATGGGCATACCACACAAGTATTCACACTTCCACTGTGGCCACACCCTTTTTATTGGTCTATGGTACAGAGGTTGTTCTTCCTCTCAAAGTCCAGATCCCCTCACTCTACATTTCTCTCCATGACATGCTTACTGATGATGAATTTCGTCAGGACCACTTAGCACAACTAGAGTTATTAGACGAACGTCGTCTTAACACTCTAGATCACCTTCAAGTTTACCAATAATGTATCAAACGTGCTTATGAAAAATGTGTTCATGAATGAACCTTCCAAGTTAGTGACCTTGTCTTGAAAGAAAATCAACACGTAACCAAAGAAGAAAAAAGTAAACGGGGAAAATTCACTCCTAATTGGCTTGGACCATACATCGTAACTCATACCTATGGATCGGGTGCCTATCGTTTGTCCTCACTTAAGGGTAAACCCGAACCTGAGACCTTAACACATTGCATATTTTAGCATTCTATTGTTGAATCATTGTCCTACCTCACCCTTTGTCTCTTTACAGGCTCGTCCCTTGAGCTCTATCCACTCCATACACCTCCCCAGTGATTAAACAAGAATCATGTGATTACCTGTCACTTGTTATCTTCTCTTGAATATGTGTACCACGACGCTACACATAACATGATTCTCATGGATACTTTTTGTCTACCTTTAGATGAGATCCCATGGTCATTCCACCTCACTTTTTGAACAAGAGTCCTATCCTTCACCTTTGTCTTGTCCATGATTTGAAAGACCTCCAATAGGACCAAACTCCTTGAGTTAAACTTCTAATAAAAAAAGATGAGTCCCTCAAAAGGAAATATTTCTCTCGACCAAATTGCTACTATAAATAGACTGCTCCCTCGAAGGACAGCTATGTGAAGCTTTCAAAAAAATAAAAATGAGAGAAACCGAAGCTTCCTACATCGATCAGCTTCACGAAGACCTCAAGGAGTACCATATTATTTATCCCATATAGACTTCCCGCATCGACCAGTCTATCAAAACCAAAAAACTTTTAGTCATGGAATTTCCCATTGTGACCTCGGACCTCTTGCTCAAAAGACCTATCACTCAAAACATATAAAATTAACTACCTTTCACCCACCTTACCATTTCTACTCTCATTTCCTAAATTGCCTCAAGGGACATCTTGGAATTTTGACATTTGGTGATCCCGTGACTACTTTTACCCTACAACAGTTAATCATGCAATGCCTTTCAGGTCTTATGTTCATCACCCCCTTCAAGGTATGATCTACTCAGTATGATCCTACCCAATCAGGTGCCTTTATTGCCCCCCTCTTATCTTTTAACCATCTTTGTTTACATTTTGATTACCTTATATAGGACTTGGTTCTCGACGCTTACGTTTGAAGGTAATCCTCCCCTTTCGCTATAATCACCTTCACCTTCATCATTTTACATATAATCTACCCACACCTACTAAACCTAAACCCACAACATGCCCAAAAACCTACCAACTCATTATCATATTCTTCCCTAGCTCATGGGAGAACTACATCAGCCTGAGGTCCCTTTTCATTGGGACTATGTAAGCAACACTCCGAGGGCATGGGGCCCTTGGAGGTTAGCTCGACCATTCTCTATGCTAAAAAATTCATCAACCATGCCTAACTCACCATTTACCCCACATTTCACTTAGTTCCCCTTTTCTAACAAAATTGGAAACTAAGCCACATACAAAACAAGTTGTTTACAATTTTATACATTTGTTACACCTACCATCTCTCTATCATCACTATTCATAGATTATACAACATTTCACATATGACCCATTGTATCATTCATTGCAAACCATAATGAATCCTGCGTAAACCATCCTGACTAATCCATTCCTATAACCTGACTCATCCATGCCTAACTTACCTACACTGACCTGACTCCATCATGCCTAACTTACCTAATTTCAAACCACATCAAAGTAACAAATCCATATGTCATCTAACACAAGCCATAAAACCAATATCTCATAAACATATTAACACATCACAAAATACCATGAATCTCATCATATAAATCAATAACTGTGTATCTCAAAATACATGCATGTCTCATAATGGCCATCATCTCAAAAATGTCGGCACACAGGATGATATATAATACAAAATGTCATCGACATGAAGGCCGGTCTCATATATACACAAAGAATGAATGAATCAATACAAAAAATCTTCGGCACGCAGGCCGGTATATGCTCACAATATACAAAAAAATCAGTCGTACATCCTCATTGTCTTCGGCACATAGGATGACATATATATCAAATAATCATTAATATACATCAAAACTCAGGGTGGTTGCATATCAGACATCTCACCGGATGTCCTCCATCTTTGTTTCACCTACACCCTCAGCCTCCTGTATCCCTGCTGGCACATCACCTGGCTCTGGTTTCCGTGCACTGGTGGCCTCACCCTGATTGGGCCTTAGAGCTTGTGGACATATTGTTCTCTCCACACTATGTGTACAGGATCTCGTCCTCTCACTGGATGCCTATTATACCCTGTACTCTCTGTAAGAGAGGAAATCTATCCTAGCTGCCATGAGCTGGTCTTGATAGTATCGCACCTCACCTAGGGCATCCCGTAGCCTGGATATAGGCACGGTATGAGGTGGTCCCATAGGTCTCGGCCCCTGTACCTTCCCTACACTAGCCTGTGAATTAGAACCAGATCCATACGCCTATAGTGGTGTCCCTTGTCCCTATGCATGTATCTAGGCCTGTAAGACCCTAATCTATGCCTGGGCTGTGGCCAAATGGCCCTGTAATCCTACCACCTGAGCCTATAAGGCTGCCACCTAACCATCTCTATCTCCATCTCCTCCATCACCTTCACCCTCTCCCTCCACCATATGGGCCTGCAGACTGGTCACCTGTACCCATAGCTCCACTACCTCTACCTCTGACCCCTCTAGCTGTGTCTGTAATATACCTATCTACGTGATCAACATCGCTACCTGCTACTATAGGGTGTCTCTCTACACTGTCATGGTAGCTAAATCCGGCTACCCTGGTCTAGGTGGTATTGCTCATAACTAAGCCACCCATCACTACCTATACCTATCTGTGCATCTGACATCATCAATACGCCGATCCACTGGCTGGTCCTCCTCTCCTGTAGGCACTATAGGCTATGGTAGAGGGAGAGGCCTCTCCACGTCATATCTTCGATACTATGGGAAGGGCAGAGGAATATCCTTTACAAGCCCGAACTACCGTCGGACCCTGTCTACCGAGATCATCTCATCCTCCCTGGGACGATGACCCTGTATCCACCTCTCTAGCTAGAGCTCAGCTAGCTCCTCATGCATATGCCTATATGAGTGGAATCCCACATATGGCCTCTAGATAATGTCCACTCCAGACAACCCCTGCAATAACTACCGAAAATGGGCCACATCATATGTCAGCCTATCTAACCTTCACTCTTTTGCAACCAGCACCCGTCTCCTGTATCCCAACCACACACATCTCGGTGGGAATGCATCTACTCAGGGCATACCTATACGTCAAACACAAAATATGTGCTCATAGGCCCAGTAGTGAAGTATAAATGTACAACACAGGCTAAACCTGTGTAGCCGCCCATATGTCCACATCTCTGTAAATCTACACCAAGAATGCTGGTGCCCAGGAAAACTATGTCTCGTGTACCATCATGTCATAGAGCACCCCCATCAGTGATTGGGGAAAGCATCCACCCTGTGCATCAGGCAGTGCATAGAAGCACACTTCCTCCATCAATAAAACTACTAGCCTTGTCTCATCTAGATGGGCTAGGTATATCTCGCCATAGCTTAGAGTAACACTATAGAAGCTCAGAATGACACTATAGAAGCTCAGCTCCACCACCCCCTCGGCAAATACGGTCCCGATCAGCTCTTTTGAGGCCTCGAAGGAGATAGAGTATAGCTGGTCCCCTAATATGGGTAACCTCAAAATCCATAACACGTCCTCCAGGGTGATGGTCATCTCACCCATCGGAAGGTGGAACGTGTTGGTCACAGAGTCCCATCTATTGATGAGCATGACCATCAAACTAGGCTACTGAACAACATGTCGGTAGCACTGAATACCACTCAAGCCCACTACCTCCACGTGCTGTAGCTCCAACGGGCTCTCTAGGCCACGCAATATCACCAATAGTGGCGGAACCCTGTCTCGCATGTGTAACTGCGATCGACCCTGCATCCAATCCAAAGCACAACATTAATCTACCTTTTCCATGACCATATACATCACTTATCATTACCTACCACCCTATTTTACCTTACCCATCCTAACCACCTAACCTACATCATTTTTTGGACCCTTTTGCCTAAAATCTCGACTGGTGCGGGTTCATCCTAACTGATTCTAGTCACCCTTAAACTGGCATCAATCACCTATCTGGTGACCAATACCGGTTCAACTTGATTGACCATGGTTACCATATAACCGGCATTGGTCACCTATTGGGTGACCGATCCTGGTTCTACCTAGCCAATGCTGGCCAAGCTTGACTGACGCCGATCACTGTCACATAAAAATCCATGACTTCCCAAACCCCCCTTTTTTTGTAAACCCTCCCACCTATCCCTTTTACCCCACCTACACTGACCTACACTACCCCAAAACCCCTACCCACACCACCTATCAAATTTCCTACCCCTCCCCCCCTCTTTTTTGCCCATTTTCCCACCCACAAAATACACAAACCCACCCAAATCCAAAAATAAACAACTCTTACACCATCTACTCTATCTAAGAGTTAGGTGCTTACCTCGTCGCATTGCCGCCATCTCGATGGCATGTCTGGCCACTGTGTTAGTGGTCTACCCGATCCCTCTCCCACCCCTACCATCACTGAATATCTACCCACACACTCCAACCAATCTGAATCCCTCGTTAAGATCTCATGGACCCGCTACTAACCAACCCAACCACTGTCAACTCACCCTGCCAGCTCACTGTCCTGTAACCTTCGAGATCCTCTTCCACGTTTCTCTCTTTTCTTTTCCTTTTCTTCACTTTTCGTAATTCAAATGAATTTTTAAAAAATTTATACCCTACTAACTCGACCGACGTTGGTTTCCCCTTGATTGGCATCAGGTCTCATGCCCTACCTAAGTGTCGTCGGTTTTCCATATACCAACATCGGTTCATCCATGACCGCCATCGGTACCCTACATACCTACATATTGCCATTACATTTACCCATTTTACCCTACCTCTCTACCTTTCTCTTTACCCCATACACCTTTTTCCCAACCCATTAGCTTACCTCTTCCTCCCTCGTGACTTCCTACCTCCATTTGTCCTCCTTTGGGGACTCATTATTTTCCCTTTACCTCGGCCTTACCCGTTCCGTGACATAGATATTTTTACTTGGACCATCACTAGTGAAATTTGACCTCATGTGTTCACTATACCTTGTGGCACTGTTACCTATGTTGATTGACCTAATGACCTTACCTAGCCTATTTCCATGATTGTTTATCCTAACCCTACCTTTGGTGTACCGAAACATACCTAAATGTTCCTGTACCTAACCTACATTGTGTTTCCTGACCTTATCCTGTACCTTGGATATCGAATTCACTTCAACCTTGTTTGGATAAACCTATCGACCTTAGACGATGTAGAGTTTTCCTGCTCTTCAATCTGGTAGCGTGCTACAGTTTATACGTGTGTGTGCATTTGACTATTACTACCTTTGACCCTGACACATTACCTAGATCACCTCAAGTAGACCTTTCACCCCTTTTCCCCCCTATCCCCATTTTCCTTTTTTTCACATTTACCTTTTATCACACCACTCACCGCTTCAGCCTATTGCCTCGTCAGTTCCTGGTTTGAGGGGGATCACCTTCACCCTCACATGGGGCAACCACATCTTATTTTTGTTAGCATCGCTTACCAATACAAGCTACACAACAAAAAGGGGTAAAATGTAGACACTAAAATTAGGTCACACTCCCCTTTGGTCCCTCGACATATAAACACCCTTTATTACATTTACCTAGCCATGACCCCCTTCACCCCACTAATATTAATTTAAATTAAATTAATGCATTATCCTCACTATATTTATTATTTAAATATCTTATTTAAATAATATGTACACATATAGTTCACTTAGACACCTCACCAAGCTAACTCAACCTAAGACCTATTCTTAGCAAGTTACCATAACTAACTAAGACTTACCCAAACCCTAAAAATCAATGCCTACATTCCCTCTAACCACATTCCCGCATGCTCACAAGAGGCTCTGAGTCTAATACGCCAGATAATGACATGAGATCCAAGAAAATTAGGAGGATCTCCCTAAGTTTAGTAAACCTATGAAATCTCACCTTGAATGACGTCGGTTACACCTAATCATCACCAGTTAAGATGGACCACTGTCAATTACCCCTTTTAACCCAAAACAACCTTATTCTCAAGGTTAAAACTTGGATCTTGGAAGTAGGAAGCAAGAAAGTTGACAGGAAAGAACACATCTGAGAGAGATAACGCATCTTCAGAGAGCCAATTCCAGCAAGAATCACATCCAAGGAAGGAGATTGAGCATCTTCTCTTGACACAGCCATCCCAATCCACGATCTGATATTTATCCAAGTAAAGAGGAGTGTGCATGCAGCCCATGTATAATCTTTTCTTCAGTTAGTGATCACTTGTAGCCTTTAAACCCATCATCAACATCTCCATTCTTCACACACAAACCTTCATGAACGAAATCCAAGTAAGTACAACAACATACTTTCTGGTTTATTTCATTTCCCCATTACTTTATCACCCATTGTTTATCTTGATCCCTATTGACCTTCTCCAACATTTTCACCTCCATAGACTCATTAAAACCTTGCAAAAGCCTACTCCAATCACCCAATACCTCGTCCCGACCAACAAAAATCCTTTGTGTAATCACAAAGGATACCGAAAGCTTGGTCTGTGACATTTCTAGATCTCACAGTAATCGGTGCCAGTTATACCTAACCACGGTCGGTCACCCTTGACTGACCAACAACGGTCTCTGTGTTTTCACCATTTACATCTTTAAATAGAGACCTACCCACCTAATTTTACCTCACCCTCATTCACCATGTGACCTATTTGAGACCTTTATCAGACCTGCAGAACCCAAACCAACCATTTGACGTGTTTGGATTCTATTCTAACTTAGCCTGTTAGATTAGATCTATTTTCTTATTGTGTTTTTGGTGAGATACCTAAATCATTTTAAAATAACAATAGGATTTACTTTGTTTATGTGTCATTAATTTTTTAAAAAAGTGGACTGATTTAAGCCATCTAAGGAAGTATCATACTTCTCAAGTGATCTAGCTCACGCTAGGTAGTTCACTGCCCATATTGCCTTTAATTCTTTCTGGTGGTCTTGTTTTCATTACAGGTAGTTCCTCCTAGCCAAAAGGAAGCTCTCATGGTCAGCTGTGGATTTGGAAGTCATATGCGCACAACAACCCATCAATGCATGAACTATTTGAACAGGTATTCCTCCTACACCTGTTACCCTATCTACTTTTGTCAACACTTCAAAGAAACAATCTAAGAAAAAGGTGAATTATGTACTTGAGGCTGATAAAATTATTTCCCTGGTATGTTTATATCATATAATGAGATGGGAAAAAGTGTTATCAAAAGTATTATGATTCTATATTTTCTAGAAAAAAAAATAATTTATTCATCCTTACAAATTCTCATAAGTACGTGCACAATTCATTACATCATAGACAATTTTTTTCTATTGCTCATGGAATAAGCATTTAACTGAATAATATATCGATAAGAACTGGTTTTCTTTTTTTCCTAACATGCCTGAAAACCTATTCTATATTGCGAATCAAATGTATATGGGCTCCTAAATGCCAATTATATCGTCTTGAATTTGGGGAGGTGAGGTGTCCAAATAGGCATCAATTGTTTTTCAATATGCTAAATATCTACGTCCTGCATACTATGGATTCCCAAGTGAAAAATCCTTTAGTTCATTAATAACAATTATTAGTTCAGATCACAAATATTGGTGATTTAAACCACTTGCATAGGAGAGATATCCACATTTCTTCATATCCTTAACTAGTATGTTAGTATTAATCATCCAATATGTTTCAAATCTAACGTGGAAACCAAGATAGTACACGCAAAATCTTAGAGAATAACTAAGAAAATAAACCTGTCATCACATATTTTTCATAAAAATTCCAAGTGATGACATGACATAATTTATGCACAAAGCATAGCCCTAAGTAATTTCACTATTCTTCTATGCTTTAATCAAGGTGGTGGAGCCTTGTAGGTATCAATGTTTTTCTTTTACAAGGTATGGTGTAGAGGGAACCATAGGTATATTTAGAGGGGCTATCTGAAATCATGTTGACCTTTCAAACTATTGATCTTTTATGGAACCTTTGTTCGCTCCAACACACCCAACCTTGAAAAAAAAATCATGTGTTCCTTGCAATGATTTTACATTTGAATACTAATTAAGAAGGCTTCCAGAAAAAAATTTACACCCGGTACTTATATATGGAACTTTCCTAGGTGATTTATAATTAATTGAGCCTTAGAAGTAAATTAAGAATATTTAATCATTTAACTTAGACCTGGTTCATCCTTTGTAATGTAGGAAAACAGTAATGGTGAAAAATTAATTTAATGTACATTAGGGGTTATGACATGTCATTGTAAATTGGTTATCCAAAATTCGACCCCTCAAGGTAAATAGGGATAACTTGCATAAATTGAATTTGGTCACACTTATCAAGAACATTTGAAATGGATTGTAGGGAGTCCTACAATAAAATTTGGATATGATAGGTGTACCTCATTATAAACTCCCTTGTCTCAAGGAAAGAATTCAAAATGTGTTAAAAAGGAATACGTGAGGCTTAGATATTTAATCATTGTAGTCTGATGAATGCTGTCAATACCAACAATTTAAAAAATTATATCATTCCAGGTTTGGAGTGGATACAAAGGAGATCAGCTGAATCATATTACATATGTCCTAGGCCGCACAAGTTCAACAGGGACAAGTGGTTTTATGGGATCTTGATTGTAAAATCGCCACAGGTGACTGCATTCCTTTACTGAGTGGAAAAATCAAAAGTTTCCATCCCTTAGTCCATAGGGACATCTAGGACATCTAGTTGCTACAATGAAAAGGATTGATTTATCCAATTTTTCCACAAGTCATAGTTCATTAATGGGTGGTCTCGGACTTATTATGTGAACATGGGATATTTTTGTCAACATCAAAGATATGGGACCTTTTAAGTTGGTCTAAAATAACCATGTAAGAACCTTGCAAGTACTAAGGTAGAATCAAAGCCACAATGACCCATCAATGGCTCATAACTACAAAAGTGGAAGATGATATAGGTGCAACCACCCATAAGACATGAATTGGGTGGCTTGTCTCACGGTTTGAGTTACATTGTCATGGGACATGAGTTTCCTGAAACGTATACCAATTTTGCTCGAAATAGCCGCATAATACAAAGAAAAAGTCAATGTTTGACCCCTGAACTTCAAATGGCCATAACTTTAGGTTCTAAGCTGCTGATTTTCATAGAAATTTAACTTTCTTAATGAGATGGTGCTTGTCACATAATGCTCCAGACAATAAAATAAAGGAAATTTATTTCCAGTCAATTAATACGTTCAACTTCCATAACAAATGATAGAAAATGAGCTGGCAGACCCAAAATAAATGGAGTAAGAAGGGCATAACATTTTTCATTTCTCAATGGAATACACAAAAGTTGGTAACATTGGAATCTTTCCATATAATGCACAAAAACAAAGAAATTAATCGATTTAATGCCAAGGAAAGATAGAGATGCTTTGTTAAGCAAAAAATGATTCTAGAGTAAAAGATAATACTTTTAATTCATATGTTGGGAGTGCAATTAAGAGGCATGGTCATCATTCTTTCTCTGCTGCAGCACATGGGACAGTATGGGGAGCCTTTTTAAAGTAATGTATGACAAATCATTTCATTCATTTAATGCACTCTTATAAGTGGTTGAAGGATACAATTTTAGGATTTCCATTTTTTCCCTTCTCTTTTCTTTCTCTTTTTCTATAAATTGGAGTGATTTGGGCTCATTGTAAAGGAGGGTAGTTTTTGAACTATAGCAAAGCTCTGCCAAAATTGCTTTGTGAAGCCAGTGTGTTGCAGGCCCTTGTAGTGGACTCCTTTCATGGTGATCCAGGCCCTTATCTTGTAATAGACTGAACTGTGCATACCAGGAAGCAATAAAATACAAGTTTGTGGATGTATCTTCCCCTGCTGTGTTTTCTTGCATTCTTCTTTCCCTTTTATCTTTCTAACAAGAATATTGTGTCTATTATTATGTATCTTGCAGGGATTCATTATTGATTGTGAGAATGCTTCTGAATACTTTTGTGAATGCATTTTACTAGATTATGGTGAACTGTGGATATCACCATCTTCTAGTGTGCATTTTACCTCTGTATTTCACACATTTGGAGATTACTCTCACACCCCCCCTTTTCTGGTGTATCACCGCTTTAGTGTAGGCTTTACAATTTTCATGTAATCTCTCTGAAGGATGGTTGGTCCCTTGGAAATTTAGATTAGAAACAGTTAGCTTACCCTGCATTAGAGTAAATTGTGGCAGGTAGTTTAGGAGCAAGACAAACCAGCATTTCTCTGGAGGTCTGTCTCAAGTAACAAGTCCCACAACTTGGAGATAGTACTCAATGTTATCCAATCACACTAGATGCTTAGAGTGATCAAACTAGAAATTTGATCAACATCCAGGGGTGCTGTGATTCGGTGATAACAGAAGGTCCTCCATGGAGCATTGATCAAATCCTGACACCCTGATGTAAGAGAATGTTGCAAACTAAATGAAGTATGAACCATACCTCATGCACTAAGGTAGTGGCTAACCCATGATCCCTGACATCCTCAAATATTCTTATTTCCCTCAACTAACTTGACTACATACACTGTGAATGTTTCCTTTACTAAGAATTTTTTTGTTTAATTTATTTCAAGACCAATTGTAGGTATTTATTGAATGTAGGAGCATTTTGGGAGACATTCTTAGCAGGTGTCAAGCCCTTGAACAGTCTTGTGTTTTCCAAGGTATAGAAAAGGAATGAGATCATTAAGAATTTCTTAGAAGAAGGGATATGAAGCAATTGATGGTGTAAGTTTTCACAGATGAGCTTCCCCCGATTAATCACTTGCTTTCCTTTGAGGGCTGTGAGGATGAAAAGTTCCATCTAGTCATGGAAAATATTCGTGTTCTCTTCTCCCATTAATCGACTTAAGAGAATGATGGAATTGGAGAACACTTCATGGAACTCACTGTAGGAAAGAGTCTTTGATGTATGAGAGTGATTTATTTCATGGTTCAACCATGAGCCAAGGGCAAGGCCTTGAAGATAGGACTCAATATTGGACTATTAAGAAGATGAAAATTATTTGGTGATCACAACCATATATTTTTTAGTTGGGATTTTCCTTCCTTGAGATATGGCCCTTACAGTGAGCACAACTAAGATTGAATTATCGTAAGCTTTTATTGTCCTGGTGTTTAGTTCCTAATGTTGGGAACATGCCACACTAACTTAATGTTCTGTAAGGACATGGCATGATAACTTGCTGCATACATTCCACTGGAAAATATATTTTCCTCAACAGGTGGCATGATAACTTGCTGCATACATTCCACTGGAAAATATATTTTCCTCAAAAGGTTGTCTTGGTCAGCCCAACATTATGTTCTTGATCTCTTCTAGGTCCATGTGAGCAACATTGTTATCACCCACACTCAGGAACTCTGATGTGAGAGTTGAAACATGCTCTAGGCCAGTGAATTTAAAATTTATGATGATAAAAAATAGTGATATGAGTCATCATAGAGGTGATAACAACTTCTTGCACTTGAAACAAAAACTTTTTGTTTTCATACACTGGGCTTCAAGAGTTACTATTTTGAGCAAGATTATTATTTTTGTCCTAATATCATCACTGCGGGGTTCTAACCTTTTTTGAAGTGTGTTCACAGATGTTTCATTACCTATTTGAAGTAATTTGTTTTTTTTTTTGTTTTTTTCTTTGTTGTTTTTTTTCAAAATTGTTTTTCACTTTTTTGGCTTGTGTACCCTAGTTTTGCATTTCGGTGATGTTCAGTGTTTGCTTCTTTAGAGGTTTTTACTGTTTTGGGAAAATTCTATAAATAGTAAGTACCATGTTTTTACTATTTTATGAGAGAAAATTAGATAATTTGAATAGTAATGTATAACCTAATGATCACTTGCTATTTATTAGAATTCAGTATGATCCAATGACTAGTTCGATGAAAAATCACCGTATTTGTTATGGGATTTTTTTCAGGATGCTCCGTGACAAGTTTCAGCTCTATCAAGCCTGCTTCTTGGACCAACGGAAAATTACAAAAGAAGTGTTTAGGGAACAAAATTTCAAATGGCTTCCATAAATAATATGGTAAAACTCTATAATTGTTTTTTATTTCAGCATCAAGGTACTTGGGAGAGGAATATATGCTTCAAGTTTCACTGCATTCTGCCTTTGGTTTTACAAGATACGAGTATTTCTTCATAGAGGAATTACTTATGAGAGTTTCTGGAAAAAAAATCCAGCATGATAACAGATGGAAAAACAAGGTTTATGGTGTCATATGGGTGGAGAGTCTGGATATGGAAGCAATAATGGGAATAAAAAGGTAAAATCTGATAGCAAGGGTTTCTTGTGTGCACGCACGAGAATAAATGGAAGAAGTGGAATAGTAGTTAAAACCTCTATAAAGGTAAAATCTGATAGCAAGGGTTTCTTGCACGAGAATAAATGGAAGAAGTGGAAAGTAGTTCTTGATATACTTAAAATCTTCTTCAACTTGAGAATGGGCACACATTTTTTCCCAACCATCATAATTTTTTTTATAGTTGGTGTAAAATTTTTTACCCCTTTCCCATTGGTCCACGTGTCACTTCGTGATTTATTGAGGTGAAAGAATGAGGGGGCTGGAAAAGGCTTCTTAGCAACTTCCGGGGTCATGTGGGTAACTACGGGATAAGATTTAAGGAGTGTGCATTTTTTGCAATGCTCCAACCATCCCAAATGTTCATGGGATCAGTTGTTCATAACAATTGCCCCTTGCTATTTTTTCTACATTGGCATCTGTGGTTAGATTTGACCAGCTGTTATTCTAGATCAAACGGTGCACATAGGAAAACTAGGAAGTTGGATTGGGCAATAGATATTCGTGGTTTAATGTTCTCATTGTTTAATTGACATGTATTTTCCTTTTTATAAGTATTATTTTGAACTAACAATCCCTCTAATTCAAGAACAAGAAAATGATTCTTTGGCAACACTGCTAAAAAAATTGAAACTTAATTATTAACTTCTATATATTGGGGGAAAACATGACTGAATAATTGGGCATACAAAGTTCTTTTTACCACATTTATTTACATATGAAATTGAATGAATGTAGATTCTCTCAAGCTTATCTGCACAAATAATTAGAATTATGAATACCTTTATAAAATTGATTAAAACCTAATATTGAAATAGAATTTTTCTTAATCAATGTTTTGAAAAAAGTATTCGATACTTGAATATCTTGAAAACTTTAATAAATGATGAGACCATGTTTGATCTAGTTTCTAGTAATAATCTCCATGAAGATATGCATTTTTTCATCCAAAACTTCATGTTGAGCTACCATGAATCACTTCATGTTTTTCTCAAGGAATAATATCTTGCACTGCTAATGGACTTCAACCTCAAGGCTTGTGTTTAGACCTCCTGATACATGTGTTTTGTTCTCCACTCATAATTCTTTGTAAGGGCTCAAAAATTGCTGCCAATAAACAAAAATACTCAGAATGTAAAGTAAAGATTGTAAAGAATGGATAGTTGTCCATTCTTAGTTAAATAAAAGGCAGTTTGCCTATTCTTAGGAAGACTTAGATAATTTTAACCTTTCTTAAGTTCTCATTTAGAGATTCATTGAAGAAGAATTTGTTACATAAGAACTTGCATCTGCCCATGAACTTGATATCCATAAATAACCTATGGATAAGATGACATATTACACATTGGACTACTTGTAAGTGATGTAGGACTAAATTTTTTTCAGGATCTCTCGCCAGGAGGGTCAAGAATGACCGTAGACTTTAAATACTACAGTTGGATATTTTCCGAATGAAGTATAATTTTCCTATAGGTATAACACCTCATTAAACAATGACAATGGGAATATGACCATTATGTACATTCTAATACTACCATTATTGAATTTAATCATGTATAATACCTCTGTAATGGTTGTATAATGGTGAAACTTCCCAGTTCTGCACTATACAAACTTAATATTGTCAATGCCTTATGGTCATTTTCCCATTTTTATAAGGGTCATTCCCCATGTTCATATTCTTAAGAACATACATTTTCCCATTCAAGATAAAAATGTTTTAATAATTTATAGAGGTATTCAAATGATTATGTTCAATCTTGTATTTAATGTGCAAATTCTTATTCTTCTATAGGAATCATAGAGGAAGAATATATGATTGTTATATGAGAACATGTATACACCCATTTAATACAAGAAATATTGAACTTAATCATTTTAACACCTATATTAAGGAATTGGTAAAAAAAATTATTTGGAGAGCAAGCTTATCCATGCAATAGTGTAAATATTATTGGGAATTAATATTTTCAAAGGCATTGGAGTTCTTGGGGATGGTAAGATTCACCATGATCCTATTGCAAGTGATTTATTTGTTTGATTATTGTTTATTCTTATGCTTTTGGGATCTATCTATGTTGGACTATTTCATCTTGTGAAGAAAAAGATATCAAGGAAATTTCCTATAAACACCAATACATTCATAGGCATGATTGTTTCTAAATATTCCCATGAAGAATATCATCTATTTTTCTTTCCCTTTCAAGTTGAACAAATTCCCATTGTAAAAAAGTAAAATTTTTAACTTTTCATGTTTTAGAAAGGGAAGTTGTGCATTCTCACAACTTTACCTTTTTTTAGAACGCGATGTTTTGCATTCTAAAAACCATTATAGATAGAGAATATTGCTTTTGTAAGAATGTGTATAATTGACAAAAGCTAGTTCTCATACAAATAAAAAATATTTTGTTTTAGAATGGTAAGTTGTGTGTTCCTACATCATTTAAAGATAGATAATATTACTTGTGTAAGAAAGTTTATAATGTACACAAGCCCATTCTATTAAAAACAAATATTTTTTGTATTGTACTTATTTATAATTTAATTATACTAGCTAGACTATCCTTGACAAAGAAAATCATGCACAACATACCCTCAAGAGTGATAAGGCCTTACGTAGTTCTTGTTAGTGCAGAATAACAACACCCCCAAATGTCCTGAGTCTGAAATGGGGCATCCGGTGTGATTGCACAACATTGTCCAGACCATATCTCAAGCTGTGGGACTTGTAAAACTTGATATGGACCTCCAAAGAAAGCCGGTTCTTTCTTCCTAATCTTCCTACCACAAGATTCTCTAGTGTAGGTAGAATCTATTCTAATCCTAATCTAACCATTCCAAGGAGACATGGAGAGAGAGAGAGGGATAAAGAGAGCCTAGACTAAGCAGTAATACAACAGAAAAGGAAGTGGCTGATCAACCATCCAGCTGCCTGAAGTGGACAGAGGTGAACAAAGGATAGGGTGGACAAGATGCACCACAGATGAAAGGTAGACTCACATAGAACACCATTCTAAGACCCATTAAGCACAACTCCTAGAACCTGCAATAAACATCAAAGTATGCATAGTATACCTGTTATCTCAATTTTTCCCCTGGTAGAATTGATCCATCATGACCCTATGTGGAAGAAAATCCAAGGGATGGTTTTGGTGTTTGAGCCCACGTTTCAAATCCAACAAATAGGTTACAGGTGGGCTCTACAATGCAGTAGTAGGGTTGGGGAAGAGAAAATAGTGTCAAAGAAAAAATAGAGGTTCAAAAGAGAGGAATGGGGAAAGGCTCAAAGGCTTTGGGCTTCAAAAAGGATTTAGAGCTAGCCTAAAATGACTACGTATAGAGAGACTCAACAGAATCTTCCAAATGTCCAAACAACACCTTTAAGGGTTAAGGTAAAAAATGGAGACTCAAACAAGCACCAAGCCTCCACGTGTCCCAGGACCCCAAAAGTTGAGGTTATTGAAAAGCAGAGTCAAAGGTGCCAAGTGTCTAAAAATTCAAAAAAGGATAAAGAGTTGAGACTAAAAGCCCTCCACGTGACTAAGTATAGAGTGACTTAGTGGAGAGCCGGCCAATGTGTCTAAATAGGACAGGTGGAAGGCCTTCAAGGTCTCGATGCCAAAGTAAAATCCTGGAGACTTAAACGAGCGCTAGGCCTCCATGTGTCCCAAGTCCAAAAAGGGACATAGGCGAGGGTTGAATAGTCAAAGTAGAGGTAGGCCAGTGGAAGGAGCCAAGTGTCAGCATGCCGCTACTTCAAAAGTAAAATTCAAAGTGGGATTTCAAACAAGCGCCAAGCCTCCATGCGTGCAAGTTCAGATTTATGGCCCCGCCAAGAAAAAAAGGACTTAGTCAAAATACAAATGAACAGAGCAAGCCATGGAAGATGCCATGTGTCTCTTCAGTGCATCTTCAAAACTAGAAACTAAAAGCTGTCCCAAAATGAGCGTAGGCTTGCCACGTGACCATGTTGAAAATTCAAGGCGGGAAGGTGGGTTGTTAGAGGCAATTCAAACTTTTTGGCTCGAAGGTGTAAAGTATAAAAATGAACCACACCTTTGCTAATTCCCAAGGAGCCACGTGTCATGCGTAAATTACATATGGGCCAGTGGGCCTTGGAGTGATCATTTGCCAAAATGAAAAATGCAGACCGGCGAGCCCGAAGATGGTTATTTGACAAAAATGAATTGCGGGGCTACGGGGAAATTTTTTAATTTTATATTTTTTGGTGCCAAAAGAACCAAAGTGAGTTTCGGGGCCATGGACCCATTATGCTAACTAGTTTTTGCCATTTTTGTACAAACCTAACTCAAACATTCAAATGGACATATCTTTTGATCAATTGCCTGAAATTCAACAAATTTAGAACTCTTGGAAAGGTCTCGACCTCATCTACACCATGAAATCATTAAAATTTAATTTTACTGAGGTTAGGTGGGTGAAAAATTGGAAAACATCTCCTAGGCCATTAATGCAAAATCTGATTGCTTGAACTACCAGATCTGATTTGATTCGATTCGCCGCTCTTCCTTCTTTAACATGTCGAACAGACATAGAGTGGTCAACTTGACAGATTGTGGGTAGTTTCGTGGCAGGAATTAATGGTTGGTGGTTTTATTTTAGGAGTAGACTCGATTTTCTCCTCTCTCTTTCTGGTTTTCATCATCTATATATTGTAACACTTCTCATTTAAGAAGGGAGAGACATTCTTGGTGTGGGGAAACTTTGTCAAAGTTGTTTCCCAACTCCATTTGAGCTGTAAGCCTTCTTCTACACATGGAGATTGTATTTATGCCTCTGAGCACCACATGTAATAGTCTGTGCACCTTATAGAGCAATAAAATATTGTTTCGTGGAATCTTTCAACCCTTGGCATCGTTTTGTTGTTTTTATGTGCCTCTCTTTCTCATGTTTTCTCCTTGTGTATGAGTTTCATGTTTACAGGTGTAAGATTTACTGCTTCATGGATTTTTGATGGTGGATTTGGATCTGGGTCTATGTCACTTATTTTTGACCTCTCTCAGTCCCCTTTTCCCTATTTCATTCTCCCTCAACTTATTATCTTACCACTTCCTTTTCTGGTGTATCACCTCTTAGTGTAGGCTCTTTCACCCTCTCTCTCTTTCCCTGTCCCCTTGGAATGGTTAGATTAGGATTAGTTAGATTATACCAGCACTAGAGTAGCTTGTGGCAGGTAGATTAGGAAGAAAGAACTAGTTTTCTCCAGAGGTCCATCACAAGTTTTACAAGTCCCACACATTGAGAGATGGTCCTATGTTGTTCAATCACACCAAATGCCTCCACTTCAGACTCAAGAAATTCGGGGGTGCTGTGATTCTACACTAATAGTTTTGGCATGCTTGGTGGGATAGGTCTGAAGCACCTTACCACTTCATCTTAGTAGGTTGATGTGTTCCTGTTAGGATTTAACCTTTTGAGGCACATACAAAGCACATCTAGTGACTCCATCTGGTCAATGACCCATCCTCTAAGTTGCAAACCTTTTTCATCCATTTCCACCCATTTTCAACCATTTTATTTGTCCATCTCTTTCATTTTCTTCCATTCCATGAAGTTACACAATCATGACTTCATTTCCTTCTTAGAACTCACAGTTGTAGCAACAACAGTGCAGTCCACCTCCAATGTATTTCCCAACTCCTCTAGATCAACATTATGATCAGATATAGAACCATTATGCCTACCCATATGAGTAGGGTCAAAACCAGTTTGGCCATGGAGCTTATCAAGAATAAGGGGACACATACAATGGTGAAAACTACGAGGAGAATGTTGGTTTTCTTGAGAATATTCAAGGAATGGAGGCTAGCATGGTGTAATCTAGGGATGTAACATAAATGAAGGAATTTAGGATTGGTTTCATGGCACCTTATCCATGGGGAGGCCCTTTTCCAAGACATTACAGCCCTCAGGAGAAGCTTGACTTCATGGTTGAAGTGTTGCCTCAACTTACATAGTGGATTGAGGATATTGAGGTGTATGAGAAAAGTGTGAGAAAACCTTGTCAATGGGTAAGTCAATCACTAGATCCCTGTATTTCATTTTATCTTTCTCAAACTCCATCATTTCAACATGATCAAGAGTCAAGCTTCCTAGTTGCTACGCCAAGTGTTGATTTCTCTTCTCCATCTTCTAGTCTCCCATCTCATTTCAATTCTTCTCCCCTTTTCCTTCACAAGGAGTCATTCCCTCCAAACAAACAAGAAGTTCCACCTCCTTCCCCACCATAAACATTTGCAAAGTTGGTTGAAACCCAACCTGCCACTCCTCTTGCTCTCCTAACTCCATGTTGGGAAGATACTCAAGAATCTAGTCAAGGAGATCAAAAAGAAGAGGAACCCAACAAAAAATAAATGAAAAACAATCTGAAGAGTTGGGCTACCAAATTTGGGTTTACAAAGATCCCCTTGATGGTTAATCCAATAGAGGAGGTTAGAGTTAAAGAGCTAGTGGTGCCTGAGGCTGAGTTTGCAACAAAAGAAGAAAAAGAACAAGAAGAAGAAGATTAGTAGTTTGTTTTCTCTGGATGCAGTGTCCCTAATGTCACTCTATTTGAAGAGGATGCTGATCTAATCCAAGCTACACAACTAGTTAAAGAAGAGGAACAATCAACTCCAAGCCCCATTGAAGAGGAGCAGTTGGGAGGGATCAAATTGGAGTTAAAGTCACTCAATGAATAAAGCATCATTGGAGATTTTTTTATTTCATTTCAATGCCTTGATTTGATTGGTGAACCCATGATGGAGGAGGACCATATAGTTTCAGAGGCTCTAAGTATGGAGCAGGCCACAGAAGAACCTTCATTTTTTCCTCCTACTTTTTCCCCTTCAAGCTCTAATGTTGAAAAAGAGTTTGAACTTTTAAAATTCATGTTTGATGAAGAGGGGAACCATGGTGAGCAAGTTTCAAATCAAGAAGACACTGTGGAGGAGGTAGACCACATGCAATAGGGCAATAAGGAGGTAGACTACCTGTCAGAATTGGAAGATTGCTTTGATGGAAAGGAGCCTGAGGAGATAACATCATTTTATCCTCCATCATCCACATTCCAAGCACATGAGCTTGCTACCATGAAGGAGAAAATTCAAGTGCAACAACCTAAACTTCATGAAAACCCTCTAGAACCAAGGTTGGAAGATATAAGTCTTCCATGTTCTTCACAGGAGAAGGAAGGGAAGGAGTAGGAGGATGTCATCATCCCTCTCACACTATCCACCTAGGAAGGTTTGCAAGAATAATCCATTCTTGGAGTTAATATTCAAAGCAAGGGGCACATCCAAAGGATTGGGCTGTGCCCAATCAGGTACTTGGCTTCATTCGAGCCAAGGGAGAAGCCACAACTAGTCATGCTTGCTTCTAAGTATGAGGATGAGGTTCAAAGTACCAAGGATCATCATGCAACCTCTTAGGAGTCCAATGCCAAGAAACTAAAAAAGGAGGTATTGTTTGGTTATGTTGAGACCTTGATGATTTGGGTGGAGGACCAGATTATAGTTAGTTTTTCACTCATGTAAGCATCCATATTGAGTGTCAAATCATTTGTATGGATACCCCTTTTGAGAAAAGAAAGCTATATCTCCCTTCTTGTGGCAGAATTTGTTTAATATTTTCTTTGATAGGGTTAGTGTAGGAGTAGGAGTAGATTTTGTTTTAAGTAGAAGAATTTATTGTGCTCACTTTGCATGTCTCATTTGAGGCATGTATGACTTATGTCTTTGTACATAAGTTTTGTTCGTATTACTCCAGAGGTGTAGAGGCCAGGACCTTTAGTATTCATGACAGAGAGACCCATATTTTCATGTAACAGGTGTTGATTTCAAATAAAAAATGAATACAGAGTAATTAAAAATCAGATTCTATACAGTCCATTCTTGGGAACAGGTAAAGCCCCAATGATGCGAGTTTGGGGTAAACACAATGCAAGAAATCAGGGAGAAGTTTCAAAGAAAAAAGGATCAGTATCAGGCTATTATTCTTGACTCCACGCCCAATGGATACTTCAAGGTAACTTATCTCTTCATCTAGGAGGCAGATGTCTCTGTAAGTCACCAAATTATTATCTCAATTTTTTCCCCTGGAAGAATTGATCAAACACGATCATGTGTGGAATAAAATCCAAGAGATGGTTTCGTCGTTCGAGCACACATTTCAAATCCAAAAAATAGGTTACAGGTGGGATCTATAATGGAGTAGTAGGGTCGGGGAAGAGAAAACAATGTCAAATAAAAACAAGAGGATCAAAGGAGAGAAACGGGGAAAGGTTCAAAGGCTTCAGGATTCACAAATGATTCAAAGATGGCCTAAAATTACTAAGTATAGAGAGATGCAACAGAAGCTACCAAGTGTCAAAATGGCACACCTTCAAGGTCAAGGTCAAATCTGGAGACTCAAACAAGCGCCAGGCCTCCATGTGTCCTAGGTCCAAAAAGGGACATAGTCGGGGACTGAATAGTCAAAGCAAAGGTAGGACAATGGAAGGAGCCAAGTGTCATCATGACACTACTTTAAAAGTAAAATTCGGAGCGAGCTTTCAAACAAGCACCAAGCCTCCACATGTCTAGGGTTAGACTTATGGCCCCACCAAGAAAAATAGGAATTACACAAAATAAAAAGGAATAGAGAAAGCCACGTAATATGCCACGTGTCTCTTTGGCGTATCTTCAAAAGTAGAAACAAAAAGAGGTCTCCAAATGAGTGCAGGATCGCCATGTGACTATGTATAAAAGTCAAGGTGGGAAGGCGGGTCATTAGAGGCAATTCGATCTTTTTGGCTCGAAACGCGTAAAGTATAGAAATGAACCACACCTCTACTGATTCCTAAGGAGCCACGTGTCATGCGTAAATTACATGTGGGCCGGTGGGCCTTGAAGTGATTTTTTCCTAAATGAAAAATGCAGACTGGTGGGCCCGAAGATGGTTATTTGACAAAAATGAATTAAGGGGCTGTGGGGCAATTTTTGAATTTTGTATTTTTTGTTGCCAAAAGGCCCAAAGTGAGTTTCGGGGCCGCAAACCCATTCTGCTAACTGGTTTTCACCATTTTTGTACGGACCGACTCAAACATTCAAATGGACATATCTTTTGATAAAGTTCCTAAAATTCAAAAAATTTCATACCATTCGAAATGTCTCTACCTCATATATGCCATGAAAACCTGAAAATTTAATTTTGATGAGGTTAGGTGGGTGAAAAATGGGAAAAAATCTTTCAGGCCATTAATGTAGAATACGATTACTTCAACTACCAGATCTGATTTGATTTGATTCATCTCTCTTCCTTCAACACGCCAAACAGACATAGAGCAATAGACTTGACGGATTGTGGGTGGATTTGTAGTGGGAATTAATGGTTGGTGGTTGGATTTTAGGAGAAGACTCGAGTTTCTCCTCTCTCTTTCTAGTTTTCATCATATATATATTGTAACACTTCTCATTTTAGAAGGGAGAGACATTCTGGGTTTGGGGAAACTCTGTCAAAGTTGTTTCCTGAATCCATTTGAGTTGTAAACCTTCTCCTATGATTGGAGAGCATATTTGTGTCTCTGAGTCTTGCATGTAATAGTTTGTGTACCTTATAGAGCAATAAATTTTTGTTTCGTGATGTCTTTCAACCCTAGGCATAATTTTTTTGTTTCTCTGTGTGTCTTTATCTCGTGTTTCCTCCATGTGTATGTGTTTCATGTTTACAGGCGTAAGGTGTTGTGCTTCGTGCTGTTTCAATGGTGGATTTGGATCTAGGTCTATGTCACTTCTGTCTGACCTCTCTCAGTCCCCTTTTCCCTGTTTCATTCTCCCTCAACATACTATCTCGCCACTTCCTTTCTTGGTGTATCACCACTTAGTGTAGGCCCTTTCATCCTCTCTCTCTTTCCCTTTCCCCTTGGAATGGTTAGATTATGATCAGTTTTATTCAACATTCACTGGAGTATCTTTTGGTAGGTAGATTAGGAAGCAAGAACCAGCTTTCTCTAGAGGTACATCTCAAGTTTTGCAAGTCCCACAACTTGAGAGATGGTCCCATGTTGTCCAATCACACCGAATGCCTCTACTTAAGGCTCAGGACATTTAGGGGTTTTGTGATTCTGCACTAATAATACCTTGCAATGATGAGATGTGAGAAAAGATAATAAAATGAGCAAAGGATGGATAGATGCATCATGAAACAAATTTTATTGCTCTAAAAATTCACACAGTACATCATTAGTGGGCAAGAGACAAGAGAATTCCATTACAGAGCTATGAAAGGAGATGTAGAATTTTAATTCTACCCTAAGGAAGAAAGAGAGAGGGGGAAGAAGGAAACAATGACCAATAAATTTGAATATGCCCCTCCATTACAATATATAGGAAGAATAAGAGAGAGAGGTAGGAAGAATTCAAACTCTACTCCAACCACTCCTGGGAGAACATTGAATAATCCTGAAGGCTTAACCACCAACCATCAATTCCCCTTGCAAATCCACCAACAATCTATCAATCTTGGTTCCTCATGTCTATTGGCGTGTTAAGAAAGGAAGAAAAATGGATAAAATTGGATTTGATCTAGTTGTTGGAGCAATCGGGTCGCATATTAATGGTCAAAAAGAAGTTTTCTTTTTTTACCCACCAAGGCCCATTAAAAATAATATTTTATGTTTCTATGGCATGGAGGAGGTTGTGACCTTTCCAACGGGTCCTTTCTCGCTTAGAACCAAGATTTAAATCAAAATATATGTCAGTCTAAAGGTTAGGGTCATGGGCGCACAATATTTAAAAAAGTTTGTTTGTACCAGGTACACGTGGCGGCCTCGCGCATCTTGGAGATTCAGTTCCTTCTTTTCACTCTTGAAATCATGCCAGACTGACACGTGGCAACTTCCATGGGCTCTTCAGTTTCCTATATGTTTTTTCTGAATCCCTCTTATTGGCAGAGAAACTGTGCCTGACATGAGACACGTGAAGGCTTTGCGCTCATTTGGAAACTGCCCCTATATTTTTCTTTTAAAGTTGCGTGGATGAGACACGTGGTAGCCTCCATAGGCTCTTAGAATTTTCAATGGTCACCCTCACGTTTTAAGACTCTGAACACGTGTTGAGTTGGTGCTCATCTCGGGACTACCTTTGGATTCGCCTCTTGAAAGTATGCCAAAGAGACACGTGGCCCTGTCCTCTTACTCTCCATACTTAGTCATTTTGGGCCCGCTCTGTCTCCCTTTTCTAACCTGGAACACATGGAATCTTTACACATGTTTGGGCTCTCTGTTTGGGTTCTTCTTTTAAAGTTTCAGAGGGATGACACGTAGCACCTTTCATGGCTATGCTCTATACTTATTTGATTTGGGTTTTCTCTATCTCTTATTTGACTTCTAGGACATGTGAAAGCTTGGCACTCATTTGGAGACCTGCTCTTTATACCCAGCCTTGGTGTTGCACCGATTGCACATGTGGAGCCTTCCGTGGGTTTGTGACTTTTTAATGGCTAACGAGACCCCGCGGGCTTGTGGGCCCACACTTGAAAATTGCACCATTTGCAAAAAGCTCAAAAAGTTTTGAAGTGCCCCGCAGACCTGCCGACCTACTTTTAGAATTGGGTAAATTTTCTCCTTGGCCTCGTAGACCCGCTTTTTGGAAAAATTCATCCTCGGTCCCACTGGCCTGTATTTTCCACTTGGGAAAAAAGACATTTTCGGACCCGCAGGCCCACATTTTCCACTTTACAAAAAGTAATATTTTTTCGAGCCTGCGGGCCCAAAATTATACTTGTCTTTTTTCAAAAAAGGGAAAAAATTTCAAAATGTCTCTAAGAGGCATTCAAACTCGGTCACGCTACATGTGTACAAATGTAAATAGGATCTTCCCTGGGCCTGCTGGCAAAGAATATTTAGAGCAAAGAAATCAGGATCATTGGGATCCTCGTATGTCCATAACTGGTAAAAAATATGAAGAGTTAGAAGGACTTCTTTATATCTATGGTTGAAGGGCAAGAAAATTCCTATCCCTTGAAAATACTTTTACAGGGGGCCTTAAGGGCTTAGAAATATGTGAAAAATTTAACGAAGCCATTTCCGAGTTGGATGATAAAGAGGATTTGCTCCAAACATATAAGTTGTAGGATAGTATTAATTAGTCCTAAATTTGGAAACCTTGGAACTTGTTCATGTTGAAATTTTTTCCTACCAGGAGAAACTTATGTAGGATAATACCTTGAACCAAAAATGGGTCTTCTATTATTTCTGGAGTCTACCTGTTAGTAAAAGCTTTAAGAGGTGTTTTGATCCCTTGACAATAGGACTAAGACCGAAAATTCTTCTATAAAATATTTTGGGGTTATCGAGATAATTTCAAAAATTATTCCTTGGACTATTCTTATCTTTCCTTGAGTCCTGCTTGAGTCTCACTCAGAACAACGAAATTGCCTGTTGGAGAGTCTACACTCACCCAACTTGAGCTCCAGTCTCTTACAATTAAAAGTGACATACAAATGTTCAGGTTTCTTATCACACCTCCATAGGATCCATTTACACTTTCATAGAAGGGTTCAAAATTTTAAGAACCACTCAATGCAAAACTTACAACTTTGTCAATATAAGTCAAAGATGACACTCGAGCTAAAATCATTGCTCACTAAGCTTCTCGGTGAGCATGGATTGGCATGTGAGTTGCATAGAGTGAAGTACTACACTAAGAACATTTCAGTTGTTAATTATACATTTAGAAAGTGGACTACTCTAAATTCAAAATCACTCAACTGGGAGCTTGGTAGCCTTCATCATTTCCTCAAAGGGGCAAAATTTGTAAATGACAATAATCACTACAGATATTTTGATGCTTAGAATTTGGTGAAAAACTTCAAGCCTTAAGCCAAATCATCCACCCAAATCAGTTAAGGTATCAACTACTAATCAAGCGATTAAAATACCTTCCATTCAATGCTCAGCCTTTTGAACTCCTCAGCAGGTATTGTTGGTGAATTGTACTCAACTTTGGTATTCACTCCCTCAGGAACTAAAAGACTAGGCAATCAAGTAGCATTCTCCTTGAGCTCCAATAAAGCAAAGTACAAGTTCAGGTCGGCAAGGTCAGATCCTTGTGGATGTTTTGATTAAGAATTTATAATTCCAAGAATGGATTGTGAACAAGATCAGAATAGATCCCAGGATGTTCCTTGTGACCATTGTCGAGTAGAGCTCAGGCATTGTGGAGAGAAGATAGATGCAGAAGAGCTCGAGTCATCTTCCGGCCTTGATTTTCCAGAGGGTGAATAAAAGAAACTTGCATATGCATTATTTTATTGGAATTCTCCATTCATGCTTTCAACGAAGGCTTAGATCGAGCTTGGAGTTGATGATAGGATAAAATGATTCTGAGTTTGAAGCTCTTCAAAGATTTCCAAGTCTCAGATCATTGTTCGAATGGAATCACTTGTAATTCGATTGAATGCCTCTCCTGACATGGGTCAGACAAGGATCATTGCTTGGAAAAGAATAATATCAGGCTAAAAATGATGAAATTTGATGAATGAGGAAAGGCTTGAGTCAATTTCTGAAGTCGCCAGGAAGTCATGGGAGGTCTGATTCTGCATTGCCACCTGTTAGGATTTAGCCTTGTGTCCTCCTCCAAATCAGGGGCTCATCCTGATCTAAACTTCAATATGGAAAAAAAACTTCCCTTCATCTTTCAAACATGAATTGAAAGCAGAAAATCATTATTTCAATGATCTCAATGTAATCTTGAATGGCATGAGTCTGAGTTGGAAGCCAATGTTCTTCAGGTGAGCCTACTCAAGGACAATGTTGGGAGCCTCTGGAAGATTGTTGGTCAACATCCAAGTAGACCGGAGAGAATTTCGTACCATTAGTTACATTAGGGTGAAAACTTTTTTATCTTCATTCCAATGCTTTTCTTATAAGCTAGGATTCCAAGAACAAGGAATGTGCTGGTGTCAAGTATTGGTTTAACCTCAACGAGGTATCTTTGTAAACCCAAATCTAGCAAAACTCAGTTCAATATTTTCTAGGGATTTCTTCTTTGTTGGGTTCCTCAAGCTATACTCGATGCACTGGATTCTTGGAGTCGGCTCGGTCCCAACATGGACTTTGACGAGTTAAGAGGAGTGGTAGGTTTAACCAAATTTGTAAAATTTGTGGTGGACAGGGAAGTATCACTTCTTATAGAGATCGTGAGGGAATTGACTAGCTTGGAAGGGAAAATAGAAGAATTTCATGAGATGGAATATTGGCAAGAAAATGGAAATCAACACTTGGAGTTTAAGTTGAGGGAGATCAATCATGAAAGCTCACTATATGTAAGCTTGAGGAATAGAGGAAAATGTTTCAAAGAAATCTGGTGGACTTACCCATTGACAAGGTAAATGCCTTGCACACTCAACTCATATGCCTCAAATCTCACTCAATCACATTGATGAAAGCTTGAGCTCACGCATTTCGACCATGAATTCAAGCTTCTCATGAAGAAAGATTGTAATGTCTTGGAAAAGGGCCAAGACCCATGCTGACAAGGTGCCCTGGAGTAACCAATTTGAATGTAAACTTCATCTAGAAATCAAGCCCTTGAATGCACCATGCATAGCCTCCATTTTTTGAATCTTCTCCAACTAGACCAACATTCTCGATGAGCTGTTACCATTAAATGCATACCCTTGTTCTTGATAAGCTCTCATAATTTCCAAACTAGTTTTGGCACTGTATCTCATATGGGTAAGCATAATTTTTATTGGATCTAATCATAATGCTGATTTGGAGGAGTTTAGAAAGTACATTGGAGGTGGACTGCATTATTATTGCTGTAAGTGTGAATTCCAAAAGGAAATGAAGTCATGATTGCACAACTTCATGGAATGACAGAAAATGAAAGATGTTCAAGATGGAACCAAATGGATGGAAATGGATGGAAAAAGGTACCTTGTAATTCAGAGAATGGGTTTTTGACAGATGGAGTTCTCCAGATGTGCTTTGAATGTGCTTCTAAAAGCTAAATTGGAATCATTTTATGACTAGGAACACATCAACTTGCTGAAATGAAGTGGTACCTGAGGTGCGATTTTTCAAGCTTCCCCTATCCCACCTGATGCTTTCAAGCCTGTTAATGCCTTAAGCCATTTTCCCTTGATGTAATGATGTGTTGTACAATATTGAAGTAATGAGACCCCTTATGTTTTGTGATCATATGAATTCCTTTCATGTTAAAAATGTTCTATTTACCTCACTCATGTTTTCAACATGAACAAAGCAAGTTCTTGGTTTGATTATGGGGCATTTGTGTGATTACAATTGGTTGGGACCATCTCTCAAGTTGTGGGACTTGTTCAAAATTGAGATGGACCTCCAGAGAGAAAGTTCTTGCTCCTAATCTACCTGCCACAAGCTACTCCAGTGCAGGCAAAACCTATTCTATCCTAATCTAACTTATTCCAAGGAGACAGGTGAGAGAGAGAGAGGGTGCAAGCATCAGAGCCTACACTAAGTGGTGATACACTAGAAAAGGAAGTGGTTGATCACATATCCAGGGACTGCCTAAAGTGGAGAGAGGTGAGAAGAGGAGAGGGTGGACAAGATGCACCACAGAACTAAAGTGTTATATTTTCACATAACACCACTTCTGAAACCCATTAAGCACAGCTCCTAGAACCTACAAAAACATTAGAGTATGCAAATATACCCTTCAATGACAAGAGGCAAGAAGAGACAATAAAATGAGCTTGAAAGGATGGATCCCATGCATCACAAAACAAATTTTATTGCTCCATAATTCACACAGTACATTTAGTGGGAAAGAGGTAAGAAAACCATTACAGAGCCATGGGGAGGAGGCTTAGACTCCACATTCTACCCTAAGGAATTTCAAAGATTTTTGGGGCTAAAAGAGAGTGAAATTTCAATGACCAACCTTTGTCAATATGCCCCTCCATTACAAGATATAGGAAGAATAAGAAAGAGAGAAAGGGAAAATTGATATTTATTGCTCACCAAAACCAACCAGGTGAAAAGGCACACACAAAGGATGTTGACATGTTAAATGGATGCACCCAAGTCCAGGTAAAAGGTGCACAAAAGAATAATGGATGCGCCAAATAAAAGAAATCTGGATGCGCGAAAATGGATAATTGGTCAGGTAAAAGGCAACAACAAAGGATAAATTTCGACATGAAAAATGATCACGCCAAGGTGGTAGGTAAAAGGATGCAATTCCAAAGGAGGCCTGTCGACATGTAAATGGATGCGCCAAGGTGCAGGTAATCAAGCACAAAAGATATGTCGACATGTCGAAGATGCACTGCCAAGGCGCAAGTAGAAAAACACAACAAAGGAGTGTCAAACAAAAAAGGATGGGCCAATGTAGGTAAAAGAGTGTCAAAAACATGATAAATGTGAATTGCCAAGGCACAGGTTAAATTTAAACTTTTTCCCAAAGATGCGTGTCCGACACGAAAAGAGGATGCGCCCTGCGGCAGGCAGCAAAAGTGTCGTACATGAAAATGGATCGCCAAGGCGCAGGTAGAATGGCGCACGACATAAGGTGTCGACATGAAGAAATTCATGCCTATGGCACATTTAAGAGTATGTTCACATAGGGATGGATGCGCCAAGGCACACCTTCAGGAGGCGCAACATTTTGAGCACTGACAGGAAGTAGACCCTGACCCAAATATTCAAATGGCCATAACTTTTCATTTGGAGCTCTGATTAATGCCCAAGGTTGGACTTTTTGGAAAGACTTTACAAGGTCCTCTATCCGAGCTTTGAACTACAACTGGATATCTTTTGAATTGGGTGGGAAAAACATTCCTTAAAATTCAAAATACAATTCGCCACTTTTTGGGCTTTGCTAGGGTTCTCACCTACCACCATAATGAGATGAAGTGGGAAATGTCTTAACCTTGGAGGTGGTTGGGGTAGATTTGGAATTTCTCTCTCTTCCCTCTCTCATTCATTCCTATAAATTGTAAGGAGGGGATTCTTTCAAAAGGTTGGACATTCTTGTTTTGCCCCTCCCTTCTTGATCTTTGGCAGGTGAATTTGTGGAGTTCAAACCTCCCATTTAAAACTGTAATGCAACTTTGCCTCTTGGCATTTTGTAGTGTATTGTATCAATATTTGGAGCATGATAATGCATGTTTGTGGATGATTCTCAACCCTCTCTTATGTTTATTATCATCCTCCTGATCTTTCACTACAAATTTGGTTATCTGTGCATGATCTTGCATTGCATTTTAATGGTTTGTGTTTATTGGAAAGACAGGTGTTCTTCATTCCTCGGTGCATCACCTTTGTTAGTTTAGGTTTTATTTTATGCATCTTCTTACCATGTCTCCTTGGAAAGTTAGTTTAGGTTTTGAGTAAACCCTCTACATTTTACATGTATGCATCTGAATAGAGGAATAGGAACCGGCCTTCATCATTGGAGAGCTTTTCTGATTTCACAAGGTCCCACACTTGGGAAAAGCTCCATGTTATGCAATCACACTGAGAGTCTCAACCCATCGAGTTGCAGACATTCAGGGTCTATGATGTAACCCTTCATTCAACATGTCATTTGCCACACTTGCCCGGTTCCTGCACGGTCATTTTTTCATCACTGCCCCTGACTTCAAGGATATACCCAAAATCATGAAATGTCTAGACTCAGAGTTCCAATTGCATTGTTTTCAATTGAATTATTGTCACTTCCAGGCACTATCGAAATCGGATCCTGATGCTAGGGCTTAACTTGCATTAAAAAAAGTCAAATTTGGATTGTCTCAGGAGTTAATATTGGGGGATAACACCAAAATTATGCCAGGTTTCTTATAATTACTCTTGTGAAGATAATTTCATTAAAAACCAGATTAATTTCCATATGTAAATCCATAAGATAACTATCATTATAGGCTTTTTCCAAGGGTATCTAATTCCTATGTGCTCAAAATGTGAATTTTAGCAAAAAATAATGAGTTTTCTGAAGGTGCATAGTCCATGGGAAATATTTAAAACATGTCTACTCTTTACATTTAGCAAGTTTTGGGAAGTCCTGAATGCATGTCATGGAGAAACACCAAGAAAATATCAGGTCACACCTACTGATATCATGGTGACTTCTGTAAGCTAAATGTAAATATTCCAGTTTGAATAACTCTTGAATGACTTGGATTGACGTGGATATTGTGCGTATGACACTGATGACCCAAGCCCGTTGATGTAAGGATCACATAAAATACTTAATAACAATCTTCTTGGATTAACTAAGTTTAGACAAATGGTTATTTTTCATGGTGACCTTCTAGGATAAGAATAGTCTTTTTACGCCTTCGCATGCAGACGTTACTCAGTAACTTATTTCGTATAAATTTTATGTCCTCATCATTATGTTAGGTTTCATGTTAATGTGGTGATGTTGTGTGCCTCATTTGTAGGTGACTAATCCTTCAATCTTTAACATATTAATCAGAAAGTTTCCTATCCACACACATGGTTTCTTTAGTAGGATTCTTGATTCTTCAAACTTTATGAGTTTAAGCTCCAATCTTTGAATTTTTATTTATTTCTATCAGAGATCTAGATGACCATTATACTTTATGTTTTCTCCTACCTATGTTTGTCTTTGAGTAAATTCTTCAAAGGTATTGGCTTCTTTTAATAGATGCCAGGCTAATACATCGGTTCTTCTATACTCTGCAACTTTACTTGAATTTGAAGAGTTTTAATCTAGTTCTATTTGCATATCTTACACATGGAAGCTTTTCTAAGTCTTATAGAGCTCTATATCACACATAGTTTTAATTGCATTCCTTTACTTTCAAAAATTGTATTCATTTTAGTTCATTCTAGTCAATGTATGTTAAAAATGATTCTTATTTTTATAAATGGGCTAAGTACATCATCTTAGGAAAATTCTTTTTGAGATCCAAGATTAGCGAATTGAATAGATTCATTTTGAAAAAAAGTTTGAATGCCCCAAGAGTTGTCTTAAGAACTAAAATTATCTTGACAATTGACTATTAAATTTTTATCCTTGTCTTTCGTGATGAACACCATTATTCAGACTCAAGATATATCTTATTTACGGGCCCATATTTTGTTAACATTGACCATTAGTGTGGGCACAATCATGTTGATTTACAATGAGACACTATTTTCCACCAGTGTAACAAGTAATTGTTAGTGCAGAATCACAACACCCTTGAATGTCTGCAAATATATGGGTTGAAACTCTCAGTGTGATTGCACAACATGAATCATCTCTCAAAGTGTGGGACTTTGAAAAAGTTGAGAGAGCTCTCTCGGATTAAGGCTGGTTCCTATTCCTCTGTTCAGGTGCACACAAATAAATTTTAGATGATCTTTTTCTAAAACCTACTCTATCTTATCAAGGAGACAAGGTTGAGAAGATACAAGAAAATAAACCGAAGCTAATGAGGTGATGCACCAAAGGAATGTTAGACACCTATTTTGCAATTTAACACAGACCATATAAATGTAATACAACTACCATACACAGGTAACCAAACTGTAATGAGAGATCAGAAAGACAAAAATGAAACACATGAGAGGGTTGAGAATCATCCACAGACATATATTATTAGTCTCCATAGTCGATACAGTACATTATAGTGGCCAAGAGGCAAAAATTCAATTCATTACAAATCACAAATGGGAGGTTCGAAAGCTCCGTAAATTCTCTTGCAGACAAAGGAAGAAGGGAGGGTCCAAAATAGAAATGTCCAACCCTTTATAATGAGTTAAACTCCTTTTATAGACACAACATAGAAAGAAGAAGAAGAGAGGCGGGAAAAATAATTTGAAGCTCAACTACCGGCCATCAATGCCCCTAGAAATCCACCAACATTCTATCAAATCTACCTCGATTATTTGTTTGATGCAATGAAGGATAAAGAAGGGTGGATTAGATTAAATCTGATCTAGTTGTTGGAGCGATTAGATCCTATTTTAATGCAGCACAAAGTCATTTTCCATTTTTTTACCTCACCTAAACCTCATCATAAATTAAAGTTTCAGATCTCCATGGCGTAGACGAGGTCAAGATCTCTTCTAATGGAGCCAAATTTGTTGGATCTTGGGAACTGGATCCAAAGATATGCCCATTTGAATATTTGAATCAGGGTGCCCATACAAAAAGTGGCGAGAAACCAGTGAGTAGAACGGGTCACGCAAACCCAAAATTAACTTTGCCCCCTTTTGATACAAAAATACAAAAATGTATAAAATTTCCCGCAGCCCCGCATAATATAATAAGTTTTTGTCAAAAAACCATCTTTAGTAGTACAGGTCTCACATTGTATGTTCATTATGGGTGAAAAGCCATCACTTCAAGAAAGGCCCGCATGATGAATTCATAGGCCTGACACCAACATTGGGCTATGATCATGCGGATAATATTTTTTATACTTTATGTCTTTTCATAATGAAGTTAAAAGTTAAAATTACCTCCCAGAGACCCGCATTTCTTCTTTGACTTCCAACATATGCCAACATGGAGGGTATGGCGCATATTTCGGGACCACTTTTAGATTTTTATTTTGAAGTTGCGCCACGTATGACACTTGCCCTCCTTCCATAATGATTGATTGGATTTACTTTAAACTTCCTTTCCATATTTTTTGACTAAGTCCTGTTTGGCGAAGCCATACATTTGACTAGGGACATGTGCTGAGGCGATGCGCGCTTGCCTAAGGACCCTGCTTTTAGATAGCTACCTTTGAATATGATGCCGGGTTAACACGTTATAATCCTTGCAACTCATTTGAAGTCTTTCCACTTTGGGCCGCATGCCTTTGAATGTGCACCATTGGAGGACACTTGGTGACTATCTACTTTGGCGAAGCTTTTATACTAGGAACGAATTTGAGGCTTGCTTTGAATTTGACTTCTTTGACCCTTGGCCAAATGGATAGATGGCACTTTATGTTGAGTTTCTATCTGTAGTAAAAATAACTGTATTGAATTCTGTCGACCAAGCTGACATGTGGTTTTTTGCACTTGTTTGAACGGTTTTCAACATCCGAATCCATCCCTTTTTGGAAATCTTTGTGATCATGTGGAATCTCTAGACGCATCAATTCTGACTTTCAACTTAGTGAGTATAAACATATGGAAATTTATGTAATATTATTTATTGTGGAATGACTAATTTATGATTGTTCCATAACAATAGTCAATCTTGGGGCTCACTCATGGTGAAGTCATCCATGCTGGAGCCCAAATCATGCTAACTTGAGTCTTTACTTCGTTTCTCTCATTTACAACCTCTGTTACTCTGTGACCATTGTTTGGTTCTTCCACGACCTATGCTAGTAATGAGTTGGAGAGATTACATGGTTAATATATGTTTGTTGGTTTTAAACATGTGAAATTCATAGCGACGGAATTGTCCCTTGGAGATTCTTCAAGCTATGTATGTCAACTTTGATCAAGTCATAAACAAGCTAGTTACATCGTATGGGATTCCTCAATGGCCAACTTTGCTAACATTATTGTAGAGCAAAGACAAATGTGATATCTAAAAGCGGTAAGTTTGAGTCTACTTTTATACTTAGTTTAATCTTTGAGATGTGATGATAAGGCATGTGGAGGAAACCACACACACATACATACTTTAGCCAATTAGAATGGCTATTTCCAAATCATATATGTAGAGCCAAGGACTTCATAGTGTTTAATCCATATATATGTCCTTTGAGCCTCTGAAGTTATCTGTGATATTGTTTGGTTCTTAAAAAACCTAATGCTAAATTCCATTGTGGATCTTGCATGCAAAATTTTTGTAGTATTAGAAAATGTAAAGGAAGCCACGCAAGCGATCGTGATGCAGTCCCTTGGATGTTCATCACTGCAAAAGATCATGTTGTGAACAATTTGTCCGAAGGAAATTGAGATAATAGTAATCTTTCTTGGGCCCACGAGCCCGCAATTATACTTGTGTCTTTTTGTGAAAAAGGGGAATTTTTAAAAAATGTCTCTTGCCACCCCACCGTTCTGTAATTTCCAGTACAAAAATTCTTCCTTGGGCCCTCCAGCCCGCTTTTGGTAAAAGATCCCTCTAAGGTCCGCCTACACGTAACTTAAAAAATATGAAGAGTTAGAAGGAATTATTTATTTCTTTGGAATGGGGAAGAAAATTACTATGTGTTGGAAATGCTTTCAGGGGGGCTTAAGTGCTCAAAATATGTAATAATTCAGATTGAATCACAGAAGGGGAAAATGGTGTCAGTTGACCCAAAATAAGTGTGAGCTTATTTTGGTCAATAGTTCTCATCATACAATATATATATATATATTCCTTATCTATTTTTCCTATATGAGAGGTATTAAAATTATTATATTCAATATTGCTTATACAAACACACTTCCCATTCTCACAACCCATTCTAAGAAAGTATTAAATTATAATAATTTTAATACCTCTCATATAGGAACAATAGAAAAAGAATATATATATATATGGTGGTGGTGGTGGTGGTTGAGATGATCTACCAAGATGGGTGTCAATGTGTATGTAAGTATAAAGTGGGATATCGAGGGAAATATTTAGTTTACATTCTACAAGAAAGGAAATGTTCAGTTTTCTATTACTACCACCATACTAAGCATGTAAGTGCTTGTGAGTTTAAATCCTTAAGTTTACTATTAAGTCTACATAATGACAACATCTTCTGAGCAGACCTTAACATGTCATGTTTCCATTTTCCTACTGAGACTAATTCTACATTCAGGCTGAAGACCAGGTAAATTTATGGAAGGGTCTTTTGATGAGGTGTGTGTTTGTGTGTGTGTGAATATAATGGTATATAGTTCTAGAAGTGTCGCATTCCCCATTCTCACATACATTATAGATGTATTCAAATGCTTATGTTCAACCTTGTATTGAATCGGTACACACACACAAACACATAAACATATCTCATATAGGAATACACACACACACACACACACACACACACACACACACACACACACACACACACACACACACACACAAGAATAAATGATTGTCTATACGACAATGGTATACACTTATAGAAGGGCCATTCCCCATTATCACATACTTTATTGATGTATTCAAATGATTATGTTCAATATTTTATTGAATGAGTGGATGCTTGTTCAAATCTGGGCTACTTCTTGTCTATAGAATTCTAAATGATTGGTATATGAGAAAAGACATATTCCTATTCAACAATATCTTTTTTGAACTTAAGCAAGACTCTTTGCAACGTATTTTGTCCCTCTCAAAATTTTGAAATTGTTTGTAATCATGCACCGAAACTATTTGCAACTTATTTTGTCCCTCTCAAAATTTGTAGCATTAAGGTTTATATATGTTCAAAATTCCATTATTTTAATATTTTTAAACCATCGTTCTCATTAATATCTCTTGAATCAACACTAAGGGTTGGCTAGGAGTCCAAGCCATATAGTCCCATTCAATATAAAAACATTTATTCACATGAGAATGGGCATAATTACATTCTAAAATCAAGCAATATTGACTTGAATCATTTTAATACCTGTGAAAATGATGTGAGAATGGGAAGCTTCCCATTCTATAACAAATTTAATTTTTCCTATGAGTATAATTATCTACACATTCCATTCAAGATAAAGATTTTTGTTTGTGTGATAATGGGCATATACCCATTCTAAACATTATAATAAAAGAAATATCAAACTTAATTAAAGGTTGTGATAATGGACAACTTCCCATTCTAAAAAATAATAATTTCTTCTTAGTATGGGCATCCACCCATTCAATACAAATACAAAGGCTCTGAGAATGGGCATCTTCTCATTCTTAAACAAATTTTATTTTATCAATATTCTTCTTATATGATTGCTATATGAGAATGGGTGTAAAACCAAGAAATATTGAACATAGTGATTAGAATACCTCAACAAAATGTGTGAGAATTCACAACTTACAATTCAACATAAATAAAAACATGTTTGTTTGTCTGAGAATGGGAATATTCCCATTGTAAACATTCAAATACAAGCAATAATGAACTTAATCATTTTAATACCTCTAAATATTTTGGAACAAATTTTAATTCTTCTCTATTAGTATTCTACAATAGTTGTCTGAGAATGGGCATATGCCCAAACAATATTGAACATAATGATTTTAATAAATTTAAAAAGGCTCTGAGAATGGGGAGCTTCCCATTCTGAAACAAAGTAAATCTTATCTCTATTCTTCTAATTTAACTTCTAATTTTTGTTTATATACATTCTATAATATTGAAAACAACCTTTAGAAGAAAACTACATCTTTTATTAGAAAAAAATAAATAAGAACAAAGAAAAAATTGTTAAAAATTGATAGATGTCTATTCAAATTTATATAAAAGAGAATATAATAAAATTAACACAGAAATTGAGGAGGCTATTCTCCTAGAGGTTGAGTAAGATATTAATAATATTGTTGTAGCATGATCTCCTTCTTGTGATTCTCCACCACAAACATAAGTTAGGTGTTATTTTCACTAAGCGCCTCCTTTATTGATTTTTCCCCACCACATCATATTAATACAAGGGATGCATTAGAGTTACATCTATCACTCATGTGCCCCCAAAAATGCATTTATCTCTCATGTTTGAAAGGATGTTCAGGGATGATAAATCCAATTTAATCCAGTTTGATAATATACAAGGGATCTAAATGTTTTCAATTTAGATCCACTATCAAATCTTATTCTTCCATATTAGTTGAATTATGGACACCATAAATGGAAAAAATCAGTGACATCCCTTGAAACTCATGTTTTGCAATCATAATTCTATAACATCCTTAAGAAATTATTTTTGAATTTTTTACTTTTTTCATGTATGTGCTTATATTGGTATGAAATAAGTAAGCTTGTACTTATAGAATTATAAAGATGCAGAAACATCTCATTGTACTATACCCAATAACTTTTAAAAGTTCAATAATATGTATTTTTGAAATAGTACTCACAACATTACAAAAATAAGAAATTAAAACTTCTACATTGAGTGGAGAAAAATAGAATTCCAAAACTTTCAATATTTTACTAATTAAAAAAGCCTTAGAATAATGACAAGTGAACTCATATGTATCTCGCATCGTTGGTTGAGAATTTGTCTTAGTCGTAGATACATACAATTCAAGTAGTTTAATAGAATTTTTTTAATACTTTGGCAAATTTCCTTGACTCCCTTTCCATGATGGAGTATATTTCCTTTTTTTTTTTTTAATTTTCATCTCTAAGATCTTGACATATTTGAGAAAAATTAGTCTCATACATGTCAAATTTTTCAATCACATTTGATTCATTACATCCCATAAGAGCAACACATTATGGAACTCTTGTCTACAAACAAGACATAATTTTTTCTATTGTTGCTATATTCTACTTATCTCTTTTGTAATAATCACTTAGCCACATTGCATTAATTCTAGGATCTTATTTAAACCACACTTCACCACTAATGCATTTATAATAAAGGACATATAGTTCTTCATTTTTCATACCTTTTATGCCTCAGAATAGTCATGTTGTAAGCATATATAATGAATTTGGCTTGAAATTTGAGTCTGTAGCTAATTGTGGGAAATAAGGTAACCCAATATTGGTAGAACAATTAAAAAATAACACCCTTTTATCCCAAATTTCATCTGGTAGTATAAGAAAATGAAACTTTATTCTTCAAACTATCCCATTTTAGGTTCTCAAAAATAAGAAAAATATACCTTTCAAATGTCTGTATGTGAACATGAAAACAAGTTTTATTTTTTACTCTTCTATAAGAAATAATTCAACTTTAGATTAAGTTAATTTCTATTTGAAAAAAAAATCATTACAATTTATAAATACCCTCCACCTTTCTAACTTTTCATGACCAAAACTAAGATGTTGTGGTCTCTTTTCTAAGACCCACCTTGCCCTGGATTTGTACAGTTGGTTAGTAAATACTATTTTAACTGATGTTTTTTTTTTTCATATTATGTTTGTTTCAAATATAAATTCTTTTTTCTTTTGTTACTTTGGAAGACATAATATGAGAAGACCTTTATTTGATTCTATCATGAACAGATGAATAATAAGGATTTGCAACGATTTATTTCTAGGATTCAATTGTATGTTGCCCATAATTAATATAATTTTGATTTTCACTGTCATAAATTTCATGCTGAAAATCCATGTTAAAAATAGCACCAATAGGTATTTTGAAAGGAATAAAAAATGCATGAGGTACATGGTTGCATAACATAGAGTGGACATGGAGACTGACACTTACTAAATCAAGTGATCTGTATTGGTATTTTGAATGAGATACATGGAAATTACCAATACCAATTTTGAAACAATTTTCATGAAATGAAAAATGTTGAATATCTTCAGATAATGTAGATTCATTTTTTTTTAAATTTAGTTTGTACTTGTTTTAATAATATTTTTTCTCTTGCAGACCCCTTCACCTCTTTAAAGTGTGATTCTAAAGTTTATTTTTCCATCTTAGATAATTTTTGTCTTCTAAGAAATGTAAACATTTTGGAATCTAATTTTCTTTGGCCCAATTCCTTATCTATATTCATGTGTTTGGAAACAAATGAAGTTAATAGATACTAATAAATATTTATGCATGTAGTGGAAATTATTGCACAAATATATTGACTGTTATGTACACCACTCTTGTCCCCTTCAGTGTATGGCTCAATTTTATAACCATAACTATAACATGAATCTTTATGGTGTTTCATATATGTATTTAGGCTATATATTTTGTAAAACGAAACCTGTAACTCCATTTTATGTATTGAGAATGTTGTGGCTAGGTTTTCTATTTATTCCACTTGAATAGATACAATCTTATTTTTTATACACTTTATACTCAGAATAATTTCAATTGGTGTGTGTCGGTATTCCAAGGAATGAAACAACCATAGATCATTGTAATAATGATCAGGATTGTGAACTTAAACAAACCATTCTTCATCCCTTATTTCCTAGTCTTTTGCACTATCAAAATATGAAATTTCCCTATATGGGGTAGTGGTAATAAGAGCCATTTTTTTTTGTTAGAAATTTGGTTAGTGTAATTTAAATTAAAATATATGTAGTTTTATCATTTTTAATAATAGCAACAAGCTATGAGAATGTGCAAATTCCCATTCTAAAAAAATAAAATTCAAACTCTATTATTTTTCTATGATTTCATCTTCCCATTCAATAGAAGATAAAATAGTTTGTTTGTATTGAATGGGAAGATGTCCATTATCATATGACAAACATTCTAATATGTGCAATAGATAAACATCTACATTTTAACTATTTTGTTTTTCTATGATTACATCTTTCGACTCAATACAAGGTAATGTTTTTTGTTGTATTAAATGGGGAGATATGTATTCTCATGTAAAAATCATAGAAGAAGAAAGGATTTAAAATATACATTTAGATCATAGAGAATATTGAATTGTTGTCTTGTATTGAGTGGGAAGATTCCCATTCTCACATAGGAAACATAAAATAAATGATGGAAGAAGAATGTCTGATTACACATATTATGAAAATTCTCATATAAGAATCATCGAAGAATAATAGATATAAAATTTACTTTTTTTAAGAATGGGATATTTCCGCTTCTCTCATACAAACAAACAATTTTTATTTTTTATTTATTTTTATCTTGGATACATTGTATTTTTTTAATATGTATAATAGAAGGAAATTATAGTAATTGAATGGGTAGATGCCCATTCTTGTAACAACCCAAATATTCACACACGAACAACATAGTAAAAGACAGGATTTTTTTTTGACAGAATAACATAGAAGCCCAACCACAAGACACTCTCACAGCTAGGGCAAGCCACAGTAAGAAATGATTGGAGGTTATTTATTTTGATAAGACACCCTTTAACTCATGACATAAGTTTTTAGAAGGATTCAATATATGATTCGCATAAAACATCTTACAAACTGAGTTATGTTCTTATACACTGTAGAGTAGTTCACTTAAAGTCTTCTCCTTTATAACAATTATTTGTTTTATATATTTATTTGATAAAGATGGTAATTTAATTCCACGGGGCCATCTACTCACAGTTACGTTACTAGAACTCGTTCATGCCCTTATGACAACATCGGTTCACGTTCAACAAACCTAAGAGAAAAATTACAAGGTAACTTGGATAAAGTTAAAGGAAGAAGGTCAAATGAGTTCACCCTTAAGACGTCATTAGTTCCTACTGAGGTTTAATTCAAGCTTGAGGTTTTATACGTAATTATTAGCTCTCTTACTTAGGCTTCACCGAAAGAGCTTATCAAGAGGAAGCTACTTAATTTTAAATAGGTTTAGAGATAAATTAAGTGGTTTCAAAATTTTCTTCTCTTACTTGTTAAATCTTATTAGAAACTAACCATTGTTTTCATTTAATATTGTCTTAAGCGTTCACCAAAAGAGTAGGGTTTACTAGTTCAGTTAGGGATAACACGTTATATTAATTTCACTTTGCAAGGATAGTCTCACTCTTGATTACTTAAGGAATTGTTTGTTTTCGAGTGGATCTCCTCTACAACATATTTATTTGAATAAAACTTTTAGGTAACTTCTGTAAGGAAAAAGCCACCCCATTAAAACTTACATATAACCCATCAATACAAAGTCTTAGAAAGATTTAAATTAACACTTAATTCTCAAGATCAAAGTTTTACAATGCTTATGCCAGTGAAGAGATTGAATATTATTTCTCACTAAGAAGAGTTACCAGCCAAATAACAAAAAAAAGACAAAAACTACTTCTTCACGTAATTCTCCGAACAATTCCAGGCAAGAGGTCATATAAACTCTCTTTGCAAGCAATGTTACACAATTTACAACACATTGGACATTTTTACAAGGAACTTCATAAATTGTACAGATGAACCTTTAACACTCTTTTCCTCTAGTCTACTCACATAATCCATCTGCACAAATATTAACTAGAGTCAGTTCGCTAGAACTGAGCATGTTAAGACTACCCATTGCAACAGTAAGCTAACATTTTATAATATCATGAAAGTAAAATTCTAAACTCAAGAATGGATCAAATCACAAACCACTAATCAATATGTTTCACAAGATGAAGAGATTTATACCAGCCAACAAGGAGGAATCCCAATATTCAAGTGAGAGAGATATTCCAAAGATAATCAAGGTGAGACCTTATTGGTGAAGACAACAAGGCTGAGAGTATTGAGATTTCAGTCATGTAATCCTATGGATTACGTGATTGAAATCTAACACCCAAACATCATTCTATTATTATTAACCAAAAGGATAAAGATCAGTCAAATGACTTAACATATTCAAAATTGCTTGTTAACAAGACTGCATTAACGCACATCCATGTTTTAGGAAGAATATAGGCCCCAACCATATATGAACACAAATCAGTCAAAGATTAAAGTTAACTTCACTCGACTGAATAAACCAACATACATATAATACTCACAACACAATAACTGAATCTGAAGATTCAATATACCAAGTAATTCTCACCGAACCTAATTATTTTTCTTCAAGAAGTTAAATAAATTAGATTCTATCCAACTAAATTACATTCAACAACTATAGTTGGATTACACAAGCAAGGATCAAGAAGAAGTCTTTTCACCAAAGGTTGTTATTATCTTACATCACATAAACAGTAATAAACCCGTAATCCACCACTCGTATGATCATTGTAAGAGTTAAGGACTTAGCTCACTAAAATATGTAACTGAGTCGATTCCTACCTTTTCCATTTTCATACAAGTCTAACCCAATTCGAAGAAAGGTAACCATTCTATTTTCATACATGCCTCAGTCAACACTTACTCAGAAAGTCCCTACCTGAATTATTGAAGGTTTGCTAAGCTACAAAATGGATTTAATAGAAACCCATTTCATTCGATACTTGAATTTAAACAAGCAAGGGATAGTCTATTGAAAATATAAGTGAATCGACACAAGATCCTCTACCGTGACCCAACTCGAGTCACCAATCACAAGGTTTACAGTCAGCGAAGGAGGAATACAAAGTAAAATACTCTTCCTACGAACTAAGCCTTCTCTTCCGTCTCTAAAACAACATATGAATAGCTTGGGCATACCCATCTATTTCACGACAGTCTACTCGACCTATCCTCATAGTCGCTCCAAAGAAAACATCTGCTACTACAGATTTCGATTGAACTCTTTTATCTTATGATACAGTGAATCACGTCACAAGATCTATATTGAGCAGTCAATATTTCACTCACGTAGGCCTCTAAGAAAACATCATGCTCACTATGCGAGGTCTACACACAGATTCAGCCCAAGAAAAGCTTTTACCAAGACAAAAACAAACATTTAGCCTAAAACTGGCCATGAGTCGACAAATCTACAAATATCCACTAATGTTATTCATGGCTCAAGTTTATATCTGCTACTGCTGGTTTAGAAATCGAACTCAACGGCCATTGTTCACTATTGTCTCTAAATGTCACCCGAATTTTAAGAATTAAGCAGGAAAGCACCCAGGTTAAAGATCTAACACCCATAGTATAAAACTTCAACCATTATTTTGCTATCACATAGCACTTACTCTTTTATTTCGAAAAGAAAAACGAGGCAGAAAGGAATGTAAACATGCTATCAAAGTTGCTATCAGAGTATGAAAACCAAACAACTCCCAACAGTCCTTCCTTTCCTTCAATCTGGGTCGATTCACAAGGAAAAAGCAGAAGCCCATTCTAAATTCCATAACAGATAAAAAAAATAGAAGGACATTCAATTCATGACATAATAAAAGGGTAGCAGAAGATTGCAAGGGGCAGGTTTAACATGCCTGGTTTAAAACGCCATCTCCATATGCATATGATTGTTTCAATGCCGCTGCTTGCCCTTAACCCAAAGTGCTCTGCGAGCTCGTGCTAGCGCCACATTCACGCGGTGAAAAACAGCTACAAACCAACCCCATGATTTGAAGCTCGGACACAAGACATACTGATTACATCACGCTCCTGGCTCTGGAAGGCATCTACCGTAATGATAAATAAACCTTTTCCTTCATCAGATTTGAGGACAGCATCAAACTCTCGGTGCAAACATTTCAGCTGTAGCTTGTAAGGTGTGATAATTCCAACAGAAACCTTTATGCCTGCCAACTCAGTGACTCGTTGAAGAAGCTCATATAATTGCAAAGCAAAATGTGCTTCATGAATATTCTGATATGAAACAGGTCCGCCTCTATGAGGTTCTCTTCCATGAGTTACATCGTACAACAAGTAAGATCTCAATAGAGAATCTTTGTAAATAAATTTCATCAGGTCTGCTGGTAACACCCTCACTGTCACATAATCAATTTTGATAAAAAAACCTTGAAGGAGAATCCCGAATTGAGGATGCAGTCGATACTGAACAGATAACATCATAGTTGGAGAACCTGCTTGTTGGAGGTGCTCAAAAAGGCTTCTTCCTTACTGTAACGTGCCTGCAGCCTGGCTGAAAACTGTGGCAGGTCTCTGCTGTGGATCCCCGACAAGAACACACCTCACAGCGCCCCAGGAAGTGGAGGTAATACGTCTACTTCACTAGCTTGCGGCTTCAACTCCAACCACCATACACTCGCAGCAGCCGCGCATGGCGAAAGTTCCCTTCGTTTCAGTTGTTGAAGGCTCAGACTCCATTCAACATTCATGCGTAAGGATCCCCATTCATACCCGACCCGTCAACTGGAAAAAACGTTGTTAAAACAGCCTATGCGGCCATGGCAAGGAGAGGAACAACAAAGACTTCCTGAAGAGCTCCCAAAAACCTGCGACTCCATTGGACTGGGGTTTTCAGCCACACCATTCATCTCAAATCCCAACAAAAACACTCCTCCCTGCTCACGCGGCCAGAACAGGTCAAAGAGAGCAGGTAGCAAAAGACGCATTAGATTTGCAAATCAAAGGAATTAAAGAAGGTGGGGCGGCTGGCAGAGGTAAGGCCAGTGGGAGATGGCCACGTACCAGGTCTAGATGGCAGGAAGGGGGGTGAGGGATAGTAGGGCCTTAGGCACAAGCAGATAGAATTTTGACTTTAAAACCATGTCCCCTCCAACCTGCGCCACACACCTACCCCCCCATCATTCCCACGCAACCCCTCCATTCCTTTAGTTGTTTAATTTCAGTACCCATTGATCATTATATTCCAAACCTTAATCAGAATAGAAATTAAGCCATCGGTATAAATCTGTATTTATTGCATTCAAATCCTACGATTTGTAAAATTATAAGCTACTTGCTTTCACGATGTAAGACCAAGCTAAAGGTTACAATATAATTCTCAACATAACCTAATTGAAAAACACACTAAGTTAAGAGGCTTGCACGGCTTAAGGTCTCATCTATTTCCCCAAACCAAAACATATCAGTTAAAAGCCACACACTCGAATCTAAGGATTCAATTTAGTAGTGTTTAAATACATATATCGTTCTACACCCATGTCTTCTGGGTATTTTATTTTTAAAAAATAATCCCATGTAAATTAAATATGCAACAACAGATACTTAAAAAGGAGTGTATATAATCCAAATTTACCAGAGTCACCAGAACATCTCCAACAGTAACTCAGTAACAAGTTTATTCATTGGGCTAAAGCAAGTCGAAAAACCTCAGTCTTTTAATTCTCTGCAACTAACAGTGGGTTCTATCCCAACTCATAACAAAAACCGAACCCCAAGCGATAATAAACCAAACGTCTGAACTCATCAACCCATGTCGATGGGTTAAAGTCCTTGGCTCGACAACGAATAGGAGCAGGATGGAAATGGCTTCAAGGAAAGTTACTAGCCCAATCAACCTTCGAAAAGGGTTTACCTACACAGGCTTCGAACACGCAAATTCCATTAAAAAAAAAGTAACGGTCGCCGCGGAGGCCAGCACAGGAAGCGTCAACAACGACACGAAGGGGGGGGAGAGAACCATTTTGATACATGATCAAAGGAGACTTAATATAAAATATCGATGATGCATGGGCCAATGACAGGACTACCATGGCGCCAAGACAGGAAACGCCTTCTTCAGCGCGGGGTGGGGCTAAAATAATCGAAACAACTAGAAGAAATCGAACATTAGGTAAAATAATAATACTTATAAAATAAAGATCATTAAATTAAAATAACATCATTACCATTAAATTATGATTATATATATAATTTCTACCCACATTAACCAGACCAACGATTGAGCTTAAAAAAGGACAACAAGATCCCTTGTAAAAAGGATAACCACAGGACATTTCGATAACGACTCGAGGATGCCAGAAGGAGGGGGAAGGTGCTAAAACATCGCTGAACAGGGTCTAAGACAACAGAATTACACACAGTTGTTCGACGCCCAACAAGGGAAAGGTCACTATGCCAAGAAACTGGGTAACCGCCAAATGGGGCATTACATTCTCCTCCCCTTAAGAAAGCATCGTCCTCGATGCGACATAACACAGAGGAAAAGAAATGGCACGTAACCAACAACATGTAAAGGAGAAAGTACACTTTATGGTTTAAAATTTTAGTTAATTAAAGCAGGGTCACAAGGTAGCCTTAGGATCATTTGGTAGAAATTTTAACTTTCAAGGTTCTGTGAAGATTGGCAGTTCCCTCTTGTTTATTATTTCATTAGTTCCTTTCCATTAGCATTATTCCTAGTTTAATTTCTTTTAAAATTTCATCATTGAAGAGTTTTGGTTTATTCCTTATTGTGGGTGCCCAACATGAACTGCTAATACAACACCCTATCAGGTTCAAAAGACACTACAGATTCACAAGCACACAAGTATATTCTTCATGATTGTATTACACCACAAAAAGGGTTACTCAAATACGGAATGGAATAGGCACAGTCCACATAACATAGTACTCGTCACACATCAATGACTGACATACAAAATACTCAAACAAAAGAGTACTACAATCCACCAGACATTTCCTCAATTTCCATCAGATGAAAATTTCACATAACTCCAAACAAAAGCTACAGGTACATAGTGTCCACAAGGGAATCAATGACATATCCACAACATCACAACACATATCCATCTGACATGAGTAACACATACATCAAAAGACCACTACCAAAACATCACAATAACTCAACATATATCCTGAAACATCAACCATACAGACAAATATCATATGCCTCCCTCAAACTCTTATGCCTCCCTCAAGTCTCTTATGCCTCCCTCAAACTCTTATGCCTCCCTCAATGCCTCCCTCTCTTATGCTCTGCCTCCCTCAAACTCTTATGCCTCCCTCAAGGAGGCCGGTTGACCCTATGGTCCAAGACACATAGAGTTCGAACACTCCTAACCCAAGTGACATAATAACGCGTGGTTCAACAACCCGCTAGTTATCTGTACTCCTTGGGGCGTACCCCCATACAACGAAGCGGGTCCATAGGTCCAACCATTCCATGGTGCATCCCATGACCCTATTCCACACATCACGACAATAGAACCAGCACAACAATCCAATCTAAGTGCCAAGTGGCAAAGTACAAGCCTTGGGCAAGGCGGTAAAAATTCCAAATTTAAAAGAAGACCCAAAATCAAGCAAAATAAATGGCCAAATAGCCATAGTTAGTATCAAAATCCACATGTTAGTGCCACAAACCAAGGAAATGCCCAAAATTGTAAAGCATGGCAATCAAGAAAAGTTGCTGGTCCTTACAAAATAAGGTAAAAAGCTCACTTTACGAATAAAATCAACTTATAATAATGTCACATTACGATAACTGTTTGGCCTTATCTGGCCACCAAGGGGTACTCAACGAGTTACTAGCACTCGGAACATCGAGCCTCAGCTCGTAAAATACATATCAATAATACAACTGTCATCATCTCAATCAGAATCATCTCGCCACAACTTCAACAAGGCCCAACATAGTCAAAGTCACATAGGTTAAATCCATACGACAACCATATCGGGAGAGAGAAAAGAGTACAAGTCACCATCTACTGAGCCTGAGGTGTCCGCGAAACACAATATGCATGACACCCGTTGAACAAGTGTCACACATACCAAACAAACGAAAGTGGGTTTTCAGCCTATGTAAGGCTCCACTTCCTATCTCGTACTCGGCTCGAGTGACTGGTCAACGGTACACATTTTCTCACTCCATACATACACAGTCTACCGATTTCCCTCAGGTTCGGTTAGTGTAAGGCTCACAACATAACATATAACTACATCACTAACACCATGGTGGTACACACATAGCTACCATAACGTCTCACGTATGGTATGTATACGGGGTAGATCACAATCATACATTCACAGGGCGCAATACATCACTTTACCACATTCTGCACCCAAAGTGCAATCACAATATGATAGGGTTTGTACACTCACCGTATGACCCTAAATCACGACACGAATCATTACATATCACACAACTCATATATACAATGAACATAATACATCACAACATAACATCCATTGCTACATAACAAGTTGGTACACACATTTCTTCAAAACATGGTAAAAACATCATGATACAACTCATTTCTTTTAACATCAATCTAGTCATACAACATATTGATACACCTACCTATCACAATATGCCACAATGCTCCAACACTATGTCATCCACATTATAATTCTTTTCACACATCACAAGCAGTAATTCACACGTGAACTCTTCATAGAATCCACAAGAAGGAGAGAGAATACTCCCATCCCCAACACATCAATATGATAACAAAATACGCATTGAGTGACATACACATCACGTGCGTTCACAATATCACAATTACGATAATAATCACATCACGCTTAAAGCACATTACTCTTCCAATATAAATCATCATCATGCAATACCATCATCATCAATCATCATGAAACAACCATCATGTAACATCACCATACAACACCAATCCGGCCCATAGGTTCGAGAGCATGAACCTACGCTCTGATACCAAGTGTAACGACCCAAAATAATCAACACACGAACAACACAGTAAAAGACAGGATAATTTTTTTTTTGACTTGCTTCGACACAAAACATGACACAACATGTCGTCACCAAAGTTACAACCAACTCTGGGAACCACTTGTTACGGGGATGACCACAAGGTCAGCACGGAAACGTTCACACCCAAAAGGATAATATACTTTTCTTTTCTTTTTTTGACAGAATAACATAGAAGCCCAACCACAAGACACTCACAGCTAGGGCAAGCCACAGTAAGAAATGATTGGAGGTTATTTATTTTGATAAGACACCCTTTAACTCATGACTTAAGTTTTCAGAAGGATTCAATATATGATTCGCACAAATCATCTTACCAACTGAGTTATGTTCTTATACACTGTAGAGTAGTTCACTTAAAGTCTTCTCCTTTATAACAATTATTTGTTTTATATATTTATTTGATAAAGATGGTAATTTAATTCCACAGGGCCATCTATTCACACTTACGTTACTAGAACTCGTTCATGCCCTTATGACAACATCGGTTCACGTTCAACAAACTTAAGAGAAAATTACAAGGTACCCTGGATAAAGTTAAAGGAAGAAGGTCAAATGAGTTCACCCTTAAGACGTCATTAGTTCTTACTAAGGTTTAATTGAAGCTTGAGGTTTTATACGTAGTTATTAGCGCTCTTACTTAGGCTTCACCGAAAGAGCTTATCAAGAGGAAGCTACTTACTTTTAAATAGGCTGAGAGATAAATTGAGTGGTTTCAAAATTTTCTTCTCTTACTTGTTAAATCTTATTAGAAACTAACCATTGTTTTCCTTTAAGCTTGTTTTAAGCGTTCACCAAAAGAGTAGTGTTTACTAGTTCAGTTAGGGATAACACGTTATATAAAATCACTTTGCAAGGATAGTCTCACTCTTGATTACTTAAGGTATTGTTTGTTTTCGAGTGGATCTCCTCTACAACAGATTTATTTGAATAAAACTTTTAGGTAACTTCTGTAAGGAAAAGCCACCCCATTAAAACTTACATATAACCCATCAATACAAAGTCTTAGAAAGATTTAAATTAACACTTAATTCTCAAGATCAAAGTTTTACAATGCTTATGCCAGTGAAGAGATTGAATATTATTTCTCACTAAGAAGAGTTACCAGCCAAATTACAAAAAAGGACAAAACTACTACTTCACGTAATTCTCCGAACAATTCCAGGCAAGAGGTCATATAAACTCTCTTTACAAGCAATGTTACACAATTTACAACACATTGGACATTTTTACAAGGAACTTCATAAATTGTACAGATGAACCTTTTACACTCTTTTCCTCTAGTCTACTCGCATAATCCATCTGCACAAATATTAACTAGAGTCAGTTCGCTAGAACTGAGCATGTTAAGACTACCCATTGCAACAGTAAGCTAACATTTTATAATATCATGAAAGTAAAATTCTAAACTCAAGAATGGATCAAATCACAAACCACTAATCAATATGTTTCACAAGATGAAGAGATTTATACCAGCCAACAAGGAGGAATCCCAATATTCAAGTGAGAGAGATATTCCAAAGATAATCAAGGTGAGACCTTATTGGTGAAGACAACAAGGCTGAGAGTATTGAGATTTCAGTCATGTAATCCTATGGATTACGTGATTGAAATCTAACACCCAAACATCATTCTATTATTATTAACCAAAAGGATAAAGATCAGTCAAATGACTTAACATATTCAAAATTGCTTGGTAACAAGACTGCATTAACACACATCCTTGTTTTAGGAAGAATATAGGCCCCAACCATATATGAACACAAATCAGTCAAAGATTAAAGTTAACTTCACTCGACTGAATAAACCAACATACATATAATACTCACAACACAAAAACTGAATCTGAAGATTCAAAATACCAAGTAATTCTCACCGAACCTAATTATTTTTCTTCAAGAAGTTAAATAAATTAGATTCTATCCAACTAAATTACATTCAACAACTATAGTTGGATTACACAAGCAAGGATCAAGAAGAAGTCTTTTCACCAAAGGTTGTTATTATCTTACATCACATAAACAGTAATAAACCCGTAATCCACCACTCGTATGATCATTGTAAGAGTTAAGGACTTAGCTCACTAAAATATGTAACTGAGTCGATTCCTACCTTTTCCATTTTCATACAAGTCTAACCCAATTCGAAGAAAGGTAACCATTCTATTTTCATACATGCCTCAGTCAACACTTACTCAGAAAGTCCCTACCTGAATTATTGAAGGTTTGCTAAGCTACATAATGGATTTAATAGAAACCCATTTCATTCGATACTTGAATTTAAACAAGCAAGGGATAGTCTGTTGAAAATATAAGTGAATCGACACAAGATCCTCTACCGTGACCCAACTCGAGTCACCAATCACAAGGTTTACAGTCAGCGAAGGAGGAATACAAAGCAAAATACTCTTCCTACGAACTAAGCCTTCTCTTCCGTCTCTAAAACAACATATGAATAGCTTGGGCATACCCATCTATTTCACGACAGTCTACTCGACCTATCCTCATAGTCGCTCCAAAGAAAACATCTGCTACTACAGAGTTCGATTGAACTCTTTTATCTTATGATACAGTGACTCACGTCACAGGATCTGTATTGAGCAGTCAATATTTCACTCACGTAGGCCTCTAAGAAAACATCATGCTCACTATGCGAGGTCTACACACAGATTCAGCCCAAGAAAAGCTTTTACCAAGACAAAAACAAACATTTAGCCTAAAACTGGCCATGAGTCGACAAATCTACAAATATCCACTAATGTTATTCATGGCTCAAGTTTATATCTGCTACTGCTGGTTTAGAAATCGAACTCAACGGCCATTGTTCACTATTGTCTCTAAATGTCACCCGAATTTTAAGAATTAAGCAGGAAAGCACCCAGGTTAAAGATCTAACACCCACAGTATAAAACTTCAACCATTATTTTGCTATCACATAGCAGTTACTCTTTTATTTCGAAAAGAAAAAACGAGGCAGAAAGGAATGTATACATGCTATCACAGTTGCTATCAGGGTATGAAAAACAAACAACTCCCAACAGTCCTTCCTTTCCTTCAATCTGGGTCGATTCACAAGGAAAAAGCAGAAGCCCATTCTAAATGCCATAACACATAAAAAAAATAGAAGGACATTGAATTCATGACATAATAAAAGGGTTGCAGAAGATTGCAAGGGCAGGTTTAACATGCCTTGTTTAAAACACCATCTCCATATGCATATCATTGTTTCAATGCAGCTGCTTGCCCTTAACCCAAAGTGCTCTGCGAGCTCGTGCTAGCGCCACATTCACGCGGTGAAAAACAGCTACAAAGCCAACCCCATGATTTGAAGCTCGGACACAAGACATAATGATTACATCACGCTCCTGGCTCTGGAAAGGCATCTACCGTAATGATAAATAAACCTTTTCCTTCATCAGATTTGAGGACAGCATCAAACTCTCGGTGCAAACATTTCAGCTGTAGCTTGTAAGGTGTGATAATTCCAACAGAAACCTTTATGCCTGCCAACTCAGTGACTCGTTGAAGAAGCTCATATAATTGCAAAGCAAATTGTGTTTCATGAATATTCTGATATGAAACAGATCCGCCTCTATGAGATTCTCTTCCATGAGTTACATCGTACAACAAGTAAGATCTCAATAGAGAATCTTTGTAAATAAATTTCATCAGGTCTGCTGGTAACACCCTCACTGTCACATAATCGATTTTGATCCAAAAAAATCTTCACCTTGAAGGAGAATCCCGAATTGAGGATGCAGTCGATGCTGAACAGATAACAACAAGTTGGACAACCTACTTGTTGGAGCGCTCAAAAAGGAGGGCTTCTACTATACTGAAACGTGCCTGTAGCCTGGTTGAAAACTTTGGCAGGTCTCTGCTGTGGATCCCCGATAAGAACACACCTCACAGTTGCCCCAGGAAGTGGAGGTAATACGTCTACTTCACTAGCTTGCGGCTTCAACTCCAACCACCATACACAACGCAGCGGGTGCATCACCGTTGAACAGTTCCCTTCGTTTCAGTGAAACAGGCGGGCTGTTCAAAACTTCCTAAATGGCATCAGACTCCATTCTATACACGACCCGTCAGCTAGAAAAACGTTGCAAAAACAGCCTATGCGGCCATGGCAAGGAGAGGAACAACAAATGAAGAGCTCCCAAAAACCTAATCATGACTCCATTGGATTGGGGTTTTCATGCCATTCATCTCAAATCCCAACAACAACACTCCTCCCTGCTCACGCGGCCAGAACAGGTCAAAGAGAGCAGGTAGCAAAAGACGCGTTATATTTGCAAATCAAAGGAATTAAAGAAGGTGGGGCGGCTGGCAGAGGTAAGGCCAGTGGGAGATGGCCACGTACCAGGTCTAGATGGCAGGAAGGGGGGTGAGGGACAGTAGGGCCTTAGGCACAAGCAGATAGAATTTTTATTTTAAAACCATGTCCCCTCCAACCTGCGCCACACACCTACCCCCCCATCATTCCCACGCAACCCCTCCATTCCTTTAGTTGTTTATTTTCAGTACCCATTGATCATTATATTCCAAACCTTAATCAGAATAGAAATTAAGCCATTAGTATAAATCTGTATTTATTGCATTCAAATCCTACGATTTGTAAAATTATAAGCTACTTGCTTTCACGATGTAAGACCAAGCTAAAGGTTACAATATAATTCTCAACATAACCTAATTGAAAAACACACTAAGTTAAGAGGCTTGCACGGCTTAAGGTCTCATCTATTTCCCCAAACCAAAACATATCAGTTAAAAGCCACACACTCGAATCTAAGGATTCGATTTACTAGTGTATAAATACATATATCGTTCTACACCCATGTCTTCTGGGTATTTTATTTTTAAAAAATAATCCCATGTAAATGAAATACGCAACAACAGATACTTAAAAAGGAGTGTATATAATCCAAATTTACCAGAGTCACCAGAACATCTCCAACAGTAACTCAGTAACAAGTTTATACATTGGGCTAAAGCAAGTCGAAAAACCTCAGTCTTTTAATTCTCTGCAACTAACAGTGGGTTCTATCCCAACTCAATACAAAAACCGAACCCCAAGCAATAATATACCAAAGGTCTGAACTCATCAACCCTTGTCGATGGGTTAAAGTCCTTGGCTCGACAACGAATAGGAGCAGGATGGAAATGGCTTCAAGGAAAGTTACTAGCCCAATCAACCTTCGAAAAAAGGGAAAAAGTAACGGTCGCCGCGGAGGCCAGCACAGGAAGCGTCAACAACGACACGAAGGGGGGGGAGAGAACAATTTTGAGGTTACACTCAAATTGGCACCAAGACAGGAAACGCCTTCTTCACCACGATTAGACGAAACAACTAGAAGAAATGCAAATCGATGATGATCGAAATTAAGGTAAAATAATAATACTTATAAAATAAGGGCCAACGATCATTAAATTAAAATAACATCATTACCATTACCTATTATGATTATACATATAATTTCTACCCAAATTAACCTAGACCAATGATTGAGCTTAAAAATGCGACAACAAGATCCCTTGTAAAAAGGATAACGCACACGACATTACACAGTCCACAAAGGGGAGGTGTCGATAATGACTCGAGGACGCCAGAAGGAGAGGGAAGGTGCTAAAACATCGCTGAGACAGGGTCTAAGACAACAGAATTACGCACAGTTGTTCGACGCCCAACAAGGGAAAGGTCACTACGCCAAGAAACTGGGTAACCGCCAAACGGGGCATTACATTCTCCTCCCCTTAAGAAAGCATCGTCCTCGATGCGACATAACACAGAGGAAAAGAAATGGCACGTAACCAACAACATGTAAAGGAGAAAGTACACTTTATGGTTTAAAATTTTAGTTAATTAAAGCAGGGTCACAAGGTAGCCTTAGGATCATTTGGTAGAAATTTTAACTTTCAAGGTTCTGTGAAGATTGGCAGTTCCCTCTTGTTTATTATTTCATTAGTTCCTTTCCATTAGCATTATTCCTAGTTTAATTTCTTTTAAAATTTCATCATTGAAGAGTTTTGGTTTATTCCTTATTGTGGGTGCCCAACATGAACTGCTAATACAACACCCTATCAGGTTCAAAAGACACTACAGATTCACAAGCACACAAGTATATTCTTCATGTCTGCATTACACCACAAAAAGGTTACTCAAATACGGAATGGAATAGGCACAGTCCACATAACATAGTACTCGTCACACATCAATGACTGACATACAAAATACTCAAACAAAAGAGTACTACAATCCACCAGACATTTCCTCAATTTCCACAGATGAAAATTTCACATAACTCCAAACAAAAGCTACAGGTACATAGTGTCCACAAGGGAATCAATGACATATCCACAACATCACAACACATATCCATCTGACATGAGTAACACATACATCAAAAGACCACTACCAAAACATCACAATAACTCAACATATATCCCGAAACATCAACCATACACACAAATATCATATGCCTCCCTCAAACTCTTATGCCTCCCTCAAGTCTCTTATGCCTCCCTCAAGCTCTTATGCCTCCCTCAAGTCTCTTATGCCTCCCTCAAGTCTCTTATGCCTCCCTCAAACTCTTATGCCTCCCTCAAACTCTTATGCCTCCCTCAAACTCTTATGCCTCCCTCAAGGAGGCCGGTTGACCCTATGGTCCAAGACACATAGAGTTCGAACACTCCTAACCCAAGTGACATAATAACGCGTGGTTCAACAACCCGCTAGTTATCTGTACTCCTTGGGGCGTACCCCCATACAACGAAGCGGGTCCATAGGTCCAACCATTCCATGGTGCATCCCATGACCCTATTCCACACATCACGACAATAGAACCAGCACAACAATCCAATCTAAGTGCCAAGTGGCAAAGTACAAGCCTTGGGCAAGGCGGTAAAAATTCCAAATTTAAAAGAAGACCCAAAATCAAGCAAAATAAATGGCCAAATAGCCATAGTTAGTATCAAAATCCACATGTTAGTGCCACAAACCAAGGAAATGCCCAAAATTGTAACGCATTGCAATCAAGAAAAGTTGCTGGTCCTTACAAAATAAAGTAAAAAGCTCAATTTACGAATAAAATCAACTTATAATAATGTCACATTACGATAACTGTGTGGCCTTATCTGGCCACCAAGGGGTACTCAACGAGTTGCTAGCACTCGGAACATCGAGCCTCAGCTCGTAAAATACATATCAATAATACAACTGTCATCATCTCAATCAGAATCATCTCGCCACAACTTCAACAAGGCCCAACATAGTCAAAGTCACATAGGTTAAATCCATACGACAACCATATCGGGAGAGAGAAAAGAGTACAAGTCACCATCTACTGAGCCTGAGGTGTCCGCGAAACACAATATGCATGACACCCGTTGAACAAGTGTCACACATACCAAACAAACGAAAGTGGGTTTTCAGCCTATGTAAGGCTCCACTTCCTATCTCGTACTCGGCTCGAGTGACTGGTCAACGGTACACATTTTCTCACTCCATACATACACAGTCTACCGATTTCCCTCAGGTTCGGTTAGTGTAAGGCTCACAACATAACATATAACTACATCACTAACACCATGGTGGTACACACATAGCTACCATAACGTCTCACGTATGGTATGTATACGGGGTAGATCACAATCATACATTCACAGGGCGCAATACATCACTTTACCACATTCTGCACCCAAAGTGCAATCACAATACGATAGGGTTCATACACTCACCGTATGACCCTAAATCACGACATGAATCATTACATATCACACAACTCATATATACGATGAACATAGTACATCACAACATAACATCCATTGCTACATAACAAGGTGGTACACACATTTCTTCAAAACATGGTAAAAACATCATGATACAACTCATTTCTTTTAACATCAATCTAGTCATACAACACATTGATACACCTACCTATCACAATATGCCACAATGCTCCAACACTATGTCATCCACATTATAATTCTTTTCACACATCACAAGCAGTAATTCACACGTGAACTCTTCATAGAATCCACAAGAAGGAGAGAGAATACTCCCATCCCCAACACATCAATATGATAACAAAATACGCATTGAGTGACATACACATCACGTGCGTTCACAATATCACAATTACGACAATAATCACATCACGCTTATACCACATTACTCTTCCAATATAAATCATCATCATGCAATACCATCATCTCCATGAAACAATATCATGTAACACCATCACCATCATGTAACATCACCATACAACACCAATCCGGCCCATAGGTTCGAGAGCATGAACCTACGCTCTGATACCAAGTGTAACAACCCAAAAATCACACACACGAACAACACAGTAAAAGACAGGATAATTTTTTTTTTTGACTTGCTTCGACACAAAACACGACACAACATGTCGTCACAAAGTTACAACCAACTCTGGGAACCACTTGTTACGGGGATGACCACAAGGTCAGCACGGAAACGTTCACACCCAAAAGGATAATATACTTTTTTTTTTTTTTTTGACAGAATAACATAGAAGCCCAACCACAAGACACTCTCACAGCTAGGGCAAGCCACAGTAAGAAATGATTGGAGGTTATTTATTTTGATAAGACACCCTTTAACTCATGACTTAAGTTTTCAGAAGGATTCAATATATGATTCGCACAAATCATCTTACCAACTGAGTTATGTTCTTATACACTGTAGAGTAGTTCACTTAAAGTCTTCTCCTTTATAACAATTATTTGTTTTATATATTTATTTGATAAAGATGGTAATTTAATTCCACAAGGCCATCTATTCACACTTACGTTACTAGAACTCGTTCATGCCCTTATGACAACATCGGTTCACGTTCAACAAACTTAAGAGAAAATTACAAGGTACCCTGGATAAAGTTAAAGGAAGAAGGTCAAATGAGTTCACCCTTAAGACGTCATTAGTTCTTACTAAGGTTTAATTGAAGCTTGAGGTTTTATACGTAATTATTAGCGCTCTTACTTAGGCTTCACCGAAAGAGCTTATCAAGAGGAAGCTACTTACTTTTAAATAGGCTGAGAGATAAATTGAGTGGTTTCAAAATTTTCTTCTCTTACTTGTTAAATCTTATTAGAAACTAACCATTGTTTTCCTTTAAGCTTGTTTTAAGCGTTCACCCAAAAAGAGTAGTGTTTACTAGTTCAGTTAGGGATAACACGTTATATAAAATCACTTTGCAAGGATAGTCTCACTCTTGATTACTTAAGGTATTGTTTGTTCTCGAGTGGATCTCCTCTACAACAGATTTATTTGAATAAAACTTTTAGGTAACTTCTGTAAGGAAAAGCCACCCCATTAAAACTTACATATAACCCATCAATACAAAGTCTTAGAAAGATTTAAATTAACACTTAATTCTCAAGATCAAAGTTTTACAATGCTTATGCCAGTGAAGAGATTGAATATTATTTCTCACTAAGAAGAGTTACCAGCCAAATTACAAAAAAGGACAAAACTACTTCTTCACGTAATTCTCCGAACAATTCCAGGCAAGAGGTCATATAAACTCTCTTTGCAAGCAATGTTACACAATTTACAACACATTGGACATTTTTACAAGGAACTTCATAAATTGTACAGATGAACCTTTAACACTCTTTTCCTCTAGTCTACTCGCATAATCCATCTGCACAAATATTAACTAGAGTCAGTTCGCTAGAACTGAGCATGTTAAGACTACCCATTGCAACAGTAAGCTAACATTTTATAATATCATGAAAGTAAAATTCTAAACTCAAGAATGGATCAAATCACAAACCACTAATCAATATGTTTCACAAGATGAAGAGATTTATACCAGCCAACAAGGAGGAATCCCAATATTCAAGTGAGAGAGATATTCCAAAGATAATCAAGGTGAGACCTTATTGGTGAAGACAACAAGGCTGAGAGTATTGAGATTTCAGTCATGTAATCCTATGGATTACGTGATTGAAATCTAACACCCAAACATCATTCTATTATTATTAACCAAAAAGATAAAGATCAGTCAAATGACTTAACATATTCAAAATTGCTTGGTAACAAGACTGCATTAACACACATCCTTGTTTTAGGAAGAATATAGGCCCCAACCATATATGAACACAAATCAGTCAAAGATTAAAGTTAACTTCACTCGACTGAATAAACCAACATACATATAATACTCACAACACAAAAACTGAATCTGAAGATTCAAAATACCAAGTAATTCTCACCGAACCTAATTATTTTTCTTCAAGAAGTTAAATAAATTAGATTCTATCCAACTAAATTACATTCAACAACTATAGTTGGATTACACAAGCAAGGATCAAGAAGAAGTCTTTTCACCAAAGGTTGTTATTATCTTACATCACATAATCAGTAATAAACCCGTAATCCACCACTCGTATGATCATTGTAAGAGTTAAGGACTTAGCTCACTAAAATATGTAACTGAGTCGATTCCTACCTTTTCCATTTTCATACAAGTCTAACCCAATTCGAAGAAAGGTAACCATTCTATTTTCATACATGCCTCAGTCAACACTTACTCAGAAAGTCCCTACCTGAATTATTGAAGGTTTGCTAAGCTACATAATGGATTTAATAGAAACCCATTTCATTCGATACTTGAATTTAAACAAGCAAGGGATAGTCTGTTGAAAATATAAGTGAATCGACACAAGATCCTCTACCGTGACCCAACTCGAGTCACCAATCACAAGGTTTACAGTCAGCGAAGGAGGAATACAAAGCAAAATACTCTTCCTACGAACTAAGCCTTCTCTTCCGTCTCTAAAACAACATATGAATAGCTTGGGCATACCCATCTATTTCACGACAGTCTACTCGACCTATCCTCATAGTCGCTCCAAAGAAAACATCTGCTACTACAGAGTTCGATTGAACTCTTTTATCTTATGATACAGTGACTCACGTCACAGGATCTGTATTGAGCAGTCAATATTTCACTCACGTAGGCCTCTAAGAAAACATCATGCTCACTATGCGAGGTCTACACACAGATTCAGCCCAAGAAAAGCTTTTACCAAGACAAAAACAAACATTTAGCCTAAAACTGGCCATGAGTCGACAAATCTACAAATATCCACTAATGTTATTCATGGCTCAAGTTTATATCTGCTACTGCTGGTTTAGAAATCGAACTCAACGGCCATTGTTCACTATTGTCTCTAAATGTCACCCGAATTTGAAGAATTAAGCAGGAAAGCACCCAGGTTAAAGATCTAACACCCACAGTATAAAACTTCAACCATTATTTTGCTATCACATAGCAGTTACTCTTTTATTTCGAAAAGAAAAATGAGGCAGAAAGGAATGTATACATGCTATCACAGTTGCTATCAGGGTATGAAAAACAAACAACTCCCAACAGTCCTTCCTTTCCTTCAATCTGGGTCGATTCACAAGGAAAAAGCAGAAGCCCATTCTAAATGCCATAACAGATAAAAAAAATAGAAGGACATTCAATTCATGACATAATAAAAGGGTAGCAGAAGATTGCAAGGGGCAGGTTTAACATGCCTGGTTTAAAACGCCATCTCCATATGCATATGATTGTTTCAATGCAGCTGCTTGCCCTTAACCCAAAGTGCTCTGCGAGCTCGTGCTAGCACCACATTCACGCGGTGAAAAACAGCTACAAAGCCAACCCCATGATTTGAAGCTCGGACACAAGACATAATGATTACATCACGCTCCTGGCTCTGAAAGGCATCTACCGTAATGATAAATAAACCTTTTCCTTCATCAGATTTGAGGACAGCATCAAACTCTCGGTGCAAACATTACAGCTGTAGCTTGTAAGGTGTGATAATTCCAACAGAAACCTTTATACCTACCAACTCAGTGACTCGTTGAAGAAGCTCATATAATTGCAAAGTAAATTGTGCTTCATGAATATTCTGATATGAAACAGATCCGCCTCTATGAGATACCCTTTCATGAGTTACATCGTAAAACAAGTAAGATCTCAATAGAGAATCTTTGCAAATAAATTTCATCAGGTCTCCTGGTAACACTCTCACTGTCACATAATCGATTTTGATCCCAAGACAAAAAAAACCTTGAAGGAGAATCCCGAATTGAGGATGCAGTCGATACTGAATAGATAACAACATAGTTGGACGACCTGCTTGTTGGAGGCGCTCAAAAGGCTTCTTCCTTACTGTAACGTGCCTGCAGCCTGGCTGAAAACTGTGGCAGGTCTCTGCTGTGGATCCCCGACAAGAACACACCTCACAGCGCCCCAGGAAGTGGAGGTAATACGTCTACTTCACTAGCTTGCGGCTTCAACTCCAACCACCATACACTTGCAGCGGCCACACATGGCGAAAGTTCCCTTCGTTTCAGTTTGTTGAAGGCTCAGACTCCATTCTATACACGACCCGCCCCAATCTAAACACGCGACAGCTGGGAAAAATGTTGTTAAAACAGCCTATGCAGCCATGGCAAGGAGAGGAACAAATGAAGAGCTCCCAAAAACCTGCGACTCCATTGGATTGGGGTTTTCACGCCATTCATCCCAAATCCCAACAACAACACTCCTCCCTGCTCACGCGGCCAGAACAGGTCAAAGAGAGTAGGTAGCACAAGACGCAAGATATTTGCAAATCACAGGAATTAAAGAAGGTGGGGCGGCTGGCAGAGGTAAGGCCAGTGGGAGATGGCCACGTACCAGGTCTAGATGGCAGGAAGGGGGGTGAGGGACAGTAGGGCCTTAGGCACAAGCAGATAGAATTTTGATTTTAAAACACTGTCCCCTCCAACCTGCGCCACACACCTACCCCCCCATCTTTCCCACGCAACCCCTCCATTCCTTTAGTTGTTTATTTTCAGTACCCATTGATCATTATATTCCAAACCTTAATCAGAATAGAAATTAAGCCATCGGTATAAATCTGTATTTATTGCATTCAAATCCTACGATTTGTAAAATTATAAGCTACTTGCTTTCACGATGTAAGACCAAGCTAAAGGTTACAATATAATTCTCAACATAACCTAATTGAAAAACACACTAAGTTAAGAGGCTTGCACGGCTTAAGGTCTCATCTATTTCCCCAAACCAAAACATATCAGTTAAAAGCCACACACTCGAATCTAAGGATTCGATTTACTAGTGTATAAATACATATATCGTTCTACACCCATGTCTTCTGGGTATTTTATTTTTAAAATATAATCCCATGTAAATGAAATACGCAACAACAGATACTTAAAAAGGAGTGTATATAATCCAAATTTACCAGAGTCACCAGAACATCTCCAACAGTAACTCAGTAACAAGTTTATTCATTGGGCTAAAGCAAGTCGAAAAACCTCAGTCTTTTAATTCTCTGCAACTAACAGTGGGTTCTATCCCAACTCATAACAAAACTGAACCCCAAGCGATAATAAACCAAACGTCCGAACTCATCAACCCTTGTCGATGGGTTAAAGTCCTTGGCTCGACAACGAATAGGAGCAGGATGGAAATGGCTTCAAGGAAAGTTACTAGCCCAATCAACCTTCGAAAAGGGTTTACCAGCAACCTAGGAAAACTATAAAAAAAATATTAATAATGTCGACAGTCCAGATCGACACTATAATAATAAGGGCAAAGATCGACTATTCATTACAATCCCCCTCTTTGTAAAAACAAATATAAGAATCTCTTTTTAAACCATTACCCTATTAATGATACAATATCTATAGGCTTCGAACACGCAAATTTTAAATAAGGAAAAACACGGTCGCCGCTAGAGGCCAACAAGAATTCAACAACGACACGAAGAGGGGGGAGAGAACAATTTTGAGGTTAACTCAAATGCGGACAACAAGCCAAGACAGGCAATCCCTTGTAAAATTAGATAATGCTATAGAGGACATTACACAATCCACAAAAGGGAGGTGTCGATTAAAATAACTCGAGGATTGCCAGAAGGAGAGGGAAGGTGCTAAAACATCGCTGAGAAGCGTCTAAGACAACAGGAATTACGCACAGTTGTTCGACGCCCAACAAGGGAAAGGTCACTACGCCAAGAAACTGGGTAACCGCCAAACGGGGCATTAAGGTAGCCTTAGGATCATTTGGTAGAAATTTTAACTTTCAAGGTTCTGTGAAGATTGGCAGTTCCCTCTTGATTATTATTTCATTAGTTCCTTTCCATTAGCATTATTCCTAGTTTAATTTCTTTTAAAATTTCATCATTGAAGAGTTTTGGTTTATTCCTTATTGTGGGTGCCCAACATGAACTGCTAATACAACACCCTATCAGGTTCAAAAGACACTACAGATTCACAAGCACACAAGTATATTCTTCATGTCTGTATTACACGACAAAAAGGGTTACTCAAATATGGAATGGAATAGGCACAGTCCACATAACATAGTACACGTCACACATTTATGACCGACGTACAAAATACTCAAACAAAAGAGTACTACGACAACCAGACATTCCCTCAAATCCACAGATGAAAATTTCACATACTCCAAACAAAAGCTACAGGTACATAGTGTCCACAAGGGCATCAATGCCATATCCACAACATCACAACACATATCCATCTGACACGAGTAACACATACATCAAAAGACCACTACCAAAACATCACAATAACTCAACATATATCCCGAAACATCAACCCTACACACAAATATCATATGCCTCCCTCAAACTCTTATGCCTCCCTCAAGTCTCTTATGCCTCCCTCAAACTCTTATGCCTCCCTCAAGTTTCTTATGCCTCCCTCAAACTCTTATGCCTCCCTCAAGTCTCTTATGCCTCCCTCAAACTCTTATGCCTCCGTCAAGGAGGCCGGTTGACCCTATGGTCCAAGACACATAGAGTTCGAACACTCCTAACCCAAGTGACATAATAACACATGGTTCAACAACCCGCTAGTTATCTGTAACTCCTTGGGGCGTACCCCCATACAACGAAGCGGGTCCATAGGTCCAACCATTCCATGGTGCATCCCATGACCCTATTCCACACATCATGACAATAGAACCAGCACAAAAATCCAATCTAAGTGCCAAGTGACAAAGTACAAGCCTTGGGCAAGGCGGTAAAAATTCCAAATTTAAAAGAAGACCCAAAATCAAGCAAAATAAATGGCCAAATAGCCATAGTTAGTATCAAAATCCACATGTTAGTGCTACAAACCAAGGAAATGCCCAAAATTGTAACGCATTGCAATCAAGAAAGGTTGCTGGTCCTTGCAAACGAAGAATAATTTTTTATTTTTTATTTAATATGTATAACATAATAAAATCATAGGAATTCAATGGACAAATTAAATTTACTTTTTTTAAAATGGGAAGATGACCATTCTCATATATAACTAATATAATAAGAATAGAGATAAAATTTATTTAGTTATAACATGGGAAGTTGTGCATTGTGACAACCTTTTTGGATAGAGAATATTTATTGTGTAAGAATATTTATCAATTTACAATATATATCTATTCTCTTATAGGAAACATAGAAGAAGAATAGACATTTTGAATGGGAATATGCCCATTCTCATATAAGTATAAGAGAAGAATAATAGAGATAAAAATTTACTATGTAAATGTTTAAGTTTTTATATTGAGATATTTGTGCCCATTAAAATTAAAACAAACAATTTTTGTTTTCTAATTTTTAATAATTTTATTATACTGGACTATCCATCGAAGAGGTAAGTACTATACTACATACCCTCAAGAGGTGTCAACCCTCATGTAGTTCATATATTACAATATATAGATATCTGTTCTCATATAGGAAACACAAAAGAAGGATACATATTTTCCATTGTCATATTGGAAATATAGAATAAGAATAAATATTTTTAATGGGTATATAACATAGATAAAATTTCTTCTATTTGTGATTAAATTTTAAATAGAGATACTAAAATGAAACAAACACTTTTTTTGTTATTATTAATAATTTTATTATACTAGCCTTATCTAGGATATATATGAAACATAGAATAAGATTAGATATTATGAATGGTCATATGGCCATTCTGATATAAAAATCATTGAAGAATAATAAAGATATAACTTTTCTTATGATTAAGTTTTTAAATAGAGATATTAAAATGAAACAAACATTATTGCTGATAGAGCCAAGTGTTGGACTACATACACTTAAGAGGGATCAATTCTTATGTAGTTATAATATATATATCCATTGATATTTACAAAACATCTAAGAAGAATTTTTTTTTTAACGGGCATAATTAGAGAAAAATAATTGAGAGAAAATTTATTTTCTTTATGATTAAGTTTTTAAATAGAGATATCAAAATGAATACAACTTTTTTTGTTCATTAATTATTAAAAATTGTATTATACTAGTTGGAATATCCCTAAAAGAGCTAAGTGTTAGACTACATTCCCTCAAAAGGGATCAAGACTTATGTAGTTCTCATCTTACAATATATATATATATCCATTCACATTTAGGAAATATAAAAGAAGAATAGATATTCTGAATGGGCATAATCATTGAGATAAAATTTATTTTGTAAATGATTAAGTTTTTAGATTGAGATTTTTGTGCCCATTCTCATTCAAACAAATAATTTTTGTTTTGTAATTATTACTAATTTTATCATACTAGTTGGACTATATGTAGTAGAGCCAAGTTATGAACTACATACCCTCAAGGGGAAATAATACTTATCCAGTTCTTAACTTAAAATATATAGATAACAATTGCTATATGTATATGAAACATAGAAGAAAAATATATATTTTGAATGGGAATATTCCCATTATCATATAAGAATCACAAAAGAATAATAAATATTAAATTTGTTTTGTTTATGAGTAAGTTTATAAATTGACATATTAAAATGAAAAAAATATTATCCCTGGTAGAGCCAAGTGCTGCACTAAACACCCTTAAGAGGGATCAATCGTTGTGTAGTTCTCATCTTACAATATACATACAGACATACACACACACACACACACACACACACACACACACACACATGTATATATACATATATATACATACATATATATATACATATATACATATATAGATACATACATATATATATATACATATATATATATATATATATATATATATATATATATATATATATATATATATATATATATATATATATATAGTAGGGGTATTCACTATGAAAAAATAAGTTAAGCATTTAAATATTGACACTTAATGCCAGATCATTTGTAATGCCTTCCATTATAGGAATCATAGAAGAAACAATATATGAATAACAATCTAAGGACAAGAAATTAGATTAAAATAAATTTTCTTAAATTTATTTAAATGTATTCTACACTCTAAACACAAGGCTTTTCATTAGTTTGTCCAAATTTCATGAATGTGTACAGTTTTGATGGCTATTACCTTTGGGAAATCAATACCAACTTAAAAATTCATCTTTATAAAGGTACAACAAATGCAAAAAGTGAGACATACTATTATAGTTTCACCCAATAAATTATTCAAATATTATGAGAGATAGCATTTCTGTATTATATTCGATATCATAGAGATAGTAAGAGGTAAGAACCAAAACTTTACTCTATTTTTAAATTTCTTGTTATCATAAGATCTGAAAACCATATGTCTTCGTTAAATTAGACATGAATAGGTTAGATAAGTTATATTTCACTATTCAAATGAATTTATTATAAGTAGAATAATCAAATAGATATTTGTAATATTATGTCGAGCGATAGTCTTGTTCCTTTTGTCAGTACAAATTCAGATTGGTCAACTCTTGTACGTTTTTTATACATATATCATGTTTATGATATGCATTTACAATATCCCTAGTAGAGTCAAGTAATGCAACTAGAAATGTTCAGATAGTTGATCCATCCTTATGTATTTTTCCTCTGTAGAATGCATCGCTAAGGCGCCATTATCATAGCCTTATTTTAACATGCATATGAATGATCAAGGGGGATTCAAGTCTTGTATTGCAATCTGCAGATGTATGTTCTCCTAGGGCACCAGATACTTAAGGGGGCACTTAGAATATAAAGAGTTTCTCTTATAAGTCAATTATTTTTAGAGCCAAACATTAAAACTAATTTACATAGAAGGTTCAGTATCTAACTAAGATCCATTTATTGATATTATAAAAATATAGTAACATTACAGTTTTATGTTACATATACATAAAAAGTATCACAATATGTTTTGCAAGTAAAAAAAATATATGACATTTATATGTTTATTGTATGATTTCTGTTATGTCAAATTGGTTATCCATTCTCAGTATGCAACTGTTAAATTACTGTACGATGTGTAATTTTTCTTAGGAAAATGTTCATTATAATTTTGATAATGTCAGTAGTGTAGGTATTTAGAGGTGAGTATACTTGAAGGAAAAAAGTATCTACGATTCTCTATATTTCTGAACATTTTGGTGAAACCGTCTATTTTTTTAATGATAGGAATTGCAATATGCATAGTAAAAAAATACCATCATTTCTTCACAAAACCATGGGGAGTTATACATAATCTAAATTCATATATCTTTGTTAACATAATGGAAACAATAATTGTTCATGCTAGGAAGTACCATACGCCAAACTTGATATATGGTGAAGGCATTGGACTTTGCAAGCAACCTTACATAAAATGAAAAATGAAAAATTCATGTTGCATTAAAAATCAGCATCACCCCTTGTAAATCAAATTTTGATCGAATCCATTAGAATATTTATCAACTCTTATGTGATAATCATTATGAAAGTAGGAGGCATTTAAAATAATTAAGTTTGTATAAAAGTTTCTATTGATAATTTGAGATCCTACATTATGATCCTAATACAAATTTTAAAATAAGAGAATGCGGTACAATCATTGCATTTATTTATTATGATGGGATAAAATTGAAGGATTAATATGACAACAAGGCCATGTATGACGATTAATACTGCCGAAGCAAGTGTTGAAGTGCATGATAGAGACGATCTAAGTAGCACTCCAATTGTTTGGATAGAGATGATAACTGATTTATAAACGTGGTAGGAATATTTTAAAATCAATAATTTAGCTAAACAATAGACATAAAAGCAGATTATAGATAAGTTTTGTGTTGGGGTAAAAATGTTTTAGCTTCATGATGTTCTTACTGGTATGGAAAGAGTTGTTGAAGATGGGGGAATGTATCACTTATGAATCAAATTAACCAAAAAATGCAAATTGCTCTCTAATTTAGAGAAGACTACAGATTTTAACTAATAGATACCATCAAAGTAAACTTGTAGTAATATATTAGTGATCATTAGGATATCTCCATTGCCTTTTCTTTAACATTGGAAAAAGAGAAGGATATAACTCCATGAAGCTAGGTTGAAGCAGCTATTCTCTTATCAGATCCTAGCCATTCATTTTGTCAACAATGGAAATAAATCAACATCCATGTGCAAATGGGATGCAACATCTTTTACAAACTTGAATGCACTAGTAGGATTTTGAATGTGGCTCAAGTGAGAGCATACAATCTATGAGAAAAACAGTGGCATAGAGAACAATGGATCTAGTGATGGCCAAAAAATGAAGATGCTCTGTTTCCAATGCCAAAAACGAAAAAGGTGTAGAGCGAACCAGTTCCTTTTTGCTAAAGGTTCCACCTAACCTCAGGCATCTTAACCAGATTTTATCAACTCGGCCCACAAAAGGAAAAGAGTAATTGAGATTTCCATGATCTAGTTATTCATCTAGAAAAATGTGTTTTGGTGTGGTTGAAGGGATGAAAAAATGACTAAATCTAAGAACTATGTTTTTATTTTAGATAACCAGCAGAATGACTCCTTGAAATATTGCCTTTAAAGAAACTGTTCATACTCGCCCATGTCTGCAATCTATTGAAATAAAAGTGAAAGAAATAACCCGTTAGATGTTGATTTCAATCCAGCTACAAGAGGTTGAATTACCTCCAAAAATGCACATAAATAGCTTTGCAAATAAAACCAGGAGTTTTGAAATAGCTTACTTCTCATTCTAGAATTGACACTGATCTATTACATCATTACAATCCTCCTTTTATTTCAAGACTACTCTAAAACCCTAAAATTCCAACAAACCCTAAAATGCCAAAAAAACTCAGATTGACCCCAAAATTTGCATGCCAAATATGCATTCATAAATTAGGGCTCATGTGAAATTTGGACTTATTCTAACAGCCACAAGAAAAGTTATTAAAGTTCTAAGACCTAGTCAAAAGTGGAAAAAACATTTGGAGCCAATTTTAGGCCACTAGATGAAGGAATCCAAGCCTGAAAACGTGCCAAAATGGGCAAAAAACCTTTGCACAGGAAAAGTTGACCCTAGCATAGTACTAATGTATATCTATCACCCTATAAAATTTCAGGATGATCCAACGGTCAGATCAAAAGTTATGGTCTCTGCAAGTTATGCTCCCGCATCATTCTCCCCTAGTTGAAAAGAATTCAGCTCCTGTGAATTCTATTGACGGAACTCATCTAATTTTGCACTGTCAATTTTCCTCAACTCCCACTCAAGAATCCAAGTATTTTCTTCTTGCTGCAAACCTTCCCACTGTACCAAATATTTGTTGTAGCTCCCATGTCTAGTAGTGATTGTCTTTTGGTCCAAGACACGCATTACCCTCTCCTTTTTCTTCTTCGGCATCTGTTGCTCCCAAGTTTATTTCTTCCTCCTCTGCAACATTTTCATCATGACCTGGAAACTTATATAAGTCAAAAACATTAAAAACTGGTGAGATATCAAATTTTTCAGGTAGCTCCACCTTGTAGGCATTATCACTCATTTTCTTCAGAATCCTACATGGCCCAATCTTCTTATACTTGAGTTTATTATATGTCCCCTTTGGAAACCTCTCTTTTCTAAGATGAACCATCACCATATCTCCTTCTTCAAATACACTTACTCTCCTACTAGCATCTGCAACTATTTTATATTTGCATTACTCACTTTCATCTTTTCCCTCACTTCATCTTGCAGATGTAGAATGTGTTTCTGCAAATGCTTCTACATCATCACTAGTTTCATCTTCACCTGGTAGAAAAATTAGATCTAGGACCCCCTTGGGATTCCTACCATATACAATCTGGAAAGGATACCTCCCTATTGACCTGTTTACCAAGCTATTATATGCAAACTCAGCTTGAGGTAAAGCTAAGTCCCATTGTTTTGGCTTTTCTCCAACTATACAACGTAGGAGATTTCCCAAGCTTCTATTCACTACTTTATGTCTACCCATCAGTCTGGGGGTGATATGCACTACTGAACTGTAGATGTGTCCCCAGTTTCTTCCACAAAGTCCTCCAAAAGTGACTCAAAAACTTCGTGTCCCGATTTGAAGTGATCGTTCTTGGAATTCCATGCAATCTAACCACTTCTGAAAAAAACAAATCTGCATTTCTAGAAGCATCATTAGTTTTTTTACAAGAAATGAAATGTGCCATCTTAGAGATTCTATCAACCATAACAAAGATAGAATCATTCCCTCACTATGTGTGTTAGGAAGCCCTAACACAAAATCCATACTCAGATCAACCCATGGCCCTGTAGGGATAGGTAATGGCATATACAACCCAATATTCTATGCATGACCCTTAGCCATTTGGCACACTCTACATCTTGCTACAACCCTACTTATGTCCCTCTTTACCTTTGGCCAATAATACTTTTATACAACAAGAGAAATTCTCTTACTTATACTAGAGTGTCTAGCCAACTCCCCCACTATGCAATTCTCTTATAATATTTTCTCTCATTGAACCAACAGGGATGCACAATTGTTTCCCCCTAAACAAATAACCATCTGTATCAAATAATCAAAAGAATCACTACCTACTGTAGGCTCCTTAAATCGCAACAGTCTCACAACATCACCAAAATATTGGATCACCTTCATACAATTCCTTAACTAACTCAAACCCTAGTACTTTATTTTCCATTGTTGTCAAAAGGGCTACACACCTACTCAAGGCATCAACAACTTGATTCTGCTTACCAGATTTTATGCTTTAAACAAAAGTATATTCTTGCAAAAATGAAACCCATTTTGCATGCCTACTATTTAGTTTCTTATGTGTGTTTACATACCTCAATATAGCTTCAAATGGTCAGTGACAAAGTACAAAATTCCTTTGCTACCAAGTAATTCTACCAAGTCCTTAATGCTTGAACAAGACTCATAAAATTCCACATCAATAAGTAGAATTTTCCTCAAAATTCATTTATCAAAAAATCAGGAAAATGCCGAATAAACCATGGGCCTTCTTGAAGTCAAACTCAATCCTAACATGTGACTAAATCACTCAACCTGGCGGAAATTTACCTTGCTAAAATAGAACCAAAAACCCCTCTGAAACGCATCTTCTTCAACTAATTCAAAAAATACCCAGTGTATTTCTAGAATCCCTAAATTAGAAATTCCCAACTTTCTCCAACTCATAAATATCAATTAATAGCTACTAAAATTAACTAATGAACTCAAAAACATCAACTATAACTGTAAAGTTTCCTTAATTTAGGGCCATGAAAACTACAAAACCTCTGTCACATTCCTTGGAATAGGTCATTCCAAAACACCTTTCATTTTTCATCATCCAACACTCCATGATTTTGAAAGAACAAACAGACTCAAAAAACACTCGGAGTATTTCTGAAGAAATCTACACTTCTTTAAGTTCCTGCATATAATTTCTCTTTGTGTAACAACCTCTAACACCAATTTCAAATGTAACAAGTGTTCTTCCAACTAATTGTCTCTACTGAATATCTTGAAAATATCATCAAAAATTCCAACATCAAACTTAGAATATTTCCTCCTGACTTCATTTAGCTTTTCACTCAAGAATGCCACAGGTCGTCCTTCTTGACTCAACATCAGCTCCAATCCCAACATGTGAGGCATCACATTCAACCTCGAAGACCTTGCTAAAATCTGGAAATACCAAAATAGGTGCTTCTGACACTTTCTTCTTCAACAATTCAAAACTATCTGTTTGCTACCTTGGTCCATACAAACTCCCTCCCTTTTGTACACTTTGTTATGGGTGCAAGGAATGCTACTGAAATTCCTGATGAACTTCCTATAAAAAGTTACCAATCCATGAAAACTACGAACCTCTGTCACATTCCTTGGAATAGGCCATTCCAAAATTGCCTTTATTTTTCCTCATCCATCCTCACTCCATCCTCTGATATGAAAACCCCAAAAAAACTAAGACTCTTCTGAAGGAATCTACACTTCTTTAAGTTTGCATATAGACTCTCTTTACATAACAAGTCTACACCAATTTCAGATGTAACAAGTGTTTTTCCACTGGTCTTACTAAATATCAAAATATCATCAAAATAGACAACAACAAACTTACCATTGTATTCTTGGAGTACTTTATTCATCAACCCATGAATGTACTGGGTGCATTAGATAGCCCAAATGGCATCACCATCCACTTGTACAATCCATCTTTTGTTTTGAAAGCATGTTTTCCATTCATCCCCTTCACGGATTCGGATCTGGTAGTAACCACTTCCATAGGTCAATCTTGCTAAAATATTGGGCTCCCACTAGCACATCCATCATATTATCCAATCTTGGAATTGGGAACTGATACTTAATTGTGATTTATTTATTGCTCTACTGTCTACACACACATTCTTAGTCTCCATCTTTTTTGGGAGTCAATAACACTGGAGTTGCACATGGACTCATGCTTTCTCTCACTAACCCTTTCTGTATTAGATCTGTCACTTGTCTGTTCAACTCTTCACTCTGTGTCAGACTCATCCGATAGGCTGCCTGGTTTGGAAGGGCTGATCCTAGGATCAAATCAATATGGTGTTTATATCCTACTTTAGAGGTAACCTATCTAGTAGCTCATTTGGTATGACATCCTTTTATTATTTGAGTACATTTTCTACAACATTGGGTATATTAAAGGCCTCTATTTCCACCTTCTTCAAAATTAATGCATAAAAACAACCAACTTCTTCCATTTCTGTAACAAACTCTTTTATAGCCAATAAGCCCTCACTCTTCTCTTCTTCCTTGAAGGGTAACAAGACCACCTTTACACCATCCTTCCAAAAGGTATATGTATTTTTCCCTCCATCATGTGTAACCTTTCTATCATATTGCCAAGGCCTCCCCAATAATATATGACATGCATCCATTGGGATAACATCACACCACACCTCATCCTTGTAGGTATTCCCAATTGAAAAATTTATAAGGCATCTTTTATCTATGGTTACCTCATTCCCTTTCTTGAACCATGATATACGATAGGGATATGGGTGCTTCTCACATTTCAGATTGAGTTTATCAACCATCACAGTTGAAACCATATTTTCACAACTACCACCATCAATAATAATTTTACATACCTTTCCTCCAGAGGTGCATCTTGTTTGAAATATATTTGTTCGAAGCCAAGAATCAGCTCTAACAACATCTTGTTCTTTCTCCTTCCTTGGGTAAATCATCATCCTCCTTGTCATGAGGGTTTCACCCAAGTCTGCAGCAACCTCCATTTCTTCTTCCTCTTCAGCTTCAACCAGATTTACTCGTGGTTTTTCTCATTTCCATCTATCTTGTGTAGGATAGTGGACACAAAAAATCTCTGTGCCCCTCTTCACCACATTTGTAACATGTATATTTCCTTTGGGGGCTATTCCAACCCCATCCTCCATTATAACCTCTTCCCCTCTGAAACCCCCTACCTCTTTGGTAGTTAACATGACTTTGACCAAAATCTTCATGCCCTTCTGTATTAGAGGATTCACCTTTTGTAGATTCAAATCTACCTCTCCCTCTCATTGGAAATGATGATGACCCTCTCTTCACACCTCTTCTAAAATTATTCCTCTTGTTCTTTTCTTCTACCTTTAATGCAAGTTGATAAGCATCATCTAGGATATGGATCCAGAGCATACTCAACTCATCTTGTATGGTGTAACTCAACCCATTTACATACCATGTAGCCTTTTTTTCTTCAGACTCTCCCTGTTCCACCCTGATTGATAACTTGTAAAATTCATTAGTATACTCCTCAATGTTAAGATCCTTTTGTCTTAGGTTTGGAACCTTTGAAAGAGTGTCTAAGCATAATCTACAGGAAGAAACTTTTCTTTCAACTTCTTTACCATTTTATCACAGTTTCAGATCTTTCCCTTTCCATTCTTTTGTCTTTAATTTTGTAGGTGATCCCATCAGATCAATGCATGTCAGCCAACTTAGTGCATGCAAACTTAACCTTCTTCTCCTCTGAAAGGGTTTTCCACTCAAAGAATTTTTCCATGTGATTTAACCAGTCAATCAACTCCTCTGGTCGTAACCCTCCACCATAATCAGGAACATTAATCTTGATGCCATCATTCTTTCCCTCTAAATCCTTGATCAATCTCTCCTCAAATGGTCTCTCATTCAAGGTTTCTTCATCTCTCTCATTTTCTTCTTCATCTCCTCCTTCATTCATTAATGGAGGTAATTCTTCAATATCACTATCTGGGTTTGCATCCCCATTTGCATGTCTCCTTCTAAGGCGGGTAACTTCTCCTATGAGCTCAGCAACTTGTCTCTGTAGCTCTTGCATATGCCTATTCATCTGGGCATAACCTCCCCTCCCACGTCTAGCCATGGTTATATAAAATAGAGGTAAAAACTACACACAAAAATGTAATATGTTACCTTAACTATTTCCACAAGATCAAAATCCTGCTCTGATACCAATTGATGTGAATCTAGCTGCAAGAGGTTGAAATACCTCCAAAAACACACATAAAATCTTTGCAAATAAAAATAGGAGTTTCAAAATAGCTTACTTCTCATTCTGGAATTCACACTGATATATTACATCATTACAATTCTCCTTTTATTTCAAGACTACTCTAAAACCCTAAAATGCCAACAAACCCTAAAATGCCAAAAAAACCTAAAATGCAAAACAACTCAGATTGACCCCAAAATTTGCGTGCCAAATATGCATTCATAAATTAGGGCTCACGTGAAATTTGGACTTATTCTGACAAGCACAACAAAAGTTATTAAAGTTCTAAGACCTAGTCAAAAGTGGAAAAAACATTCAGAGCCAATTTTAGGCCACTAGATGAAGGAATCTGAGCCCAAAAATGTGCCAAAATGGGCACAACCTTGCAAGAAAATTTGACCCCAACATAGTATGTATATCTACCACCCTGTAAAATTTCAAGACGATCCAACGGTCGGATAAGTTATGGTATCCGCAAGTTATGCTCCCACATCACTGCAACACCTAGGAGGACATTATAAGATAGGGGAAAGTTAAAAATCATGACTTTAACATAGATATTTTCTATGCACATTAAATCCCTAAACAATAATGGATAGTTAGATGCATCCCATGATGGGGCTTATGTCGGCAGTCAAACCCTTGATAAGTGGTACGTGTAGATTTTAGGTTATCTATGGAGTAACTCAAAGCATTAATGAAGTCCAATGCCAACCAAGTGTTAATCCTCTACTGACGGCTCCTTCATTGATGAAAGCACGTATTGACCGTAGTGTGGCCAATATGGACTGAATTGAAAATAGGTGGATCATATGCATGGATGCAAGAGCATGAAGGATCCTATAGGACACGGAAATGAAACCAACTATTAGCCATGTACAATCCTAAAGATATTGAAAAAGAACTAATTCCATTGAGAATTTAAGATATGCCAACCCAATCTTTGACATGATGGAATGTGGTATTCTGCCCTATTAAGTCAGGAAAGTTTACTAATTTTTCATGTATTTATGTTTCACTAAAACATGGCTATGATAATGTTTGAACATTTATAATTTTTTGAAAATGGATTTACCTAGGAATTAGGCCATGCTATATTGTTTCCCACTCATATAGAATTATTAATTCCAAGGTCAAGGTATCAATGTGATGGGATTTATCAAATTTAATCTTTGAAGATAGCAGATATTAATGACACCAAACTTTAGATACTATATATTTTTTGGGATTTATGACACGATCACCATGTATGCCAATTACATTTGAGCATATTTTTTAATTGTTTGTTTATTAAAATTGGCAATCAAACGTCAACAAATTTAAGACATTCTCCATGATTGGGATATGGTGCATTGTACCATATGAAGTACTCATTTTACCATCTTTCATTGTATTATAGTGTTTAAAATGTGCATGGCATCTGAAAGAGAAAAAAAAAATATTTCTATCCTTGTATTGAATGGGATTGATTTTTGAGGCACAATAAAAGGGTAATACAACCCTATGATTTTGCAGTTAATAAAATGTAGGATATTCATAGTTCTATTTATTAGAATGATTTGAATGGGCATAAGAATGTGATAAAACATTCTAAGTTTTTATAGAGTTATTAATATACAAAAATGTGCTTTAGAAAATATTTTTAATGTTTAATATGATAAGGCATGGGAATTAGAGAAGACTTTAACTAATTTATCTTCATAATTACTTTGAGGAGATCGTTTTGTTGTGTTGCATCATTTTTAAACTGCTTATTGAAAATTCTGAAAGGAAAATAGCGTTAAATATAAAATTTCAAATTAGGATTCCTATGAAGAATTTGATTGGAATTTGCATAGTGCATTCTAGAATTTTTATGGGAGTGATTGTATTATCTCACCAAAAGAATTTAATAGATGCATTTAATTAGAAGAATATAATAAATAGAATCTAAATTTTAAACGGATAGGTTTCTCATCTTCCCATTCTGATGTATGAATGGTTGATGATCAAAGTTATAGGACGAAAATAGAATGAGAAGTATCTGTTACTCATTTTTATCAATGTTGAATATTTTATATTTGAATCTTAAATTGAAGAGTATCAGAGACTGCCCATTCATCTGTAGAATTGTAAACAATAGAATTTTTGAATTTGGACATGTATTGAAAGTGGGATGTGTCTATAGGAGAAATTTTCTAATTAATGTCTCATAGATAAACTTCATTTTAGAGCCATGTGTTTAACTACATTCCTCGTAAGGGATGGGAGAAAAAGACCTATTTGTCATCAGGTGATATATAGTAGATTAACATATATTGACAAATATTCTAAAACAAGGTTAAATATGTATAGTTAATAATTCATATCATAGATAGGAAATTCCAACATTTTATGAAGGCTTGTGTTGATTCATTTTCATCTGCCCATAGTTATAATATTGTTTAGAATGTTCAATAAAAGATTAATAGTATCATACTAAAAAATGGATAATCATTCACTAGGAGAATCATATTAATGACTCTAGCTGTATTGAGTTAGGATGGTTATGATATCAATAAAGCATTTTGAATCTTTATTCTTCTTTTGGTTCATATGAAACAAAATTTTATGTCTATTCTTCAATTCTTCTTGAAATATTGCCAAATAGACTTCTATTTAAGAGAGGGATTATAATTGTATCATAGGAGATGGAAGGAGCACTATCCCTGTAGAGCCAAGTTTTGCACTACATACCCTCTAGAGGGATCAAGCCTTATGTAGTTCTCATCAGATATATATATATATTTTATTTATATAATAGGGGGTTGGGCGATTATACCAATATATCAGGCTCATATATATAATAATCATAGGGATACATATACATATACAGAAGTGATACATGTTATACATGATTTTACTAACTCCAAGTTGAATAGGCCATTGTGGTAACATGGGATTTCTTTCTAGATAGACTGATGATACATACAATACATAATAGAATGAACATTCGCTTAGGGTGAATGGTTTCAAGACATGCCACATACATTTGCACAATGCATTACCAAACATCATACAGGCCCATATATCCATATGGAATGATGATCTAATATTAAAGCATGTCCTATATTGTATATATGGGTGACTAATATAGTGAAGACATACAAGAAAAAATACTCATGTGTATGGCGTTGGGATTCCTTGTTGAAGACTAAAGTGAATCACTCAAGGTAGTACTCACCATTTTTGTAGGCTTTCTGAAAATTGGTGTTTGAAATTTTGTCAAGATTGGAGATGGATGTGATTTTAACAATTTACATATCGGTCAAGAGGTCTGTCATTCACATCAGGTTCATATAGTATGTATGGCGGGCCAAGAATGTGTATCAATGGCTTGGAATCCTAATGTCTTCCATACAAATGCATTTATCGAAGAGGAGACACAAATGAAATATTGATTTATTTAAAGGGGCTATAGTGATAATCGCATACAGGGTAGTGATCCCTACATAGGTCAACCTAGGGAAATTTTAGGCCCGCAGTCAATTTAGAGGGTACTCATTGTTTCCTGCTACCATCCTTCTGAAAGATGTACAAAATAGAAAGTTAATATAAATGCACAATCTAACTATTGTAATATAGTAAAATTTTTTATAATTGTATAATTTTGGCTGTGTGTGTAACCCTGGCAGATCCAAGTGTGACACTACATACCCTCGAGTGGGATATAAGCCTTATGTATATATATTATTTGTATGTATGTATATGTATCGATATGTTGTATTATGTATGTATGTATGTATGTACCAAGTTCACACATACACACTCACACCAAACTTATGTATGGATATATGATATACCCAATTTTAGCTATATTGTTCTTATGTGATTAAAATTATTTTATCTCTACTCCATTTAATTATTTATAATTAGATCATATTAGATGTACTATCGTTGGGATAGCTAAATGTTGCACTACATACCCTCTATAAGGATCAAGCCTTATGTAGTTCACATCATATTGAAGATTAATATTTATCAAGGTAGTAACAGAAGTGAATAATTTTGTATTGAGTATGTGATTCATGAACATATTGGTCTTGCATTATCAAACAGCAACATGAATTGCATATTCATGATTAAATGATAAAATTATATTGTGGTGACTTGTTAAATATTTATTGCTAAATAAATGATTAGGTACTCATGTTTTCCTCCACCCCCTCCTGAAAGCACAAATCAAAAAATCATTGAATGCATATCTAAATGCATTTCTCAATTTATTGTTTATAATTATATCATTTTGGCTGGACTAACCCTCACAGAGTTAATTGATGGACTATATACCCTCAAGGGGAAGAAATACTTATGTAATTATCTTTTAATTATATCCTATTGGCTGGAAAATTTTGGGTTTGCTAAGTGTTCTACTACATAACCGCTAGAGGGATCAAGCCTTATGTAGTTCTAATCTTATATGTATAACACTCTGAAATTTACTATTACTCCACATTGAATTCTCCCATTAAATTTTACTTTCTTTTAGAATTGGAAGATGACCATTCTCATATAGAAATCACAAAATAAGAATTTAGGTAGTAATAAAAGTGAAGCATTTCATCGTAAAGATGTAATTCATGAACACATTGGCCTTGCATTACCAAACATCAACATGAATCACATATTCAGGATTAAATGATAAACTTCCTTTGTGACTGCTAGTTGAATATTCCTTGTTGACAAAACGATTAGGTAATCATATTTTCCTACACCCCCTCATGGAACCACACATACAAAATGGGATATAATTCAATTCATCTCTCAATTTCTTGTTTATAATTGTATTTTTTTGGCTGACTAATGCTAATGAAGCCAAGTGTTACAATACATACCCTCAATATGGATCAAAAATTATGCAGATTTATTTTAATTGAATCATATATGTTGGACTAACCATGGATATACCACGTGCTTCACTACATACCCTCAAGAGAAATCAAGCCTTATGTAGTTCTAATATTATATTTATACTCTCCAAAATATAGTATGACTTCATGTTGAATTTTCCCATAAATTTTACTTTGTTTTAGAATGGGTAGATGACCATTCTCATTAGGAAATTATGAAAAAAGAATGAATCATAGAAGAAGTGATTAATTCAATGTATGTTTTATTTCTATTATTCTTCTTTCACAATTTTTTCAGATTTATTAGAATGGGCAAGTGGAGAAATAAATTTTACTTTGTTTTAGAATTGATAGATACCTAGTCTTATATATAAATAATGAAATAATATACACTACAAACACTTGAGAATGATTTGAATAGCATAAGAATATTGATAAAACATTCTCAATTTATCATGGGAATCTGCCCATTCTCATATAGAAATCATGAAAGAAGAATAGCTCATAGAAGAAGAATTTTCTTTTTTATGGTGAAGATAAGTTTTACTTATTTTTTAAAGGGAAGATAGATTTTAGAGATACACCAATCCAATTAAAAGCATGAATTTTTCTAACTCTTCTCTATTGATTTATTATGAGATGAATAATATCATCTGATTTTATTTCCCTTGTATTTTTATAATTTTCTTATTCTTCTTTAGTAATTTTTAGAGTTATTAGAAGTGGATAGATAAATTTTATTGTTTTTTTGAATGGGCGAATGCCCATTCTCATATAGAAATAATGAAAGAAGAATGCCTCATAGAAAAAGAAGTTAAATTTTATTGCTTTTTTAAATTGAAGATCGATTTAAAAGTTACTTTTAACTCTTCTATGTTAATTTATTATGAGACGGAGACTATCATCTAGTATTATTTCTCTTGTATTGTGATATGGGTTTAAAGATAATTCCCTATTTTTTATCTTTTGTATTTTTTATCTAGGTTTTAAGAATATCACTTCAATATTTTGTAAGACTTGCACAATTTTTATCCATCATATTTATAAATGGATGCATCTAAATATGGCCCTTTCTTACATGTTTCAGACTCTCAACAAGGTCACTCCTTTGTATACATGTATATTCTCTATGTCTAATTGATTGCTTGTCTCATCCCAACCAAACCGATAATGTATATCTAATAAATTCATTGTCGATCCTTCAAGCTAAGATGGGGAGTTAAATATTATATTTTTACCAAAATACAAAGTGGGGTTACCACCTGTGAGTCATTTGTAATTTTTTGATATGTGTGGGCGAGTTACACAAATTTAGCTAGTAATTTGAGCTATGCAAGCCGAGTTAGTGAGACGAATTGATCACAAAGTAAATTTTAATTCTATAATTCTTCTTTCATACAAAAATTTGATCATTTGTTCATGACCGTTGTTTATCACAGTTAGATAATACTAATAAAATTAAAGCATTATATCATGATGGCAAATTATATGCAACTCGGCCTTGTATCATTGGTTAATCATGGGTCTTTTTGCCTTGATATAATTAGTTTCTATTTTCATTGATGACTGATTTACCAAGCATGCAAGGCCAAGATGCACCTGATTCATCCTTCAATATTAACTATTCACTTCCATTACTATGATCTAACCTTGGTGAACAAAAGTATTACATTGTATATTGGGTATTAGAATGTTTCGAATGTGCATATGGTCATTCTCGTATAGGACTTATAGAAACTATGATTGCTATATTGAATAACAAAAATTTTCACTAGAGATTCCTTATTGAAAACATTTATTCATAAAGGTTATATAATAGTATCTGTATATGTTTTAAGATGTCTATAGCTCTATTGACTAATTGTATAATTGTATTGTGTTGGCTGGGCTAACCCTGACAGAGTCATTTTCTTAACTACATACCCTGTAGACTTCAGAAAAGTAATTTTTATTTATGTTATTATTATTTAATAATTATCTCTAGAGTTATTTAAATGGGAAAATTGAGAGATAAATTATACATTTTTTTTAGAATGGCTAAATGCTCATTCTCGTATAGGAATCACAAAAGAATAAGAATAGATAATATAGAATAAACGGGAAAATAACCATTCTCATATAGGAATCATGAAATAAAAAAATAAAATAATAGATAATAGATGTTAATCGAAGAAGAATAGAGATTAATTTTTTTTTTTTTATAAAAAATTTACTTTCTTTTAGAATGGGAAGCTTCCCATTCTTTCATACAAACAGGAAAACAATTTTTATCTTTGTATGTCTATGGGTAGATTCCCATTCTCATATATGGATAATAGAAGAAGAAATATTATAAGGATAATATTTAATATTGCTGTTCTAATATATGACTAGCAAAAGAAGAATCGAGTTACGATATAATGGGTAAGAAGAATAAATTAATAGAATAAGAATATTATATTTTTATTCTATCACAGAAACAAACAAACATATATGTCTAATATTTTTTTGAATAAGTCTAATACTTATTTTTAAATATTTATAATTATTTCATATTGGCCTTACTATTCCTGGTAGAGACAAGTGCTACACTTCATAGCCTCGAAAGGGATAAAACCTTATGTAGTTCTTACTATATATAAATAGAGTAATTTTTTATATATTCCAAATATTATAGAACAAAGTAAATTTTAATTTGGTTATTTTTATTTTATCTATACATGAGATTCCTTATTCAACAAGGTCAGATAATAGTAATAAAAGTAAAGCATTTTATCCTGAAGGAGAATCTTGTCCATCCTGGCCTTGTATCATTGGTGGATCCTGTATCTATTTTCCTTGATATTGTATGTGTCTATTTGCATCGATGAATGATTTACCAAGCATGCAAGGCCAATATGCACATGTTCATCCTTTAGGATTAAATGTTGAACTTTCATTACTATGATCTAACCTTGTTAAACAAAGGTCTTCAACCATGATCAAAATAGTTATAAATGGATGCATCTAAATATGACAATTTATGCTACTTTTACTTTGTCTAATTTGAAGTTTCAGAGTTTCCACAAGATTTGAAATTTTTTGAGATATTGTTTGTTTTCCTTTCACTCTTTTTCTTTTATTTCATTAGAACATTTTGGTCTCCCTCTATTTTGTTAGATGTTTACACCAATGATCACATGAAGCTTAATATTTGAATGAAAATTTCAGAGATACTTTAGAATATAGGATCACATAACATTCTCACATACTTACTTTGTTTTAGAATGGGAAGTTATGCATTCTCACAACCTTTAGATAAATAATAGAATAGATAAATTATTGTGTAAGCCCATTCTGTTTATAATTGTCTTGTAAGATTTAAATGTATTATATTCCAACTTAAAACACATTTTTTGTCCTGTAATTTTATTTTATTTTTTCTTCTTTGATTCATACATGAGAATGGCCATCTACCCATACAATACAAGTAGTATTGAAATTAAATATTCTTTATATTCTCATAAAGGATGTGATTAATGGGAATTCTTTGTTGTATACATGAGAATGTATAAGTTAATATTAATACTTAATCATGAGAATTTATACCTCTATTAAGTTGGTTTGTATAAGAAATATTGAGCTTAATCATTTTGATACCTCTATAAAGGCTGTGAGAATGATAAAGTCTAATTCAATACAAGAAGAAAGAATGTTTGTTTATATGAGAATTAAACATAAACCCATTCTAAACATACAAATGCAAGAAATTAGTTTTTAAAAACTTAATTATTTTTATACCTCTATAAAGGTTGTGAGAATGGGAAACTTCTAATTCAATACAAGAAAAAAATGTTTGTTTGTATATGAGAATTGACATATTCCCTTTCTAAACATTCAAATACAAGAAATTATTTAAACTTAATGTATATGTACCAAAAAAATGTTTGTTTGCATGATAATTGACATATGCCCATTCTAAACATTCAAATTAAAGAGTAATTATTTGAACTTAATCATCTTGTATATAATCCCACAAGTTTAGTAATTTTCCATTTTCCATGCATGTGTCTCTCCCACCATTATTTATTATATTAACTATTTATTACTAATATGTGAATGGGCATAAGCCCATTCTATGTTTAAATATAATGTCATATTTTAGATCTATTGTATTTGGTCCTTGCATTAAATAACCCATAATTTCAAGATCTCCTCTGGTATAGTTTTGTTAAATTTTCTTTAAAATGGGAAAATTCCCATTGTAAAATAAACAAACATTTTTATCTTGTATTTTCTAACATTGTAAATTTTTATTTCCATGTGAATGGGCATGTGCATTTTTAATAAAAGAAATATTGAACTTAATCATTTTTATGCCCATTCTGGGTGGGCGAGCTGACCTAAAGAGCTGGGAGGGAAAGCTAATCTATGCTTCTTCTATGATTTATACATGCCCAAGAAATATTGATCTCAATCATTTTAAAGTGGATCTAAAAATTAAAGATCAATTAATTTAGTGTTGGTATTGTCTCTGTAAAAGGTAAGTTAATAAATAGTAATATTTATTTTTCATTCTCACATACCTCTTATATAAGAATATTAAATAATTGATATTAATTTTTTCCAAAGTAAATTAAATAATACCTATTTAAATGGTTCTAAACATTTGGATATTACAACAGAAGACATGGTTGGTAAAGTACATAAATAAGTACTATTTATTTTTAAAGTATTCTAATACAGTTATCTTTGTCAAAAAAAATAAATAGGGATCTAAACATTAGGATATTAAAATCATTAAAACATGGTTGGTAAAGTACATGATAAAAATATGTGTCTCAATTATGTTTTATGTCACTTATGATTTACTCCAATCTTAAACTTCATATTTTTAAACAAGAATTTTCGACTATGATGGATTAGTTACATTACCCTTGAACTCTTTTTTATAATTGTACATTCATTTTGGTTGGACTAACCCTAGATCCAGATGTCTTTGCCAAGTGTTGCATTACATTTGTTCGAGAGGGATCAAGCCTTATGTAGTTCTATTATTTTGGAAATTTTTTTAATCATTTTGGGAATAACATACTGCTAAATATAGTAAATTTCCCATATGCCTATTTATGAAACATTGTCTTCATATCAACAATGAAAGGGATCTAATATTTGCATTTATGTAGTTTTATTATTTTGTTTTAGAATGGGAAGATGTCCATGTTTTGTCCATCCTCATATAGGATTCATTAAAATATATTATCTAACATAATTACATAGCAAGACCACCATCAAAATATATTTTTTACCACTGTCTATTTATTAATTAAAGTAATTGTTTTAAAACACATCTTCAAATACTTGTTGGAGGGAAAGTGAGAGCATGTTTTTACATGCCGGTAAATGGCACAATGGAGATATTAATGACAGTTAATCCATGCCACTATGAGGCACTAGAATGGTCAAAAAATGTTTGTTAGTATGAGGATAGGCATATGTCAATTCTAAACATTCTAATAATGTGATACCTTATCTTTTTTGATCTTTTTTATTTGGTCCTTAGATAAATGACACATATTGTATTTGTATTTCACATAAAAAGATATCAAGAAGTGAATTTTTCTTACTCTTCTCTATTGATTTATTTTTAGATGAAGAATATAAGTTGGTTTCCACCATTTAATTATTATTTAAAGGTAATTGGTTTAATGACAGTTAATGTTTTCAAAGACAATAGAGTTGTTGGGAATGGTAAGCTTCACCACAAAACTATTGCATGCGAGCTATTTGTTAGATTGTTGCAAAAGGATAAGAAAATGTTTTCTTGTATAAGAATAGGCATTAGAACATTCTAGAGATTATAACATTTTTCTTTGGCCATATTTTTTGTCAGTTGTATTAGATTGTTTAGAAATATGGGAATTTTTCCTTCTTCATAAAAAAAAACATTTATTGTATTGTATTTTTTGATTTTCTGTATTAGAGAGTTTATAATGGTTATAGAATGGGTTTTCCATCCTTGTATGAACTAACATTTATTATCTTCACCTTTGAATGGGATCAAGCCTTATGTAAAGCATTCTCACAACCTTTATAGAGTTAATAATTGTATCATATTAGTTGGACTATCCCTAGTGGATCCAAGTGTCGCACTACATACCCTCTAGAGGGATAAAGCCTTATGTAGTTCTCATCATATACATATATAATCTCTAAATTTTACTGTGACTACTAGTTGAATTTATTGGGTGTAATGTGATTCCTTGTTGAAGACCAATGTATATCAAGGTTAAATAATAGTAATAGAAATAAATAATTTGATCCTGTTAAGAGGATTCACACACATCTTGGCCTTGCATTACCAAACATTAGCATGAATCCTCTTTTAGGATTAAATGATTAACTTCAGTTATACTTCCTTGATATATCATTTTATCACCTCTCTGTGATTCCTATATGAGATAAAAATGTTAGTTTACTACCAAAATGTATCCTATTGGCTAGATTAACCCTAACACAGCCAAGTCTTGCACTACATACCATTGAGAGGGATCAAACATTATGTATTTCACCTTATTTTTAGTTCAAATACAATGGAGTTCTTGGGAATAGTAAGATTCACCATAGTGTTATTGCAACCGAGCTATTTGTTTAATTATTGTTTATTCTTTCACTTTTGGGATCTATCTCTTTAGTTGGACTATTTTGGCTTATTAATAAAAATATATAAAGGAAATTTATGAGATACAATAATGAATTTTTCTAACGCTTCTCATGAATAATATCGAATAAATTTACAAGAAACGCCAATGAATTTTTCTAACTCTTCTCACAAAGAATATCATTTTCTTTTCCTTCCCCTGCAAAGTGGAGACCTTCCCATTGTAAAAATAAAATAAAATTTATGTATTCATGTCAATCCCATTCGAGTGGGCAGATGCCAATTCTCATATAGGAAATATAGAAGAACAGATGGAAGAATAATAGATGTTTAGAATGGGCGTATGCCCATTCTAATATAAGAATCATAAAAGAATAACAAAGATAAAATTATAAGAGCCATATAGAAGAATAATAGAATTAAAATTATGAGAATAATAAAAAGAATAATAGAGATAAAATTTACTTTGTTTTAGAATGGGAAATTGTGCCTTTATTGATAGAGATTATTGCATTTTTTGTCTTGTATTGAGTTGACAGATGCTCATTCTCATATAGGAAACATAGAAGAACAAAAAATGGAATAAGAATAGATGTTGAGAAGAGGGATATTCCCATTCTAATATAAGAATCATAGAAGAATAATAGAGATAAAATTTGTAATTGTATCATACTAGTTGGACTATCCCTGGTAGAGCCAAGTGATGCACTACATACTCTCGAGAGGGATCAAGCCTTATGTAATTATTTATATATATATTTATATAATTTTATACATCATGGTTGTATAGTTCAAGACCATTTTCCATCATGGTTAGATAATAGTAATAAAAGTAAAAAAAATTATCCTAATGGAGAATAATGTCCATCTTGGCCTTCTATCATTGGTGAATCGCATGTCTATTTTTCCTTGATGTCATATGTGTCCATTTGCAGTGCTGAATGATTTACCAAGCATGCAAAGGTAAGATGCATATGTTCATCCTTCAGAATTAAATGCTAAACTTCCATTACTATAATCCAAGTTTGCTGAAAAAAAATCTTCAACCCTAGCATAACTTCCATTACTATGATCTAAAAATTTAGTTATTTATTTATTTATAATTGTATCGTATTGGCTAGACTAACCCTGTAAGAGCCAAGTGTTATACTACATACCCTCAAGAAGGATCAAACCTTATATAGTTCACCTTATGTTTAGTTTTCTCTGTAATTCCTATATTAGAATAGGCATATGCCCATTATGATAATGAGTATATGCTCATTCTAAAAAGTCTAATACAAGAAATATTGAACTTAGTCAATTTAGTACTTTAATATTACTCATAGCTAGTCCACAATCCAAGATGCTAGTGGAGAGATAAAATTTACTTTTTCTTTGTTTAAGGATGGGCAGTTTTCCATTCTTTCATACAAACAAACACACATTTTTTTCATTTTATCTTTGATATTATGTAATTTTTTAATATGTCTAATAGAAAAAATTGATACAAATTGAATGGGAAGATGCCCATTCAATTATAATATGAATAAATAAGAAAATAATTTTTATAAAAGAACTTGAGAGATTAAATTTACTCTGTTTTAAATAGGCAGATGCCCATTCTCATATATAACTAATAGAAAAATACTAGAGATAAATTTAAGTTCAACATTGCTTGTACTAGGAAATATAGAACAAGAATCCATCATGTTTGTGTCTTGTAGTATCTTGTATTGAACGGGCATATTCCCATTCTCATATAAGAATCATAGAAAAATAATACAGATAAAATTTTCTTTTTTAATAAGTTTTCAAAGAGAGATATTAAATTGATTATTAAGGCTTTATCCCTCATATAGAGTAACAAGTCTTATGTAGTTATCTATTTGATAATGTAGCTCTCTCATTATCCCAACAAGAATAAGGTAAGAACGATAGGGAAACAATTTTCCTCTTGTATTGAGTGTGCACATTCCCAGTCTCATATATGAAACAGTGAATATGAATATATCTTTTGAATGGGCATATGCCCATTCTCATATAAGAATGATAAAATAATAATAGAGTTTAAATTTACTTTGTTGAAGAATGGGATGTTCTTCATTCTCATATCCTTACAGATATACCAAAATGATTAAATTTTTAGATGAAGAAATTAAAATCAGAAAGTCTTTAGAATGGGGATATGCTCATTTTCATACAAACAAACATGTTTTGTATTATATTAAATGGGTAGGTGCCCATGCTCATATATTAAATTAGAATTGGCATATGCCTATTCTGATATAGAAATCATACAAGAAGAATAGAGATAAAACATTCTAATAACCTTTATAGAGGTATTAAAATGATTATATTCAATATTGCTTATATTAGTATGTTTAGAATAATGGGTTAAAGCCCATTCTCATAAAAACAAACAATTCTTTTTTGTCTTATATTGAATGGGAAGCTGCCCATTCTCATATAGGAACAATATTAGGAATCATAAAACAATAATATAGAAATCATATTAAAATGATGCCCATTAATTTTTAAACCTTTTTTTTAATTTAATAATTTAAAATATTGTTTGAAATTTATTGGTATTATTAAATGGTAGGATATTATTTCTTGTAATTAATTATTACTATTATTAATTATTTTTATCAATTAATTAATTTTGTTTAGTGTTAAAATCATATCTTAAATACATATTATTTTATTTCTAATTTTATGAAGATTAAATTTTAAATATAGTTACTAGCCCATTCCAAGCATTATAAATAATTAAGAGTTATAAATAATAATTATTTTTATAAAATTTTATTATATTATTATTATCTTCTTATTGCTAAATAGTTTTCTTGGAGGGGACCATACCCCTATACAATGCAAGGTTTAAAACCCGAATGTAAAAATAAAGAGCATAAGACAAATGGTTTGAAAAATCCACATAAGTGAGGAAGATCCAAAAAAGAAGTCAAGCTGCCCAAAAAAGAAAAAAAGAAACAGAGAAGACCCACAACTAACCCACAACAAGACAGTGTTCAAATATCAACAGAACAAAAATCCAAAACAACATGCCTCGATCCAAGATAAAGGAATAAGATCATAACAACAAGGAAAGAATCATACATTGTCTGAAATGATGGATGATTTAGACTTGGCGTGTCCTTTATTTTTCTTATCCACCACCGTTTATTTCTCATTGCCTTCTTCTGCTAAAATTAGAAAAACAACTTAAAGTTTCTTAATAGGAATGTGACCCTCACCAATGGGCATCGAGGCATAAGATGTCACTAAAACAATGCCATGTGAAGGGGAATATTGAGTTTTCTTCTATGTAGTGTTTGAAAGACCTTCCATGGTAGGTGTGTAAACATGTGAGTGGTTGAACGTTTCCACAACCAGGTCTGCATGGGGTTTGATTGTTATATGTTCTGGTAGAAAATCCTTCTACCACACTGTTTTGATCTTGTGTTTGGAGTGCTCATAATCCTCTAAAATATGATCCTTTTTGAAACATCACAGACATATAAATGAAATGCTCTCATAGTCTAATCTTTGCACTGATATTCTTTCACCAATTTCCAGATTGATTTCTGTTGGTAACTCTTGGGAGGTATCCAGTTCTACAAGGATACTAGCATAAGTAGTATGAGTCTGAAAAAAGGTCTCAGCATCAAATTTCACATAAGATCCTAGAGTATCACATATAGAAATAAAGCATGATATATTCCAGAGCTGAAGTGGGAGTCCAGGAAAGTGAAACCATATAGGGTAGGTATAAAATGAGTCTTTTAGAGGGTCAAAAGATAGATAGAATGGCTTAAATATGATCATGTATTCATTCCAAACCCAATATTGGTAAGAAATCAAATCCCTAACTTCAGGGGTTTGAAAAACATTAATGAATTATGCTTTAGCATAGGGACAAAGCTCTATCTTACCTTTTATCTTTTCCCTCCATCTTAGTGTAATCTAGTCATGGATCTCAAAAAGTTTAGGCTAGAATTTGTGAAATCTGCAAACGAGGCCTGGTTGGGAAAAAATTTCCTCATCCTTTAAGAGATTTCGAAGAAAATCATCCTCTATCTTTAAGAAAAAATCTTCTATGATGGTTTCACGAGCTTATCTACATTCCTTTGGGTTATCCAATAACTGCTTGCATATAATCTCATTAAAGGATTTGGTAAGTGTAGCACAACAAAAATACCAACACAAGGACAACACAGTGAAATACAGGATAACTTTTTTTTTGACTTACTTGAAGATAATATGACACTACACAAGTTCTCTAGGGAATACAATCAACTAAAGACATGCTTTCCACAACACGGACCCACATTGGTTACAGATAAACATGAGGCACACACTTAGGACACAATGGTTCATCTAAAGTATGCAATTTTACAACAAGGTTTTCCCACAGAAGGTTTCTTTAGAATCATGTTTTAGCTGTAAGTGCTTTTTACATTCTTTACTTTTCCCAGAGAGATCATGATAGGAGAATCTGAAGTTCATGTCTCCTTTGAAGAATTTTCTCCTACCCTGTTAATGTTAATATACAGTGTAAACCAATTATTGGATGGCAAGAGGTTACTTCATTTACTTGATTAACTTATTCATTTGTGAGGAGGCAGTTAATTTCTCAAGGCTCTTAACTTTATCAATCTGTTTTCGACGTTGTGCTTTTGAACATATATGTTTTACCTTTTCAAGTGGTCAATTTTATTTTATTTTATTTTATTCCAGTACATGACTGTCTAACTCTTGGATTCATCATTAAGATCTTATTAGTTGTTAATAAGATTTCATTGGGGTCAAGAGTCTAATCAGAAAAATTAAAGGTTTCACTTGGGCTTCACTTGAAGAGATAGAAATAAGTATACTGTTTACATTTTCAACGGGTAAGATAGATCGAAGAGTTTCTTAGGCAAGTTCCTTCTATTTATTATAATCTTGTTATCTTCCAAGAATTTAATCATTGATTTCACCTTAAGACCATTCTAAGGACTCACCACAATAAGAGATTGTTGATTAGTTTACGTGGGATCACAAGGTATATTTGTTTCTCTTGTTTTTTTTTTTTTTTCTTTTTGCTAGGTTCAAAACATAGTCCTCTACCGAACGACACATGACCAAAGGTAACCAAAGTGATGCAAGTTGATTCAAGTTTAGATAATTATAATTAGGTTGACAATTCAAGGATAAATCATATTCTGAAAAGTGAAAATTCAACAAAGGATACGCATGTCAAAACAAGTTCATTTAATCTTATTGACAATAATATTTCTCAAATTAACTTTCAAATGATAACAACAACCTACATGAGAACAATACAAAATTATAACGCAATGCCTTCTAAATAGTCTCCACAATTTCCATACCAATGTTTTAAAGCAAAAGAAAAACATTCGTACAACAGCAGTTCCTAAGAAGGCTGGAATCCACTTTCTACACGTGTTTCTTTTTCTCTCTTTTTTTTTTCTTTTCTACTCAGGAAATCCTCCTGCACATTTGTTAGCACATGTCAGTTCGCAAGAACTGAGCACGATAAAAGCTATAACATTAAGACAATATGTTGTTATCTAACTGTTTCAAGGAAGAAAAGCACCGTTGATGATGAAAAATAATCCAAGAGTCTAAACAAGAGCAATTAAAGAGTTGTCCAAAAGCATAAAATGTCTAAATAAAAGGGATGGCACTAACTCTATTTAATTATCATTTTCTCATAGGAGCAGTTAATAAACATCATAGTGAATTTCACCCATATCACAATAATGACCGTCATTTTAACAAGATAACATTTCGAAACAAAAACAATTACAAGAAGAGAATTAATTTCAAACGTGATCTGTCCCTATTTGTTTAAGTTAGTTCACCAAGCCAAGGATTCACTATGCCACTGGAAGATCCCAAACAATCAATCGACATGAGAATATCTAAACCAACATGACTTATTAATATTAAGATGATGTGCCTATAACAGTTAATTTTATGTCAGTACAAAATAAATAAATTGGAAAGAAAAGGGATGAAATGCACAAATGACCTCGTATGGGCCACATCCTATCCTAACAATCCTTCTATTAAACTTTCTTCTAATCAAGAGAATGTCTTAAGAAAAAGGACAAACTTGGCAAGACCAAACATAACCATTATAAATCTTACAGGAGGGTTACTCAATCATTCACAAGAACACAACACAGGATACATAGCTTCCAAAGGATCTGTCGTCAACAACAAGTTGACTTAAACCTTTCTAGTCAACACATAACCATTCTACTACAATGACAGCAAGGAGGTCGTATCACAACGAGCATCACAAAAACCAGTCAACCAATGAGTTTCCAAACACACCAACCTCTAAGTCACAGGAGAATGAAATTTAAACATCTTTACGGAGCAAAACGTAGGGTAATTTCTTACGCATAAAACCAACATACCAATTTTAAGATTTGAAAACTTCCTCAATAATGATCCAGTAGATCTCGTATCCTCCAACATGTGTGAAACAAAATCAAGGTACGAAAAAGAGTATTTCCTCTGACATTTTAAGCTATCCAAAAGAAATGTGAGTAATGTCTAAAGAAGACATTCCATAGGATCAGCTACATTCCTCAAAACATACAACAGTCACCAAGGGAGAGAAGGTGAATTCCAAAGAAAACAATCTCCAAACGGTGAACATGAATTGATATCAAATTATGAAGATCAACCATGACGCTTGAAGAATAAAAGTATTTCTTCGAGCGATTTTCAAAAAAAATAACAAAAGCAACTAACCTAGTTGAGAGTAATATCAACTTGGCTCAATTCAAAAGATCAGTCAAGCTAAGCACACACCAAGCCAACCGGGAAGGGTTACTAGAACCTAAAACAACTAAAAGAAAAGGATAGAGACAGGAATAAGCATCATTCACCTATACACAATGCACTCGCAGTACTCAATCACTAATTTCGCAAATACCCAACATAAACCAGAACTACAGATCTCGAACCGAAACAAGAATAAGAACAAAACAGGAACTATAAGGTTGAGTCCAACGACAATGTTGGATAAAACATTCAAATCGTGAGACCAACACAAAGAACTCGGGAATTTTCATTACAGGACCCCCACCTCTTTTGTTTTATTAGTCTTAAGAACAAAGTTCACCCAACTAATATTTATTAAAACCCAGAAAACAATATAAAAGGCTTCAACCAGCGCAATCATTTCTAATGCCAAAAAAAATACAAATGAGCAAGGGAAGTGGAAACCAAACAACATACCATCACACGAGACATTTATATGAAGAGTAGAGTTATTTAATGATTCAGTTAAATAACAACATAAGAATCAATGGTATAGAGAATATCATGCCTGATTAAGCTCCCGCAGTCAAAATCAAGATGGACAGGGCTTGCAACAGCAACCAAAGCCTAATTCCATTTTCTTCAAGCTCGTTGGGCGCCCAAACATCGAACATCTTCACGTTGGCACAGGTAGGAGTTCACGGCCAGGGTGGGTGGTCTAAAATACTTGCCATCATCCTCCCAACACTGCTCCAAGATTAGCCCTAGAACTTCTGTAGGCCCCATTTTTGGCAATTGAACTTGATCCTTCGTCATTCATCCAAACACCTCCACCATCTCCATATGCAGCTGATTGTTTCTGATTTGGACCTCCTAACCTTGGTGCTCTCATATTAGGAGCAGCCCTAGTCTGAGACAAAGCAAAAGAAGATGGCTTTATAACCAAAAACAATCTCTTGGTACAGACTCCATATCCATAAAACAGTCCCTAGACTTAGCATCCTCAATTAAGGTTGACCAGTCACTAGATTGCTTCAATGCAGTTGCTTTGTCACCCCTGGTGATCACTTCATGCTCTAGTGACTGACAGGCCATTTTCACGGAATATGCGAGTCACATCAGAGAGAAGACCAACTCGGTCACAACTGCATAATTCAAGTCTCATTCCCTCAGACATTCTCCTTTCTATAGCTGCCTCTAAACCAGTGGATTATTCTTTGCCTTTCTCCTTCCGAGTTACATTGGGCAGCCATCCACATGTCTGATGTGGTACTCCTGGAATGACATCAGGTCCGTCCGAATCAACTGTTCCATGAAATACAACATATTGCATGTCGGTTAAAGGGCAGATCATGTCAAAGAGAAGTTTTGGTCTGTCCTTATACTTAATATTAATGACAGAATAAGCCTTTCTCAACATAGTTCTGCACATTACTGATAACTCACAACTGGTTGTATCATCCCTGGATTCTGTATGAATGCTATGCACTCTTTCATAGTCACGATCTGCAAACATCATTTGATGTAGACACCTTTCACTTCCCTCATTAATTCAATTGTTGTATGTTCAGGAGTGCCATGGAATACTCCAACAATTTTTCCAATGAAGGTAACAAACAAGCATTTGTTCCGGTTAGGGACTTGATGCAGTGTGGCAGAGGAATACTTTTACTATTACCCTGTTCACTCAGCACATGTTCTGAATCTGACAAATATCCTGCTACCTTCATCTCCCAAGACATTTTCTCCAACATTGCATAGATCTCCTGTGCCTGTGGGTGTGATCTGTCACCAACACAAAAAGCATGCACCATTTTATTGGCTTTAATCCAACTACACCAAGTTTCTTTTTAATTCCTCTATCCTTCATCGATCTCCTAAAATATCTCTTGCAAAGCAAACTGTGCTTCATGAATATTCTGATATGAAACAGATCCACCTCTATGAGATCCTCTTCCATGAGTTACATCGTAGAACAAGCAAGGTCTCAGTAGAGAATCTCTGTAATAAATTTCATCAGGTCTCCTGGTAACACTCTCACTGTCACTTAATCGATTTTGATACAAAATATCTTGAAGGAGAATCCCGAATTTGAGGATGCATCTCGATATAGATCTGAAAACAACATAGTTAGACAACCTTCGCACTGTTGGAAGCACCATTCAACAAAGGCCTCGACTATACTGCAACATGCCTGCTTTCCACACCCCTCCTCTATTTACTGTTACAGGCTGTTGCTGTGGATCCACCTGACATCGAGGGACCTCGCAGCACCCAAGGGCGACGGCCTGGAACATGGCGAAGGAGGTGAGCAGTGAGGAAGGGATTATCAAACCCTGCGAATGGCATTTGCTGGAAGTCAAAGCTCGGTGAGACCCACAACCCAGCACTGTTCTATTCTGGCTCCATAACTCCAATCTGCTCTGCAATGTTTGAGTTGAGAGAGTAGGCAAAGTAAGAGTAGTACAGGAGCAGGTTCACCCTGCTGAGAGGATTTTTACCAGGTGAGCAGCCACCAAAAGAAGGACTGCAAGACAACTAGAACAAGGACATGCGGCCAAAACACGAAACACGTGGTCATCCTTCAACCCAAGCTGCACACAAAAAACCCCAAGAACAAGCCAAAGCGCCTCCCAACCATACGCATTGAATAAAGGATCCAAATGAAGATCCAGGTGAGGAAAAACGGGACTTCAAACCGTCTCGACATCTCCCTCAGACAAGAAACATAGAAAACATAGATTACCACCCACTGCCAGCGACAACCTAGTTGACTGCATTCTTACTTCAGATTTCCATCCACGATATGCCACACAATGCTTATGTTTTCATTGAGAGAAAGATTGTATTATCTAATTCAAGGCCATTCACCCTTGCGGTGCAATTAGAAAAATGGTCCATACTTTGACAATTCAAGTATATCTTTTCTTTTACGCCAAGATAGGAACATTATCCAACCCCATGATTAAGAAGCTCGGACACAAGACATAATGATTACCTCATCGCTCCTTGCTCTGAAAGGCATCTACCGTAATGATATATAAACCTTTTCCTTCATCAGATTTGAGGACAACATCAAACTCTCGGTGCAAACATTTCAGCTGTAGCTTGCAAGGTGTGATAATTCCAACAGAAACCTTTATGCCTGCCAACTTAGTGACTCGTTGAAGAAGCTCATATAATTGCAAAGCTAGGCAAGGGAAAAAAATATAATGGCGCATAGGCTAGGAGAAGCGTAAGATAAATGTTTTCTTCATTCAGTTGGGTGGAACGCATTAACTGCATAAGACTAGCCACAACGACCTCCTCATTCCAATCTCACGTAAAAGGACAAGGACGTAACCATGAAAGTCGATGCCGAACAGGGCATTACATGTGGTTGGGCCTTATTGAATGAACTCCTACAATAAAGGAAATAAAAGGGTTAGTTTAATGATAACAGAGATGATATCGATAACAATCGATTGTAAAAGAAAGATATTTAATAATAATAAAATACAATCGTTGATCGATAATACAATCAAAATGTCATTATTATTATTATCATTATTATTATTTTACAGCTTGTAAAATAATTATCAATTATAATCATAATGGTAAGCAATCGAGGTCGACGAAGGCACAAAGATACTCCATGCTTAGCACTCGATCGCCGAAGGATGAACAGGTGTAACGTAGAACAGGGCATTACACATCCAGAGTGACTACACCTTGAGCCACATCTTTTGTCTTTATTTGAACAAGGATCTTGTCAAAAATATCACTTACCTTCATTTCAGGGTTCAACCTTTTGAAGAGATTTTATTTTCTAGACACATGAGTTACCTTCATGGAGTAAGAACATGTACTCCCCATGTCTTGGTAAACTCATATACATCATTTTCACCAGTGGTATACAACTGGGATCTTCACACAGTATCTACATACCTGTAGAATGCAATTAGCACACTGAGCCAACCAAATTTGGTATTAACATCTCTGAAAAACTTTAGATCTCATAACATTTTCACAAATGCATGATCTCCTTCTTGAATATTTAGGATAGAATTTCAATAAAGTGCCAAAAATTAATTTAAAATGATTGAAAGTGTTTATTTCCAACCACAAAATCAAATAGATTAGAGTAACCGGCCAGTCGAATCCTCAAAAAATAAAAGTCTGGTTTGAAGAATAAAACAAAGACATCACATATTTAAGAATAATATTTGTGATATGTGCAAAATTTGAAGTCAACAATTCCACAAAAACATGAAACAAATATACACCATCTCAGCACTCAAATTTTAAAACTATGAATCCTCTTTCCTACAATGCTAAGATTTTCCGGTCCATTTCTACTTAGGGGGACTATTGGAAAAAAGTAATATACATAATCAAATGACCACCAATGTTTATATCTTCATTTATTCTAAATAGAAGTGGTGTCATCCAAGGATGTGTCTCTCCCATCCCAGACATTTCAGGCTCCCCAACTTTGCATCCTCAAATTCCAAATAAAAAGAGGATGACCTTTAAGTTTTAGGGACATTTCAAAAACATTCCTCTATTTTAGGGGACGCTTCAGGGACTTCCTGCCATCCCCAATATTTTTGTTAATGTTTTTAATTTTCAAAAAATTACTTTTTATTTTTTATATATTATGGAGGAGGAGGTCGTTGTGGCTAGTCTTGTGCAGTTAATGCGTTCCACCCACTGAATGAAGAAAAAATTTATCTTACTCTTCTCCTAGCCTATGCGCCTTTATATTTTTTCCCTTGCCTAGCTTTGCAATTATATGAGCTTCTTCAACGAGTCACTAAGTTGGCAGGCATAAAGGTTTCTGTTGGAATTATCACACCTTACAAGCTACAGCTGAAATGTTTGCACCGAGAGTTTGATGCTGTCCTCAAATCTGATGAAGGAAAAAGGTTTATATATCATTACGGTAGATGCCTTTCAGAGCCAGGAGCGTGAGGTAATCATTATGTCTTGTGTGTCCGAGCTTCAAATCATGGGGTTGGCTTTGTAGCTATCTTCCTAAAAGACAAGATATACTTGAATTGTCAAAGTAGGACCTTTTTCCTAATTGACCGCAAGGGTGATTGGCCTTAATTAGATAATACAATCTTTCTCTCAATGAAAACATAAGCATTGCGTGGCATATCAGGATGGAAATTGGAGTAAGAATGCAGTCAACTAGGTGTAGCTGGCAGTGGGTGAAAATTTATGTTTTCTGTCCTTGCGTGAGGGAGATGGGAGTCGGTGGAGTCCCTTTTTTCCTCACCTGGATCTTATTTGGATCCTTCCCTTTATTCAATGCGTATGGTTGGGAGGCGCGTCTTTCTTGAGCTGCAGGCATTGATGGAGGGAAAACGTGTTTGGAGTGTTGTTTTTGGTCCTTTTGCACAGTGATTGTTCCTGTTCTGCCTCTTCCTGATTTCATGCGATTTTTTTTCCCTCCTATGTGCGTGGGTAGGAATTGATCCTGGTAAAAGATGGAGCTTCATGGACTCTATTGGGGAAATGTGGATCATACCATGTGACATTGTTCCTTACTTCACTTGCATCCTTTGGGTGTCTGTGGGGTGTGTTTTTTGGTTGGGGATCCCAGCACGGCCTGCAACAGTGCTTAACCTGGCAGCAGGCACGTTACAGTAAGTAGAAGCCTTTTTGATTGTTGCCTCCAACAAGCAGGTTGTCCAACTATGTTGTCATTTGTTCAGTATCGACTGCATCCTCAAATTCGGGATTCTCCTTAAAGGTTTTTTTTAATCAAAATCGATTAAGTGACAGTGAGAGTGTTACCAGGAGACCTGATGAAATTATTTGCAAAGATTCTCTACTGAGACCTTGTTTTACGTTTGTAACTCATGGAAGAGGATCTCATGGAGGCGGATCTTTTTCATATCAGAATATTCACGAAGCACACAAATTTCATTTGCTGCTTGCTCAAACCCCTCTGCTGTTGTGGTGGCTCGAATTTGAGCTCTGGTTTCATCATTTTGCAACCCTTTTGGCTTTGCCTGATGAAGATGCTTGCTTGAAGCTTCAATGTACAAGGTGAAATTTCCATTGCTGCTGTTACATTACTTATTGAAGCGGATTGGTTAAAGAAAGGAAAACTGATCAGGGATGGTTGTGTTCAAACAAGATGAAAAAATAGTAGTTTGGCAGTGGACAGTATGCTTGAAATGGTCTCTTCTGGTTGAAAAAATGTTATAAAAATCTGTCACATTAACCCACAAGGCACATGGAGATCTATGCATGTTGGAGAAAGTGTCAAAATGGGAGATGAAGGTAGCAGGATATTTGTTAGATTTTCAGAACTTGTGCTGAGTGAAAGGGAAAGTAAAAGTAATTCCTCTGCACACAATGCACCAGGTTTGTCCAAGTTTGTTGCAAACACAAATTTTTTTTCAGAGAGAAGGCAAAGATTTGGGTTCCTTTTGTATCCAGTGCAGTCCAAGCGTACTATTGAGGATTTTTGCAGAGAATTTTTTAAGGAGGGGCTTGAAGTAATCTTGTTGAATACAATGAAAAGAATTGTTGATGGTCAAGATGGTTGAAGTAAAATATTTGAAGGAAAGTGAAATGTTTTGAATGAATCTGATTACTGAAAATGTTGTATCTGAATGAAGTGACAACTATGGCAATGTGAAAGTACACGCCACAAAGAGTCAAAATTGCCTGACACTTCTTTTGTTGCATCTCTTAGTGGGATGCGCTTATGGATGTTGTCCAAGGTTGGGAAAAAACCAACAAAAAAAAATAATCCATGTAAATGAAATTCGCAAAACACAGATACTTAAAAAGGAGTTATTAATCCAAAATTTACCAAGAGTAACCAGAAACATCGCCAACAGTAACTCAGAGTACAAGTTTATCACATTGCGGCTTCAAAGCCACAATAGTCGAAAAAATCAGTCTTTTAATTCTCTGCAACCGAACGTGGTTTTCTATCCCCACTCAAACAAAAACCGAACACCAAGCAATAATATACCAAAGGGTATGAACTCATCAACCCTTTGTTCGGGGTGATGGTAAATTCCTTGGCCGACAATGAATAGGAGCAGGATTGGAAAAATGGCTGCTTCAAGGAAAGTTACTAGACCAATTAAACCTTCGAAAAGGGTTACAAGCAACCTAGGAAAACTATAAAAAAATATTAATAATGTCGACAGTCCAGATCGACACTATACAAAATAAGGGTCGATCGATCATTAAAGTAAAAAATAACATTTCATTCCATTACCTATTATGATTATATATATAATTTCTACCCACATTAACCTAGACCAACGATTGAGCTTAAAAAATGTGACAACAAGATCCCTTGTAAAAAGGATAACACATAGGACATTACACAATCCACAAAAGGGAGGTGTCGACAATGACTCGAGGACGCCAGAAGGAGAGGGAAGGTGCTAAAACATCGTTGAGACAGGGTCTAAGACAACAGAATTACATACAGTTGTTCGACGCCCAACAAGGGAAGGGTCACTATGCCAAGAAACTGGGTAACTGCCAAACGGGGCATTACATTCTCCTCCCCTTAAGAAAGCATTGTCCTCGATGCGACATAACATAGAGGAAAAGAATGGCACGTAACCAACAACGTGTAAAGGAGAAAGTACGCTTTATGGTTTAAAATTTTAGTTAATTAAAGCAGGGTCACAAGGTAGCCTTAGGATCATTTGGTAGAAATTTTAACTTTCAAGGTATTGTGAAGATTGGCAGTTCCCTCTTGATTATTATTTCATTAGTTCCTTTCCATTAGCATTATTCCTAGTTTAATTTCTTTTAAAATTTCATCATTGAAGAGTTTTGGTTTATTCCTTATTGTGGGTGCCCAACATGAACTGCTAATACAACACCCTATCAGGTTCAAAAGACACTACAGATTCACAAGCACACAAGTATATTCTTCATCTCTATATTACACCACAAAAAGCATTACTCAAATACGGAATGGAATAGGCACAGTCCACATAACATAGTACATGTCACACATTTATGACCGACATACAAAATACTCGAACAAAAGAGTACTATGACAACCAGACATTCCCTCAAATCCACAAATGAAAATTTCACATACTCCAAACAAAAGCTACTGGTACAAAGTGTCCACAAGGGCATCAATGCCATATCCACAACATCATAACACATATCCATCTGACACGAGTAACACATACATCAAAAGACCACTACCAAAACATCACAATAACTCAACATATATCCCGAAACATCAACCCTACACACAAATATCATATGCCTCCCTCAAACTCTTATGCCTCCCTCAAGTCTCTTATGCCTCCCTCAAACTCTTATGCCTCCCTCAAACTCCTATGCCTCCCTCAAGTCTCTTATGCCTCCCTCAAACTCTTATGCCTCCCTCAAGTCTCTTATGCCTCCCTCAAACTCTTATGCCTCCCTCAGGAGGCCGGTTGACCCTATGGTCCAAGACACATAGAGTTCGAACACTCTTAACCCAAGTGACATAATAACGCATGGTTCAATAACCCGCTAGTTATCTGTAACTCCTTGGGGCGTACCCCCATACAACAAAGCGGGTCCATAGGTCCAACCAATCCATGGTGCATCCTATGACCCTATTTCCACACATCATGACAATAGAACCAACATAAAAATCCAATCTACAGTGCCAAATGGCAAAGTACATAGCCTTGGGCAAGGTGGTAAAAATAACAAATTCTAAAAGAAGTCCCAAAATCAAGCAAAATAAATGGCCAAATAGCCATAGTTAGTATCAGAATCCACATGTTAGTGCTCACAAACCAAGGAAATGCCCAAAATTGCAATGCAATGCAATCAAGAAAAGTTGCTGGTCCTTACAAAATAAGGAAAAAACTCAATTTAGGAATAAAATCAACTTATAATAATGTCACATTACGATAACTGTGTGGCCTTACCTGGCCACCAAGGGGTACTCAACGAGTTACTAGCACCCAGAACATCGAAGCCTCAAGCTCATAAAATACATATCAATAGTACATCTGTCATCATCTCAATTAGAATCATCTCGCCACAAACTTCAATAAGGCTCAACATAGTCAAAGTCACATAGGTTAAATCCATACGATAACCATATCGGGAGATAGAAAAGAGTATAAGTCCACCATCTACTGAGCCTGAGGTGTCCGCAAAACATAATATGCATGACACCCGTTGAACAAGTGTCACACATACAAAACAAATGAAAGTGGGTTTTCAGCCTATGTAAGGCTCCACTTCCTATCTCTGTACTCAGCGTCGAGTGACTGGTCAATGGTACACATTTTCTCACTCCATACATACACAGTCTACCGATTTCTCTCAGGTTCGGTTAGTGTAAGGCTCACATCATAACATATAACTACATCACTAACACCATGGTGGTACACACATAGCTACCATAACGTCTCACGTATGGTATGTATACGGGGTAGATCACAATCATACATTCACAGAGCACAATACATCACTTTACCACATCCTGCACCCAAAGTGCAATCACAATACGAATAGGGTTCGTACACTCACCGTATGTCCCTAAATCACGAAATTGAATCATTACCTATCACACAACTCATATATACGATGGACTAAAGTAACATCACAACATAACATCCATTGCTAACATAACAAGGTGGTGCACACATTTCTTCAAAACATGGTAAAAACATCATGATACAACTCATTTCTTTTAACTCATCAATCTAGTCATACAACACATTGATACACCTACCTATCACAATATACCACAATGCTCCAACACTATGTCATCCACACTATAGTTCTTTTCACACATCACAAGCAGTAATTCACACGTGAACTCTTCATAGAATCCACAAGAACGAGAGAGAATACTCCCATCCCCAGCACATCAACATGATTACAAAACACGCATTGAGTGACATACACATCACGTGCGTTCACAATATCACAATTACGACAATAATCACATCACGCTTATACCACATTACTCTTCCAATATAAATCATCATCATGTAATACCATCATCTCCATGAAACAATATCATGTAACACCATCACCATCATGTAACATCACCATACAACACCAATCCGGCCCATAGGTTCGAGAGCATGAACCTACGCTCTGATACCAAGTGTAACAACCCAAATCATTCCACAAACAAACAACACAGTAAAAGACAGGATTTTTTTTTTTTTTTGACTTGCTTGCTTGACACATAACATGACACAACATGTCGTCACCAAGGATACAACTAACTCTGAGAACAACTCAATACAAGGATGGCCATAAAGGCATCACGGAAACGTTCACACCTATCAAGGACAATATATATATATATATATATATATATATTGACAGAACAACATAGAAGCCCAACCACATGACACTCTCACAGCTAGGGCAAGCCACAGTAAGAAATGATTGGAGGTTATTTATTTTGATAAGACACCCTTTAACTCATGACTTAAGTTTTCAGAAGGATTCAATATATGATTCGCACAAATTCATCTTACCAACTGAGTTATGTTCTTATACACTGTAGAGTAGTTCACTTAAAGTCTTCTCCTTTATAACCATTATTTGTTTTATATATTTATTTGATAAAGATGGTAATTTAATTCCTTAAGGCCATCTATTCACACTTACGTTACAAGAACTCGTTCATGCCCTTATGACAACATCGGTTCACGTTCAACAACTTAAGAGAAAATTACAAGGTACCCTGGATAAAGTTAAAGGAAGAAGGTCAATTGAGTTCACCCTTAAGACGTCATTAGTTCTTACTGAGGTTTAATTGAAGCTTGAGGTTTTATACGTAGTTATTAGCGCTCTTACTTAGGCTTCACCGAAAGAGATTATCAAGAGGAAGCTACTTACTTTTAAATAGTCTTACAGATAATTTGAGTGGTTTCTAAATTTTCTTCTCTTACTTGTTAAATCTTATTAGAAACTAACCATTGTTTTCCTTTAAGCTTGTCTTTAGCATTCTCCAAAAAGAGTAGTGGTTTACTAGTTCAGTTAGGGATAACACGTTATATAAAATCACATTGCAAGGATAGCCTCACCCTTGATCACTTAGGGAATTGTTTGTTCTCGAGTGGATCTCCTCTACAACAGATTTATTTGAATAAAACTTTTAGGTAACTTCTGTAAGGAAAAGCCACCCCATTAAAACTTACATATAACCCATCAATACAAAGTCTTAGAAATATTTAAATTAACACTTAATTCTCAAGATCAAAGTTTTACAATGCTTATGCCAGTGAAGAGATTGAATATTATTTCTCACTAAGAAGAGTTACCAGCCAAATTACAAAAAAGGACAAAACTACTTCTTCACGTAATTCTTCGAACAATTCCAGGCAAGAGGTCATATAAACTCTCTTTACAAGCAATGTTACACAATTTACAACACATTGGACATTTTTACAAGGAACTTCATAAATTGTACAGATGAACCTTTAACACTCTTTTCCTCTAGTCTACTCGCATAATCCATCTGCACAAATATTAACTAGAGTCAGTTCACTAGAACTGAGCATGTTAAGACTACCCATTGCAACAGTAAGCTAACATTTTATAATATCATGAAAGTAAAATTCTAAACTCAAGAATGGATCAAATCACAAACCACTAATCAATATGTTTCACAAGATGAAGAGATTTATACCAGCCAACAAGGAGGAATCCCAATATTCAAGTGAGAGAGATATTCCAAAGATAATCAAGGTGAGACCTTATTGGTGAAGACAACAAGGCTGAGAGTATTGAGATTTCAGTCATGTAATCCTATGGATTACGTGATTGAAATCTAACACCCAAACATCATTCTATTATTATTAACCAAAAAGATAAAGATCAGTCAAATGACTTAACATATTCAAAATTGCTTGGTAACAAGACTGCATTAACACACATCCTTGTTTTAGGAAGAATATAGGCCCCAACCATATATGAACACAAATCAGTCAAAGATTAAAGTTAACTTCACTCGACTGAATAAACCAACATACATATAATACTCACAACACAAAAACTGAATCTGAAGATTCAAAATACCAAGTAATTCTCACCGAACCTAATTATTTTTCTTCAAGAAGTTAAATAAATTAGATTCTATCCAACTAAATTACATTCAACAACTATAGTTGGATTACACAAGCAAGGATCAAGAAGAAGTATTTTCACCAAAGGTTGTTATTATCTTACATCACATAAACAGTAATAAACCCGTAATCCACCACTCATATGATCATTGTAAGAGTTAAGGACTTAGCTCACTAAAATATGTAACTGAGTCGATTCCTACCTTTTCCATTTTCATACAAGTCTAACCCAATTCGAAGAAAGGTAACCATTCTATTTTCATACATGCCTCAGTCAACACTTACTCAGAAAGTCCCTACCTGAATTATTGAAGGTTTGCTAAGCTACATAATGGATTTAATAGAAACCCATTTCATTCGATACTTGAATTTAAACAAGCAAGGGATAGTCTGTTGAAAATATAAGTGAATCGACACAAGATCCTCTACCGTGACCCAACTCGAGTCACCAATCACAAGGTTTACAGTCAGCGAAGGAGGAATACAAAGCAAAATACTCTTCCTACGAACTAAGCCTTCTCTTCCGTCTCTAAAACAACATATGAATAGCTTGGGCATACCCATCTATTTCACGACTGTCTACTCGACCTATCCTCATAGTCGCTCCAAAGAAAACATCTGCTACTACAGAGTTCGATTGAACTCTTTTATCTTATGATACAGTGACTCACATCACAGGATCTGTATTGAGTAGTCAATATTCCACTCACGTAGGCCTCTAAGAAAACATCATGCTCATTATACGAGGTCTACACATAGATTCAGCCCAAGAAAATATTTTACCAAGACAAAAACAAACATTTAGCCTAAAACTGGCCATGAGTCGACAAATCTACAAATATCCACTAATGTTATTCATGGCTCAAGTTTATATCTGCTACTGCTGGTTTAGAAATCGAACTCAACGGCCATTGTTCACTATTGTCTCTAAACGTCACCCGAATTGAAGAATTAAGCAGGAAACACCCAGGTTAAAGATCTAACACCCACAGTATAAAACTTCAACCATTATTTTGCTATCACATAGCAGTTACTCTTTTATTTCGAAAAGAAAAACGAGGCAGAAAGGAATGTATACATGCTATCACAGTTGCTATCAGGGTATGAAAAACAAACAACTCCCAACAGTCCTTCCTTTCCTTCAATCTGGGTCGATTCACAAGGAAAAAGCAGAAGCCCATTCTAAATGCCATAACAGATAAAAAAATAGAAGGACATTCAATTCATGACATAATAAAAGGGTAGCAGAAGATTGCAAGGGCAGGTTTAACATGCCTGGTTTAAAACGCCATCTCAATATGCATCTGATTGTTTCAATGCAGCTGCTTGCCCTTAACCCAAAGTGCTCTGCGAGCTCGTGCTAGCGCCACATTCACGCGGTGAAAAACAGCTACAAAGCCAACCCCATGATTTGAAGCTCGGACACAAGACATAATGATTACATCACGCTCCTGGCTCTGAAAGGCATCTACCGTAATGATAAATAAACCTTTTCCTTCATCAGATTTGAGGACAGCATCAAACTCTCGGTGCAAACATTTCAGCTGTAGCTTGTAAGGTGTGATAAATCCAACAGAAACCTTTATGCCTGCCAACTTAGTGACTCGTTGAAGAAGCTCATATAATTGCAAGCAAATTGTGTTTCATGAATATTCTGATATGAAACAGATCCGCCTCTATGAGATCCTCTTCCATGAGTTACATCGTAAAACAAGTAAGATCTCAATAGAGAATCTTAGAAATAAATTTCATCAGGTCTTCTGGTAACACTCTCACTGTCACATAGTCGATTTTGATAAAAAAAACCTTGAAGGAGAATCCCGAATTGAGGTGTGCAGTTGATACTGAACAGATAACATCATAGTTGGACAACCTGCTTGTTGGAGGCGCTCAAAAAGGCTTCTTCCTTACTGTAACGTGCCTGCAGCCTGGCTGAAAACTGTGGCAGGTCTCTGCTGTGGATCCCCGACAAGAACACACCTCACAGCACCCCAGGAAGTGGAGGTAATACGTCTACTTCACTAGCATGCGGCTTCAACTCCAACCACCATACACTTGCAGTGGCCACGCATGGCGAAAGTTCCCTTTGTTTCAGTTAAATTTGAAGGCTCAGACTCCATTCTATACACGACAAATGATCACGTCACCGTTGTTCAAAACACTCCTATGCGGCCATGGCAAGGAGAGGCTACAACAGCCAAATAGAAGAAAAAACATGCTCAAGCTGACTCCAGTGATTTTGGACCCTCGCAACTCAGTGGGTTTTCACGCCATTCATCAAGAACATGCTGTAGCAGTTCATCTCAAATCCCAACAAAAACACTCCTCCCTGCTCACGCGGCCAGAACAGGTCAAAGAGAGTAGGTAGCAAAAGGACGCAAGTTAGATTTGCAAATCACAGGAATTAATGAAGGTGGGGCAGCTGGCAGAGGTAAGGCCAGTGGGAGATGGCCACGTACCTGGTCTAGATGGCAGGAAGGGGGGTGAGGGACAGTAGGGCCTTAGGCACAAGCAGATAGAATTTTGATTTTAAAACACTGTCCCCTCCAACCTGCGCCACACACCTAGCCCCCCATCATTCCCACGCAACCCCTCCAATCCTTTAGTTGTTTATTTTCAGTACCCATTGATCATTATCTTCCAAAACTTAATCAGAATAGAAATTAAGCCATCGGTATAAATCTATATTTATTGCATTCATATCCTATAATTTGTAAAATTATAAGCTACTTGCTTTCACGATGTAAGACCAAGCTAAAGGTTACAATATAATTCTCAACATAACCTAATTGAAAAACACACTAAGTTAAGAGGCTTGCACGGCTTAAGGTCTCATCTATTTCCCCAAACCAAAACATATCAGTTAAAAGCCACACACTCAAATCTAAGGATTCGATTTACTAGTGTATAAATACATATATCGTTCTACACCCATGTCTTCTGGGTATTTTATTTTTAAAATATAATCCCATGTAAATGAAATACGCAACAACAGATACTTAAAAAGGAGTGTATATAATCCAAATTTACCAGAGTCACCAGAACATCTCCAACAGTAACTCAGTAACAATTTTATTCATTGGGCTAAATCAAGTCAAAAAACCTTAGTCTTTTAATTCTCTGCAACTAACAGTGGGTTCTATCCCAACTCATAACAAAAACCGAACCCCAAGCGATAATAAACCAAACGTCCGAACTCATCAACCCATGTCGATGGGTTAAAGTCCTTGGCTCGACAACGAATAGGAGCAGGATGGAAATGGCTTCAAGGAAAGTTACTAGCCCAATCAACCTTCGAAAAGGGTTTACCAGCAACCTAGGAAAACTATAAAAATATTAATAATGTCGACAGTCCAGATCGACACTAGTAATAGACGACAAAGATCGACTATTCATTACAATTCCCCCTCTTTGTAAAAACAAATATAAGAATCTCTTTTTAAAAGGAACATACCCTAAAATACTAACCTGCCATACAAGTCGTCTACCAGGCTTCGAACACGCAAATTCCATTAAATAGGGAAAAAGTAACAGTCGCCGCGGAGGCCAGCATAGGAAGCATCAACAACGACACGAAGGGGGGGGGGAGAGAACAATTTTGAGGTTACACTCAAGATGAACATGGAGCAAAGACTACCATGGTGCCAAGACAGGCAACGCCTTCTTCTGCAATGGGACGGGGTTCGTCCTACAACACGATTAGACGAAACAACTAGAAGAAATGCTATAGAGATACTTAATATAAAATATCGATGATGATCGAAATTAAGGTAAAATAATAATACTTATAAAATAAGGGCCGATCGATCATTAAATTAAAATAACATCATTACCATTACCTATTATGATTATATATATAATTTCTACCCACATTAACCTAGACCAACGATTGAGCTTAATAATGCGACAACAAGATCCCTTGTAAAAAGGATAACGCACAGGACATTACACAGTCCACAAAAGGGAGGTGTCGATAACGACTCGAGGACGCCAGAAGGAGAGGGAAGGTGCTAAAACATCGCTGAGACAGGGTCTAAGACAACAGAATTACGCACAGTTGTTCGACGCCCAACAAGGGAAAGGTCACTACGCCAAGAAACTGGGTAACGCGCCAAACGGGCATTACATTCTCCTCCTCTTAAGAAAAGTATCATCCTCGATGCGACATAACACAGACAGAAAAGAAATGGTTCACGTAACCAAGAACAGGTACAGGAGAAAGTACACTTTTATGGTTTAAAATTTTAGTTGATTAAAGCACGGTCACAAGGTAGCCTAAGGAACATTTGGTAGAAATTTTAACTTTCAACGTTTTGTGAAGATTGGTAGTTCTTTCTTGTTCATTATTTCATTAGTTCCTTTCCATTTAGCAATATTCTTAGTTTAATTTTCTTATAAAATTACATCATTGACGAGTTTTGGTTTATTCCTTAGTGTGGGTGCCCAACATGAACTGTTAACACACAACACCCTATCAGGTTCACAAGACAATATAGATCCACAAGCACACAAGTATATACTTCATGATCTGTATTACACCACAAAAAAGGGTTACTCAAATACAGAATGGATTTAGGCACAGTCCACATAACATAGTACTCTCATCAACACATCTATGACTAACATTCCAAATACTCCAAAACAAAAGAGTACTACAATTCAACCAAACATTTCCTCAATTTGCATCAATGAAAAAAAAATTCACATAACACCACACAAATGCTACAGGTACATAGTGTCCACAAGGGAATCAATGACATATCCACTAACATCACAACACATATCCATCTGACATGAGTAACACATACATCAAAATACCACTACCAAAACATCACAATAACTCAACATATATCCTAAAACATCAACCATACAGACAAATATCATAAGCCTCCCTCAAACTCTTATGCCTCCCTCAAGTCTCTTATGCCTTCCTCAAACTCTTATGCCTCCCTCAAGTATCTAATGCCTCCCTCAAACTCTTATGCCTCCGTCAAGGAGGCCGGTTGACCCTATGGTCTAAGACACATAGAGTTCGAACACTCCTAACCCAAGTGACATAATAACACGTGGTTCAACAACCCACTAGTTATCTGTAACTCCTTGGGTCGTACCCCCATACAACGAAGCGGGTCCATAGGTCCAACCATTCCATGGTGCATCCCATGACCCTATTCCACACATCACGACAATAAAACCAGCACAACAATCCAATCTAAGTGCCAAGTGACAAAGTACAAGCCTTGGGCAAGGCGGTAAAAATTCCAAATTTAAAAGAAGACCCAAAATCAAGCAAAATAAATGGCCAAATAGCCATAGTTAGTATCAAAATCCACATGTTAGTGCTACAAACCAAGGAAATGCCCAAAATTGTAACGCATTGCAATCAAGAAAGGTTGCTGGTCCTTGCAAACGAAGAATAATTTTTTTATTTTTTATTTAATATGTATAACATAATAAAATCATAGGAATTCAATGGACAAATTAAATTTACTTTTTTTAAAATGGGAAGATGACCATTCTCATATATAACTAATATAATAAGAATAGAGATAAAATTTATTTATTTATAACATGGGAAGTTGTGCATTGTGACTACCTTTATGGATAGAGAATATTTATTGTGTAAGAATATTTATCAATTTACAATATATATCTATTCTCATATAGGAAACATAGAAGAAGAATAGACATTTTGAATGGGAATATGCCCATTCTCATATAAGTATAAGAGAAGAATAATAGAGATAAAAATTTACTATGTAAATGTTTAAGTTTTTATATTGAGATATTTGTGCCCATTAAAATTAAAACAAACAATTTTTGTTTTCTAATTTTTAATAATTTTATTATACGAGTTGGACTATCCATCGAAGAGGTAAGTACTATACTACATACCCTCAAGAGGTGTCAACCCTTATGTAGTTCATATATTACAATATATAGATATCTGTTCTCATATAGGAAACACAAAAGAAGGATACATATTTTCCATTGTCATATTGGAAATATAGAATAAGAATAAATAATATTAATGGGTATATAACATAGATAAAATTTCTTCTATTTGTGATTAAATTTTAAATAGAGATACTAAAATGAAACAAACACTTTTGTTGTTATGATTAATTAATTTTATTATACTAGCCTTATCTAGGATATATATGAAACATAGAATAAGATTAGATTATTATGAATGGTCATATGGCCATTCTGATATAAAAATCATTGAAGAATAATAAAGATATAAATTTTCTTATGATTAAGTTTTTAAATAGAGATATTAAAATGAAACAAACATTATTGCTGATAGAGCCAAGTGTTGGACTACATACACTTAAGAGGGATCAATTCTTATGTAGTTATAATATATATATATATATATATATCCATTGATATTTACAAAACATGTAAGAAGAATTTTTTTTTTAACGGGCATAATTAGAGAAAAATAATTGAGAGAAAATTTATTTTCTTTATGATTAAGTTTTTAAATAGAGATATCAAAATGAATACAACTTTTTTGTTCATTAATTATTAAAAATTGTATTATACTAGTTGGAATATCCCTAAAAGAGCTAAGTGTTAGACTACATTCCCTCAAAAGGGATCAAGACTTATGTAGTTCTCATCTTACAATATATATATATATATATATATATATATATATATATATCCATTCACATTTAGGAAATATAAAAGAAGAATAGATATTATGAATGGGCATAATCATTGAGATAAAATTTATTTTGTAAATGATTAAGTTTTTAGATTGAGATTTTTGTGCCATTCTCATTCAAACAAATAATTTTTGTTTTGTAATTAATTACTAATTTTATCATACTAGTTGGACTATATGTAGTAGAGCCAAGTTTATGAACTACATACCCTCAAGGGGAAATAATACTTATCCAGTTCTTAACTTAAAATATATAGATAACAGTTGCTATATGTATATGAAACATAGAAGAAAAATATATATTTTGAATGGAAATATTCCCATTATCATATAAGAATCACAAAAGAATAATAAATATTAAATTTGTTTTGTTTATGAGTAAGTTTATAAATTGACATATTAAAATGAAAAAAATATTATCCCTGGTAGAGCCAAGTGCTGCACTAAACACCCTTAAGAGGGATCAATCGTTGTGTACTTCTCATCTTACAATACACACACACACACACACACACACACACACACACACACACACACACACACACACACACACACACACACATGTATATATACATATATATAGATACATATACATATACATATATACATATATACATATATAGATACATACATATATACATATACATATACATATACATACATACATACATACATACATATTTATATATATCTATTAGTAGGGGTTTTGAGAATGGGAAATGGGTTAAGCAAGAAATATTGAACTTAATAATCATTTTAATGCCTCTGATATAGGAATCATAGAAGAAAAATATAGCATTAACATTCTAATACAAGAAATTAATTAAAATAAATCATCTTGTATTTATATAAATGAAAATAACGTAAAACAAGGCTATGCTAATGTCCAAATTTATATATGTTTTTGATCATGACATACCAAGACCACCTTGCAAATATATTATTTACCACCATTTATTTATTAATTAATGTTTTCGAAGGAATTTTTTTTTTATGAGAATAGACATATTCCCATTCTACACATTCTGAAACAAACTTTACTCTATTTTAAAATGGGAAGTTGTGAATTCTAAAAGTCGTACTTCGTTTTATAATGGAATTTGTGCACCCTCATCCTTTATAGATAGATAATATTGCTCGTGTAATAATGTTTAGAATAGTCTTGTTCCCATTCTCATACAAATAAACATTTTTCAACTTGTAATTATTTAAAATTATATTATGATAGTTGAACTATCCCTAGTAGAGTCAAGTGTTGCACTAGATATGTTAGAGAGGGATCCATCCTTATGTATTTTACCTTTTTAGAAGGGTAATTCCCCATTCTCATATCTTTTATAGAGGTATTTGAACGATAATGTTCAATCTTGTATTGAATGTGCAGATGTATGTTCTCATACAAGAATTAAAGAAGAAGAATATATGAGTTTTCTATAAGAATAAGCATATGCCCATTCTAATAAATAGAATGTCATATCTAATAAGATTCATGATAGAATTATAAAAAAATTAAAATTAAGTACTATGTTACTTCTACGTTATTAGTATTAAGTTGTTTTTATATCTTACTTTAGGAATTTTTGTTTATTCTATTTTCTTTATGTCAAATTGGTTTTAAATTTTCAGTTACAATGTTTTACTTACATTATAATTTTTCAATAACATTATAATTTTTATAATTTATATTTTTTATTTACAATTGAATAAGTTAGATGTTATCTACATTTATATATTTCGAACATATAAACCTTAAGTTTATGATAGGAAATGCATATCCAACAGAAAAAATCACCATTATGTACAATTCCACAAGTTAATTAAATATACATTTATATATTTTTAACATAAGAAAACAATTAATTTTAAGATAGGAAATTGCAATACCCAAAGTTAAAATGTGAAGGCATGGCTTTGAATCCATTTTTTATAAAATGGAAAATGAAAAATTCATTTCATTACAAATCCCCACACCCTGTGTAAATCAAAATTGCGACGAATTGATTAAAAAAATTAAAAACTCTTTGTTTAAATCATTATGAAAGTGGGAGATAAGATAATTAAGTTTTTGCGTTGTTATTGATAAAATTGTGTCCTACAAAATCTCCAAATAAAATTTAATATTTGAAATTAATGTTTACCATAATTGCTTATTTTTATAAAAGATAAAATTGAAGTAAAATATACAAAAATGAGATACGATAATATTCCAATCATATAACTGTTTGATGAAACAATGACTCGAATTGTATGATAGAGATGATAATGATTATAACGTGGAGGTAGGAATATAAAAAAAAATTCAATATTTTAGTAAAACAAAACATTATTAAATTAAGATAAGTAATTCTTGGATAATAAAACTAAATTAGCTCATATAATAAGCAAAAACTTAATTATTAAAGAGGAAAATCTTTGTTTTGTTTTTTTTGTATTGAAGAAGAAATAACCAAAAACGGAAACAGTAAGAGAAAATACAGAAAAACAACAAAAAATAACACCAAAATAAACAATCGAATAGATTAGTAATCATAGGGATCCGATTGCCTCTTCGTAACATTGGAAAAAAGAGAGAAGAAACCTGGAAGCTTACCTTGCGTAGCCATATGACAGAGGCCCAAATAACAGGGACATATTTAGCAGGATGTGTAGGTGGGATGCAACATCTCTACAATGTTGCAACACCAGAAGACTTCAAATTGATAGGATCATAAATCTATGATTAAATACAGGGATGGAAAATGGAGAGGAAGGAAATGGAATATAGGGATGTACAAAAGCTATGATAAACCTATACGAACTAGGGGAGCGACCAGTCCTTTTTGCTAAAGGTTCCACCAAGCACAATTTCAACCAACCGCTTCCAATGTCTGGGCCCACCAAAAGGGAAAGATTTTTTGAGATTACTCGATTAGTTATTCATCTAGACAATCTTGTAGAGGGAAGGATTGAAAAATTTGAAAAATGATAAAATCTAAGAACTTTGAATTTATTATAGATAACCGAAAGAAGAAAATTTGAAATAAAAATTGAAGAAATTGTTCATTTAACCTAATATCTTTTGAAATAAAAGTGAAAGAAATAACCCATAACATGTTGATGTGAATCCAGCTATAAGAGGTTGAAATACCTCTAAAAACACACATAAAAATCTTTGCAAATAAACCAAGAGTTTCAAAATAGCTTACTTCTCATTCTGGAATTCACACTAATCTATGACATCAGTACAATCCTCCTTTTATTTCAAGGACTACTCTAAAAACCCTC